>VZRQ01003707.1:41583-71640 GCA_013397975.1 Machaerirhynchus nigripectus | reverse complement strand
GCCGCCACCCGCTTCAACTGGGCTCCTCGCGGCGCGGCGCGAGGGGTGCCGGGAGTCGTAGTGCGGCTGCGGGAGCCGGCCCCGCCACCGCAGGCGGGACGCCGTAGCAGCAGAACTACAACTCCCGGCATGCCCCGGGCCGCCCCAGCCGGGCGGCGTCGGCGCACTGCCCTCCCTGGAGACACCGGAGCGTTTCAGCGGCCGCTGGGAACTTGCTGACTCTTCACATTGCGCGCAAAGGCGGGAGCGGCGAGCGCGGCCGGACGCAGAGCCTCTGGATGGCAGGGAGCGACGGAGGGAGGAACAGAGGACTGGAGGGCGGACACGCACCCCATGCTGCGGGGCGCCGAACAGTGCAGCGACTTGTTTATCTCCTCAGCTGCCATTCACAGTCCGGCCCCGCCCGCCTGCGGGATGCTGCCCTGTGATTGGTCAGTGCCGCCCCGGCGCGCTGCGGGCGGGGCGGGGCCGGGCCGGCCGCAGGGCTGTGGCGCTGCGGGTCCATGTTGGAAACGGCAAGTGTTGGAGCCTCGGTGCAGCCAGATGCTGCTAAATAAACCGATCAGTCACAGAAATCCAAGGGCACATACTGTGCTTGCGCTCAGATATAGCCCTGGCGTATTGTTGCGTCTTTATGAGCCGATGTCCTAGCAAGGTTGTGCCCCTTCAGCCCCAAGCAGAGAGATTTTTAGACAAACGCGGCACTGGTGTGGGGTTCAGATTTCATCAGAGTACTTCGAGATCACAGAACATTCAGGCCTCTTAATATTACGTCTCAGTCTCTCGGAGATTTTTTTTTGTGCGCAGTGTCACTCTGCAAGCTTACTTATGGAAGTGCCACACAGAGCTAACCAAATATGAAGAGTCACACAGAATCACAGAATGAGTTTGGTTGGAAAAGGCCTCTGAGATCATCAAGTCCAACCTATGACCAAACACCACCATGTCAACTAGACCACGCCACTAAGTGCCATGTCCACTCTTTCCCTAAATACCTCCAGAGACAGCAACTCCACTGCCTCTCCAGGCAGTCCATTCCAATGTCTAATGACCCTTTCTGGAAAGAAATTCTTCCTGATGTGTGACCTAAACCTCCCATGGTGCAGCTTGAGATGATCTCCTCTCATCCTGTCTCTTGTTGCCTGGGAGAGGAGGCTGACCCCCGCCTACAACTTTCTTTCAGGGAGCTGTAGGAAGTGTAAGGTCAACCTTGACGTGACCTTATACAACTTGCAGGTTACATCCTGCTCTAGAAGCAAGGGACAATCCCCACCTTGTGTATTCAACCTTAGATTACTACTGCCAGCAGCAAGTGAATGAAGCAGCATTAAATTATAGGAGGGGAGAGTAAAAATGGAATCTGGCCATATACAGAAAACATCTCAGTGAAATATCACCTGCTCTGCCAACTTAATGGAAAGTTTTTCCACATGCTGGATGGGAGGGGTAGAGGAGCTGATGAGAAGCTGTCATTGCTGACAAAGCACAGGGAGGTGTCAACTGCACGGTAAGGTACAGTGCTATATATGATTACTAGTGCATAGCTAAGTCATGAGGTCAAGCCAGAAGTTTGTTTCTCAAGGAAAAGCAGGAGTGTAACCATTTGGAGGTGATTATTTCTTCCAGAAGGCAATAGATGATTCAGAATTTCCCTTGGGACAGGTAGCTAGCAACTGAAATTCTCAGAAAACTTCATCACTCCTTTACCAAAGTAATATTTTCCAGAGAACTGCAAGTGCTTTGCTTTGCAGTTGCAGATGTGGATCTTTCTGAACAAGGCCTGATCATGAGCTGGCAATTTTCCTGAACGGGAGGAAGAACACCATCGATCTTTCAGTGTCAACATTAAAGACATTTGCTAAAATTAGAGCTAACCATTTAAATTTTGCAAAGCATTCACATCTTTGGTCACCTGGTAATCAAAGCCAACGCTGAGAAGAAAGGGACACAGACATAAAAAAGAAAACTTACCTGTGGAAGGTTATTCTACCCAGATTTATTCTGCCTATTTTAACATCAATAGGAACAAGGACTACGTTGCAGTTGGTAATAATAAACTCTTCAAGTAGTTCCCATTGCCCTCTTTGACCAAGAAAAATAGCTGTTACTGCCCATTTTCACCACTAAGGCGTTTGTTTTTACTCTTTGAACTCTACAATGTACTGACAAGACTGTCTTTTATTATAATTCCTTTCAAGTCCGAAGTACTGATGAGAGAGGGCTAACAGCACCCCCATTATGGTAACCTGGCATTTGTAAGCCCAGGCAGCATAATTTCCCGTCCACCCTATACTGTACACAGCTCCCTAGTGTTGCAAGCAGCCGTTTTAGCCTTTCTTCCGCAAATTAATTGTGCTTTGCCAGTAAATTTTTTGTCCCTCACTGCTGCTACTGGGAGGCTGTCCGAGAGAAACCTCTCTAACAGCTGGAAGCCTTTTAAAAATGTCAAGCCTACATTTCCTTGTGACCAGTCCCCGTCCATCTTTTCTTCCTGTGCAAATACTGTCCTGAAGTAGCCTTTCCCGCTCTCCTGTGTGTGTACCCCTGCCAAAAGTATTTATAGACAACAGTCTCATCCCCACACAGTCTTTATTTTGCTGGACTAATCAAGCCATGCTCTTCTCATTCCTCTTGTGAGCCCTGCCAGTGAAAGCTGGACTGGTACAAAGCTGGTCGTGAAAAACACAGAACGTGATCTGTGCCCTGATGCCTTCTCTCATGACACAGCCCTGCTTCTAGTTTCTGAATCCATATGCTGGCCACAGAAAAACCACTAAAAGCTTAGAACCAACTAAGCAGCTTCAAGCACAGGCCAGCTCAGAGGCTGGTGAGATTGAGGCTACCATCTCATTTGTGCAGAAGTTCTATTGGTTCATGGTTAAAAGGTGGAAATGGGCACATTCATTTCTTCTTGAGATTGGAGTACACAGCAGGATTCTGTTTCAAGTTCATAGAGGTGGAAAAAACTGTTTATGTGGGCACAGGCTGTCGGACCTCCTGGAAGACAGCTGCCTGGCAGCTCCTCTCCAGGTGGTTTGCAGAGCAGAAGCAGCAGCAAGCAGCCATTTACAGAGCAGTGAAGGCAAATCATTTGAGAGAAAGAGACAGAACAATACTGTGACATTTCTGTTGCTCTTCCACATCAGTAGAATAGTTGTGATACCAGTAACACATATTTAATAGCATTCATATTTTCTTTTGAAGTGTTTTACTAATTGTATTATTCATTTCTGCTCAGAAGAGAAATGACTCTAACATTTTTAATAATGCAGTGCCATATCATTAGGTAGTTGTGCTGCTGCAGAAAGTTTGAGTAGCCCTAGCAAAGAAAACAGAAAATGATGGGCTTGCAGATTGCAAACAGGACTTTTTTTAGCTTGCCAGCCTAAATGAAGATGCCACATTGTCACTCATTAGAATCACCATTCCTTCCAAATCTCAAGTCACTGTGGTTAAGTTTCACTGGAGGTGAAAGATACGTCAAGCAAGACTGAAAGCTGAGGAACTGAGTATCCTCACCAGTTCTCTAAACAATTCTCCAACACTGATAAGACATAAATTTCTAATGTAAAAAGGAAAAAATTGGTCTTTAACACTTCAATGTCAAGAAACTAATACATGCAGAACATTTTTCTTCTTTGTGGATTGCCTTGCACTTAAAATACACTCTTATTTTCTTTCCAGATTCTTTGCTTCATTCCATGGGCAGTCTCTTAGAATTCTCTCTTCATTTGTTAATGAGACCAAAAGATAGGTGGTGGGGTTTTTTATTTTTCTAGGCCACATTTGGAAGTAGCAGCACCTTTTCTAAACTTACTCTCTTTGTAAGCTTTAACTTGTTAATCTAATGGGAAATTTTGGATTCTTAGGAATCAAGATAGCATCTTTTCCAGTAGATCTTGAGTGGGATATTAATAAACATATGCACTCAGTGTTAACTCTGTCTGTCACATTTAAAGCTGATGTTGCTTCACTTAAGAGTGGGAGGATGGCTCTCAGAATTCTGAGGGATACAAGTAGAGAAACCTTAGAATGAATAGAGGTCTCACGTGAACTGTATTATCATCTCTACAGAAGCAGAGAAAAACAAACAGACCTGTTCCAGAATGTGTAGAGATATACTTGGGATTTTTAAACATATTTGTGTGAGTGTGAAGAGCCTAATGAAAGTGGGACAGCATACCAGAGGATTTCTAATAGGGACAGATTAGAAAGTCCCCAGTTGGTTGTAGGTTCATATGTTATGATTCCCAGTAACACTCTGAATTTTGGAATCTTTTATGTCAATTAACTTCTAAACCCCTATAGTAAAAGTATTAACCTTATAATATTGGTTTAAAAAACAAATTACATACCTAAGGGGCTCTATCAAGATTTTACAGTAAATCTAGAGAACATGCTAGGATTGAAAGAAGGGACTGGTGACTTCTGCACTCATGATATAATTATTTGGCTAGCTCTGTTTTGTTGGGGGTTTTCTAATTCGTTTTTATAGTACCATAATCCAAATAGTACTAAATCAGAAACTTCGTGCTGCTTTTCTTGAGCATAGTCCAAGAACCTGGTCCCAGAATAGTCTGTACTGCTTTACACCATGTTTTTTCCTGAGAAAAAGAGAACCCTTGCAAAAGCTATTCCCTACCTTCTCTTTACGGACTAGCAAGAATAAACACTTACTTGACAAAATCAAGGTAATTCATCATTCAGGAACTAAAAACCAGTGGGAGACAGCAAAGTAAAATAATTCTTATGTGAAATCATACTGATTAAAGTGACTGAATTAAAGTGAGATAATTCTGCATTTCTCAGTGTGCTAGAGTTCATCATTATGCCTCTATACCTCAACCTTATTGCTCAAGCAGTGTAACCCCATGTATATCTTTCTTTGGATATCCACTTGCACCCTGTGAATTGTGAAGCAAGATGCACAAGCTTATTTAATTTGGGGAGCAGCATGCAATATTGTGGGCTGGCTTCAGTTTGATATCAGAGGATACTATTAACTAATGCCTTTGTGTTCACATTTGAGCATCAGTATGACAGCTGGTTTAGAAGGCAAGCCAATACCTCCAAAGCAGAGATTCAGAGAAAGCCTTGAATTCCAAAAATGTAGAAGTTGCCCATAATTATGAAGAAAGCATAAACTCTAACTCCAAATATAGCAGCCTAAAATTTCATCCTTTGGAGCTGCACAGTCAGTGTAACTAAGTTTCCTTGTCTTCATTGGTATCCATGGTTTCAGTCTTCCTGCATTGCTGGCATTCTTATTCTAGCACCATCATATTCCATCCACTGTATTTCCTTGCAAGTCATTAAAGTTTTTGGAAGTTAAGTAATTCAAAACTTTGCTTTAGAATCCCCTGGAAAAGACAGTACTGTGTAATGAAAAAGGCAAGATGTTTCTTTGCTTACCCTTGAAGCATGTAAAAGAGAATACAGCTAAACTGCTCTGATAGCTTTCTGCTGTTAAATTCATTCTCACAGAAGAAATAGAATTGTGCTAAAAAGATAACCTGAACCACACTGAGTTCTACTCTTAGGTTTTTAACTTTCTCCTTGGACATAATAAGTTTTATGCCACTGTATTGACAGAATCCATCCTAAATACAAGCTACAGCTACAGAACAGTATTTGCTGTCAGGTCTATACAACATACATAATTTATATAGAGAGAATATATATTATTCTTTAGTGTTACTCCTAGACAAGCAGATTGTGATGCCCTATTACAAGTGTTTTCAACAGCAAATGTTCATAAGGGCATCAATAAATCATCTTTGGGTTGGAGACGTAGGACAAGGAATAACAAACATCAGTTGTACCAAGTGGGGTATATATGGGAAAACCTTTGAGTGATAGAGACAAATACATAAGTAATTGTCTGAAGATACTGTGTAATCATTAGACTAACATTAAAATCATTAGATATTTTTAAGAAAAGGTTAGATGAACCTCTGTCAGAAATTTTGTAGGTAAGGTAGCATTAACATGATGAGAAATCAGATTGCTTGTTTTTCTTTCCAGACCTGTTTTTCCATGTCTCTGTTATTCTTTATGGCAAAAGAAGGACCCTCAGTTCATGGACTAACCAGTTGAAAGACAAAAGACAAAAGTAAACCATGAGTTTTCATGACAGAAAGGTTATCCCACAAGAATTCATACTAAACACTGAGCTGTTCACAGTTCATAAGTGAACTGGGAAAAGGCATGAATGATGATGTGACAACATTTGAAGAGCATACCTAGTAATTCAGATCTAAAGTTGATTGAAAAGTACTGCAAGAGGCTTCCACGACACTGTATGAGTAGTGGTAGTTGAAAAGCAGTGTTCGAAAGCACAGAGCAGCATAATGCTCAAGGGGGTAAAAACATACAGACATGATGAACTCTAAAAGCTAGTGTCAACCAGCCTTGCAGTCACCGTGAGTAGGTCTCTGAAGAAAGGTTCAGTGCTCAGAAGTGATTAATAACATGAGAAAGATGAACTTTTTTAGGAAAAGGATAAGAAAACATAATGTGAAACACATTTATAGCTCAGTGCACTACTTGCATGTTGCTTGCTGTTCTAGTTACTCCAAAGTCCATATAGCAGGATTACAGTAATGTTCAGGACTGAATAACCACAACCCAGAAAATCGAAATGGCAAAATGCAAATACATTACCAGCTTTTAAATACAGAATGCTGGCACTGTCTTAGCAAGTCTGCAATACTTAGATTACTGGAAGATGGGAAGGCATACAGAAGGGATTATTGCTATCTCCTTGCCCTTTTCAGATACTTTTTCATTGTGTGCTCGTTGGGCCTCTGGTCTTGTCTACCACAGCCGTTCTTATGATCCTATGAGGAGAGGCTAAATACATTTGGATTTGTTAGCTGGGAGGATAAATGATGGGGGGGAGAGAAGTGATAAAAGTGGTAAAAAATAATTGGAGACAGAAGGCATATTTGATTAATATTGTGTCATTTGCAGCTATTGTATACTATGGTCCAGAGGAAACTTCCAGCTAAGGAATTCACTGGAACACTGTTTGTTAGAATATGAGGAGCTGTGCTAACAAAAGAAACAAGTGATCCAAGAGCTAAATCCCTCCTGCCTGTGAATGATTTTGTGTAACTATGGTGGAATTAGATTTAGAAAAACCTAAGAACTCCTATGCTGAGAGCCTCAATATGTTGCTGAAGTTCTGGTTTTCTTATTTCCACCGTAATTTTATTATTTCCTAACTCCATCTGTGCCTCAGTGGCAAAATCCTAAATTATCTAGATTCCAGAACTGTATTTACAGCCAAATAGGAAATGACAGCATTGGCTGCTGGCTCACGATGCTGAAGAAGTTGAGCAACTCTGAGTTTTAAAAGAAAGCCAGATGGTCTAATGAGAGCAGAAACCAGAAATTCCATTGTCCTGCATTGTTATATTTCTTTGGGGAGCAGGTTTTCTACCTGTAATGCAAGGTAGAATATTTTCCCATCTTTAGGAAAACTTTTATATTGAAGTATTACTAAAACTATCACTTAGCTTTATTAGCTATGTCCCTCAACTAGTAAAAAATTTGCACTCAGCCAAATTTCAGTCAGCCTAAAAAAATAACTGACCAAAATCGTCTTATACCTCAGGCTACAGTATTGCCAATACAACTCGGGAAAAAAAAATATATTATCCTGAGTTAAATTCCTATTTTTAATGCCATATGTAGAAAAGAGTTAAGCTCTGACTGCTGAAGAAAAAATATTTTTTAAGCTCTTGTTACCAGACCTCAAAAATTTTATTGTCAAACCCTTACTGTGCTTTTGGCTAGATCAAGTATCAACTATATCAAAATATCAAGGAGAAGGTGACTATGACTTTGGCCTCACAGAAGATGCACAAAAAATACTAGATGAAGGGGAAGCATGGGGACGATGCATCCACAGTCACTCTTACTACAGAATGTGCATCCCCTTGCTGCTGAGTAACTTATTACTTGCCTCCGTCTTATCTTCACTCCAATTTTGCACAGTCACTCAATAAAATTAGAACAATCATAGGAATTAAATCAATGCACCTAAGCTGAAGTACGTTCAACTCCCACGTTAATGTTTCCTTGAAGGATAAGGGGCCCTTGGTTTCCTGTAGCCTCAGGTAGTATATTGTGCCTGGTTGTGAGGGGGTTAATTTTCCTCACAGCAGCCTGTGTGGTGTTGTGTTTTAGATTTGTGACCAAAGCAGTGCTGATAACACACCCGTGTTTAAGCTACTGCTGAGCAGCACTCGCACAGCATCAAGGCCTTCTCTGTTTCTCGCTCTGCCCCCACAGCACGTAGGCTGGCATGAGCTGACCAAAGAGGTCCTGCATGCTGTGCAACATCATGCCCAGTTATGAAACTGGGGGCAGGTTTTGCAAAGTTGCCATTACTTGCAGACTTGCTGGGCATCAGTCTGCTCGTGGGAGGTGGTGAGTGCCTTTCCACCACTTACTTGTTTTTCTTCGTCCTTTTTTCTTTCATTGCCTTATGAAACTGTCTTTATCTTGACCCATGCCTTTTTCTTGCTTTTGCCCTTTTGATTGTCTCCCCCATTCCACCTCAGGGGGAGTAAGGGAGAAGTTGGGTGGGTGTTTAGTGGCTGGCCAGGGTCGACCCCCCACCCACAGAAAAGCTCTGAGGAAAGAATGAGAAGGAAATGGGATGCATCTTACTGGACTCATTGCTTTGCCATGACTCTCTTCTTCAATGCTAAAGGTGGAAACAGCCAAATCCTTATTGTTAGGGACCAGGTGGAAGAAGTTACAGTTCATTTTCTCTTTCCCATCTGCTGGTGCCAGCAGGAAGGCAGTATGGGTCTCAAAGGGATTAACAAACTGGTAGTAGTTCCTGTTATGTGAACCAAACAGAATGTGCTGCTTCTTCCAACCTTTAATGTGGGCATAGGCAACCTATAGCTCATATGTGGCTTCTGCAGGAGCTACACCGTATGACAGACAGATAGCAGGCAGTGCAGCGGTGGAAGTTCCTGCACCTTCTGTATGTCCAGCTGTCAGAAAAGCAAACAAATCAAGGCCAGTAAAGCCAAAATTACCCTGCCACCTTGGGCCCATCTCTACCCTCCAGCAGAATCCTTACCAACAGTGTCATTCTAAAGTTTGACCTCTCCTTAGTGTGATGGAGTGTCACATGAACTTGAGCCTTCATCTCTCATCTTCCTTAATCTGAAACTGTTGTGTTTGATTCTGCACAGCCTCAGTCTGATACCATGACATCCAAACCAAAATTTTCCCCTGACTGAAGTTCTCCTATTGTTGGGCAAACCTATGGTAAAACAAGCTCCTCCATTAACCCTGAGACTTCTGAGGAACTGTAGGAATTTGGATTCTACACATTCATGAGCTTTTCAGGACTGTTGGAAAGCACAAAAAACATGGAAAAGGGTTTTTTTTGTTTGTTTGTCATCTCAGAGTAAGGAGACTGAAATTTTAGGAGGTGAATTTAGTACACTCTTTAAATAGTGCTTTAAGAGTAAGTTAACGGAGACATGTTTAACCCAGAGTCTGTTTCAAACCACTTTGTTACCATTGGAAAAAATGCATCGTATGTGTTTCAGTTCTTCTGTCTATAAAGTAGAAACAATCATCTTTAGACATCCTTAATAGGGCTGTCTCAAATCTGATTGGTAACTCGGTGGGCACTCCGAGTACTAACCATTCCTTTATTAGTAGTACTTTATTATTGCAAAATGATAGCTGCTAGTGCAAACAAAGCTTTCTTCAAATAACCCATTAAGTCCCTCGCTGGCAAAGCATTCTCTGGCATAAGACAAAACACCAGGAGCTGTAACTTTAGCATGCTTGTTATAGAAGTAAGCATGCTTGAAATAGAAATATATGTGCTCTCAGTGGTAACAGAAACAATAACAGTAGACTGGCATCAGATTACCAAACTGTTAGGCCTTCTGAAATCCCGACCATGTAGTATGGTATTTTATGTAGTGAACTGGATGCTATGGAAAAGAAGATAAACTAAGATAAAGAAAGTTTCTTGAAATGATGACTGTTGTGCTGGTTACACTAAGAATCCATTTTGGGTGCTAAGCTCACTTCAGTCTGCTTAATTTTGATGTGTTGCTTTTGACTCTAGTCACTCCCAAGTAGAGATCAAGTTCTGCTCTTAAGAAATGAAAAGCCCTGGCTTCTTTGGATCTGTGCCCCATTCCTCATGCTTTCCCCATGTCCACACCTCAGGTTCCCTGCCCATCATCAATCTTCCATTTCCCCAGTGTCCACAGCTCCCTCCTTCTGCCTCCCAGCTACCAGCTGGGTGAAAACCAAGGGGATGTGGCTGCTTTTGAGCTGGGCATGTGCTGGCTGCCAGCAAACTCAACATAATAAATAACCTTTGAGCTCAGGCAGCAGCCTTTCAGTCACAGCAGTAATTTGAAGGAAGTAGTCTTTCCTTTACTGAGCTGTTATGTTTCTTAAAACTTGGAGGAATTTCATAGCCTGAAGTTTTCTGTTTCTGAGCCAAATGTAACTGAAATGAGCTTATGGATTCAAAAGTTATTAGAGAGGGTCTGACAAGATGGGTAGGCAAACAACATATCACCTAAGCCCTGCTTCCTGAGGCTTACAATCCCAGAGAAGTATCCTTTGGTGATGTAATAGGTACAGTTCCCAGAAGTTTATAAATAAGGTTTAATGATGGTAGGTGGGGCAATATGCACAGTATTGGTCTCAGGAGTTTCCATACCATTTACAATATTCAAGAGAATTCTCCAAAGCTATTTAGCAGAAAAAGTACAGTGGTTTTATTTGGATTCACACAGAAATTAGTAGAGAGTGGGAGCACATTTCAGGAGCCAGAGCATTTGTCCTTGTTAAACGTCTCTGCTCCAGCAGTTAGACATCATTTCCCAAACAAATATAATTGTAGTTTATTGTCAGAACCTAGACAAGATTATATATAAATTAAAAAGGAAAAGAAAAAAGTATTCATAGGTCCATATTATACAATCCTAACTGCCTTTCTGACTTCCTGCATGCAAGAGATCTTCTACTTGAACATCCACAGATGAGAATCATAGGCAGTGTGTGTATGGCTGTATCTTCTGCTTTTGTATTTTCTAGGTTTTTTAAGTGCATTCTTTTTTTCACATTTTGAACATCCTAGGCTGTACCTGACCTGAATTCAGATGCAAAAAGAACTGGTTTTGGCACACTGCAGGTAACATGATACCTGTTCTAAAGCCTGATAAAATTGCATGCTTTCTTTTCTGTATAATCTCTTTTCCTTGATATCATTTGAATATTGATACCACATGTCATCCTTATCCCTTCCAAAACACACTAAAAGTGAGGAGGAAAAAGAAAAAAAAAAGCCAGACACAAATTCACCTTGATATGACCTTGATGGAAGAAAGACAAAGAGATGTGCTGAACTCAGTGGCATTACCAATGAATTTATTTATGACTGGCAATAATTTGGATTGCATTGAAAATATGTCAGGTCCCTGAAATAGTAGAAAAATCCATCTAGTGTCAAAAATATGTTTCAGAAGAACTTAATGTCTGAAAGCATTCTGGTGGTAATACCAATTCTGGAAAAACTGAGAACAGATGAGTAAATTTGGTAAATTACTGATGAGGAAATAATATGCAGTGGCTGCAGATCATATTGGTCAGGCAGCAGAGCACATAATACATTTTCACAGAGAAAGGGGCTAATAGAGAAGTTGTGCACATGTATATGAGAAACAATATTGGAAATAAAGGTAAAATATGGAAGAAAGCCCGAGAATATGGGGAGTTTGATTTCCCAGCTCAAACTGATCATGTGTAAAATGCAGATCTAAGTGCTGCGCCCTGACCACTGCAGAGCTTTCAGCAAGCAAGTCACATAAAATCGCCTTCAGGACCTCTTTCCTACATACAGAAGCTATATGGACTTATTTCATGCGCTATTAACCAAACAAGTTCAATTTTTGTGTGCGGTTTCTCTTACATCAACTTAGAACTATTTTTGTCTGTTTGCTTTATGACTGTACATTTACACCATAAGCACAAATTAAATTTGCAAACATTTGCTCCATTCAGAGTCATTACGTCTCCCCAGTCCTTTATCACTGACCATTTGCAAAAGGCCATTTACCCCCACAGTTCTGCCAGGCTGATCCCAAACAGGTCCCTGGTGCTGGCAAGGTTGGCGAGCAACCTCCACTGAAGTATCCAAGGGGTGAGCCAAAGAGCACCACCACAACAGCTGTGGGTGCAGTAACCTGCTGCTGGATGGTGACAAGCAACGAGGTGCTGGATCTTCATCAGTTCCAGGTATGCTGGAAAGGAAACATCAATCTGCTGCCCTGCTGACAGCTAAACCAGTGTAAACAGATCTAAACCATGCTAAAGCCTTGACTGCACACAGCCTTGTATTATATACTTGCTATATTGATTGGAAAATCAATAATGCTAAGCAGGTAACCCCCCTGTGCAAGCCATTTATAGCATTCTAAAGCTTTTTTCCCACTGATGTGATATTCCTATAAATTTCTCTCTAATACAATAGGTAATTTTATCGTAATCTACAGCATGAAGTAGTGTTGCATCCTGACCAAAAAATAAGCAGAAAAGATGAGTATCTTTATTTATCATCTCATAAGGCCATTTTAATTTACTCTTATCTAATTGCACTGCAATGTAAAATAGTGCAATTTTTAAGTAGTTTTAGGGTGCCTTTATTAGCCAAATAAAACAAAAGGAAAACCCAAAAAAACTACTGAGCAGGGCCAAATGAAGATGCAGGATAACTGGGAGGGTCAGGCTGTAAGTTATTCTGTTGTTCCCATGCTGTGTGACATGGAATGTGCCACACTGAAGGGTGCTGATAGCTCCCAACTGTAGCCAGGTCTCCTGAATGCCCTTTGGTGGCATTTGAAAGGATACAACTTGAAACCAAGTAAAACAGCAGAATAAATTGATAATTTCTGATATAAAGTTCCTTCAGTCACAACATTTTACTTACTACACAATATATTTCAAAATGATACCCCTTATTTAAAAAGTGTCTTCCTTAAGAAACCTAGCCAGAAGTCATTGCTATACGCAAATATATATTGAATGCATGAATACATAACACATAAAATTATTATCTTTTTCTAATCATAAGATTGCATTAACACGGGTAAGGCTGCTTACCTGCTTTGACACTTTTATCAGTACATTCACTTTGTGGGTGTAACTTTTAGGTGCAGTTCAGCACCGTGCCTTCTGCATGTTTACATGCCATTGTAAAGGTCTGCTGTTCCCTTTCCCTTCGCCTGAATCACACAGTCCTCAGAACTTACTGCCCTGCTGCGTTGGGAAGCTGTAGACAAGCACAGTAGATCTGGAGAACCAAAACCTGCAAGAAAGTAATGCGTATTTGAGCACTTGCCAGTGCCATGGCCACATGGTGGGCAAGTATTCCCATGCTGTGCCTGTCAGGCACCCAAATTTCTAATAGAGTTAAGAACTGAATGATAGCCTTCCCAAAGGCAGCATCAGAGTTAGAGAGTTCAGAAGAGGCTTAATACTTGGTAAAAGCTCCGCCTAGGCAATCTACAATGTCTTAGGAATGCAAATATTTTGCAGGACTCTGATCCTGGTAGGAGGTTGCTTCTTTGTAATCTTATAACAAAGCCAAATCCAATAATTTCATCCTGTGGGACAATTTCTGCATCAAAATAGCAAACTGACATATCTTTCTTAGTCAGAGGATTTGAAACTTCTGTCATTCTGAAAGCTCCACTGTAATTAAAGTATAAATATGTGTATATATATATATGTTTTTGTGTGTGTACATATGAAAAGAAATAGCCTGCTAATATAAAAAATAGCAGTACCAGCATGTGAAGGCAAGAAGTTTAATTTCTTGATTTGAATAATATAGATACATTAAAAAACATTAGATGAGACTTAAGATCACACATTAAGACATGAATCAACCTACTTTTTCTAACCAAGATTCCATTTACTGGAATAAAAACATTTGGACAGGCAAATACCAAAAAGAAGTGGCAGGAGTTGATGTCCCGATAATGAATTGTGTAAGGGTATCCCAGAGTAGGGGCAAATTCTGGGACAGCACAATGACAGCCATAATAATTATGTAATCCGGCTGGAGTTAGTGGGATTATGGCTACCCTTCCCTGGTTTTATTTTAGAATAACCTTTTATTATAGAGAGAGTTTGATGGAAGATGTGTTTCCCAGCTGAGGAATCAGAAACCTGTGAGAAGAACCCTGCAGACAAACTGCCCCCCTGAAGCAAAAAAACAGCACTTCCTACTGAAAGTCAAGACTTTCAGCAAAGCAAACTTGAAGTACCCCCTGTCTGAGAAAAGATTTGACAAAACATGACTCCAAACTGCTCAGCAGCTCAAAACAACAGGACCATTTGGTACTCTGGGTGGGAAGGCTGAAGTAGGTCCCATTATCCTTGCACTCTCTTGTGTGGTAGAGGCCACCTTGCACCATCACCCTTGTTGATAAGAAATAAGGGAGTGGTATATCCCTTTTTTCCCCCAAAACACTCAGTGTCAACTCGTGGCCCAGAGTGTTTCACACGTGTTCCTCACTGCCCTGAGTTCAAGCAGGTAAACCTGTGGCTGTGCTGTACCAGGGACTGCAGACCTGGCCCTTCACATTATCTCAGTGAGATGCCTATCTGCTACTGCTACTGCATTTATGCAGAAAATGCAGGAACGCTCAGCAACTGGTCCAAGGTGTGTCCCGGACAGACACAAATACCTTGCAGTCATTTGCATAAAGTCCCTCCTACTGTGAGACAGTCAATACAGGAGGGAGCACAAGCCCCAGAAGAGCTAAACAAACCCAATGCTCAGAAGCCATATTTGTGGCTTGAAAGAACTCGCATTGGATGTAGGGTTTGACAGGACTCCGTCATTTCACTGACAGACTTAAGATTTCTCTGAGATCCAGGTGTGACTTTGAGAAATTTAGCATGCTATACGGAGAAAAGGAGTCTGTTGTCTCTATTGTTTTTTGAACCAGTATAGCTCCTGGGCTGTGTGTGGCATGTATTCAGAGTTTTTTCCACCTTTACGTAGTACCCCTATTATCAGTTGGAATTACGTGGCAAAATTAACCATTCTACTCGCATACTAAGAATGCTACTTTTGTATTATATTTATTACATTATCTTATATATTGTTAATAATCATACATACTCTGGCTTTTTTTTTAATACCAATGTTTTCCATTAAATGCTCTTGCATAATTTTAAAAAATCAATAGCTTTATTATCTTCAGATTGCCTCATGTATTATGGCACTGTAAGAAACTGGGTGTTGGAAATAAAACGTTAAGCCACCCAAAGCCACCGCAGTTAATCATATTTAACACCTGACTAAACTGGGCTCACCCAGAGCTTTAGGTAAAGTCCTGCTCAAGTCATTCTGTTGTATTATGTGAAAGCCCATTAATAACTGCAGTTTCTATTAAAGCGGGAGGTAATTCTAAGAAGTCAAAGTCCCTGTTTGTATCTTGTTTTTCTGGTACAACCAGTCTCGGAAGAGCTTATAATTTATTTTTCTATGACCTACAGATTGACTACTGATCATAAATCTATTTGCTTTTAATTAGTGTATCATCATGAAAAGCATATGAGAGGACACTGCAGAGAGTGTACTCTGCTGGCCAGCCTTCATAGTGATGCCATGGTGCTGAGTGGCTTTTTATTTACTCTCTTGAACCTGTAATGAACACGTCCTCTACAGCAATCGAAGTGTTAACTTTTGTCACCTCTATCCATATTTCCACCACAAAACTGATGTGAAAACTCAGCTTTTGTGTTACCTGAATAATGTAATCCCCCCAAACAGGTCACGCTTGAAATGGATCAAAACTCCCAGCTCTGAAGAGCAAGCAGAGTGCAGAGTGTTAAGGCAGTGTGGAGAGACATGGGGTTTTTTTGAAACAGGGTGGGATTAGAAACAGATTTACAAAGAGTCAAGTACATCAAGGGGATAGGAGCTCGAGGATGTCCTACTGCATATTACTTTGAAAGATATGCTTTTTCCTTTGTGGAAATGCTTGAACTTGACTATGTTTTCACTTGAAAGGAACAGCCTTTTCTTCTGTCTCTTAGCATAAGAAAGGAACAGGATCTTAGTGGTAGCTGGAGTTCCTTACCTTGCAGAAAAGGGAAAAATTCTGATTTCCTCAGAATATGTATTTTACCTATAGAAAAAGGGCCCTTTCATCCTCCTGGATCCTTTTTGATCCCTCCACATCATTTTCTTAGGTTCGCAAGCTTTTCTTCATTCCATGAAGATATGCCCTTGGGTCATCCCAGTACATATGGTTGGGAACCTGCAGCTGTGTGTACCTGGGCCTTTGTCACTGCTGGGGACATTACAATGGTCATAACCACTGCTTCCTGTACTGAGTTTGACACTGATTACACTGTTCCAGTCCTCCTACTTTAAGATCCACTACATCAGTTCCCCCTTTCATAGGACTCACAGGCAATCCCCAGCAATTTAGCTTCCCTGAAACAATGCCTTTACCCAGAGCAAGCTGTTTGGAAAGGGGCAAAAATTCCTGCAGGGAAAGAAGTCTCAGGAATTTCCAAATTCCTTCTCCTTCCTGTTACCAAGAAAATCTAACAATCTCTCCTTTGATGGAAGGTCCTAGAAAACTGCAGTCTCCATAATTGCTGAAGGATGGATGCAGGTTAAGGGAAAAAACGGGTTAAACAAGAGATAATACACTTCCAGAGCCTCTTTATTCCACAAAGAATGCTGACCATGGGTATACACAGTAAAGGGAGAAATATCCTGGGGAGATCACAGGAAAAATCCTGTTGCAGAAAAACAACATGCTTCAATAAAAACAGAAAGGCAGATAGGTGCATCTGTTATCAATCAGCTCTTTAGACAAGCTGAGGAGTCGTGGAGCAAAAGAAACAAGCTTTCCCTCAGGCTCAAATTCCTCCTTGGAATTTCTCAAATGTCCATGGCTGCAGAACTGTAATTCCCAGTCTGCCCTGAGAACAGCAGCTATCACCACCTTCCTTACCAGCCTGATTACCCAGCCAGGGAAACCAGCAAAACTCTGACTACCTGTGCAGAAACCATACCAGCTCGCTGGGAAAAGGCAGGTTTAGCCCATTAATTTAACAAGCCAAAAAGTGTTGAGAAATTCTTGATCACATACATACTCACTTATTGCTCTTTTGTTTGCTTGCTTTCAATAAGGGCATTTAAATTACAAAATTAACTTCCTGTGAAGTTGTTCTGTAGTACCAATTCAGCTTTTCTCCCTGAGCATGGAAAACTGCAGAGTACATTACCAGTGTGCTGAGTGCCCAAATACTAATGTTAGCAGCGACCAAACCCCAGCAGATTCCTTAGCATAAGAGTAGGTTTGCTTTGTAATGACAATGCTGACTGGAAAGCAGCCATTTCTGTAAAAACACTTTCATTTAAAGCTTGACCACATGTCCTTGTACAACACAAGCTTGACCACATGTCCTTGTAACACACCCCCATCCTTAGGGCTCTCAGTTCTGACTCCCAGCCCCCTCCTCAATCCTAGCTGCCCTTAACAGCCAGGCACTTCGTCTCTAACTCCAGGCAACCCCGTCTGCCTTGTCCTTTACTTGACACAGAATCACACAGAATCAACTAGGTTGGAAAAGGCCTCTGAGGTCGTTGAGTCCAGCCGTGTCCTCCCTGACTGGGTGCAGGTGGGGTGGTTCCTGCCACTCGTCCTCTGGCACTGCGCTCCCTGGCAAAAGCACCGTGCTCCCTGGCAGTTCAAAAAGAGAGCAGGGCCTGAAGTGATGAATTTCTGCAGGCAGGAAGAGAGGGGGAGGGAATTCAGGGAGAATGTTCTGGCTGTGTAGCGAGTGCATACACATTAGTATTTTGGTTTGGAAGGTCCTTTGTTCTGCAGATCCCTTCCTAGAGGTGTGCATTGAGATCGTGTACGTGGCAGCAAGAGGAGGACTCTCCACAAGTACCCTGCATCGGTGCCGCATGTGCTCTTTGCTTCCAAAGTGTGTTCTTGTGCTCCTGGGTATTTCCAAACCCTCCTCCAGCCTCTGGACTCTGACCTCAAACCAAGGAGAATTTAGGAATGAATGTAGTTAATTTGAAACCGATTATTGTTTCCAAGGTCAATAATGGGAAAACTGACTATCAGCAAACAGCCCTCCTGAGAACACAATTCTGAAGGGATCCTATGTTTCCCTTAACCAAACAATGCCATAAAAACTGACCAGATGTTTGCCTACTCAACTTACCAATCTACTGCCATGCTTCACCCGTTGCTTAAAGCAGGCCTCACAAAACCTGAACTAAAACGCAGCAGTCACAACAGCACGCTTATTTCACCCAGACCAGGTTTAATAGGGTGTGTTGCTTCTGAATTTTTAGTAAATCAACCACATTCATCTTGCATTTGCTGAAACAGAAGTTGAATCTCTTCTTTTTGGTTTCTGCATTCGGGAAGAAAAGGCCAAGTTCCACTATCTACTCTCCAATAAAAGACAGTCAAATAAAAGTATTTCCTGTGAGTATTCTGTATCTTCCTTGATCAGCCAAGGTTTACATCATGGACAAAGATGCCCATTTTTATTCAGGGGATGCAGACTCAGGATGCGCCCAACCTATTTCCCTACGACAACCTCATCATCCCCAGCTTCAGATTCCTCGGTTCCCCAGGCACCACCCTGATTCATAATCTCAAGAAAGTAGATGCTTGATGATCTTGCAGACCTGCACAACAACTGTGTTCACTGTGGGTTTTCCAGCCCAATTGATTGCCCACTGTCTGGTAAGCTGGCTTTGCTTGCTAACTTCTAGAGCATGAATGCTATTTGCTTATCTCTCATCAGAGTGGCTCTCACTTTGGTGTCTCTTTGATGAAGGCCGGGGCCAGCATCTCTTCAGCATGCAATTTGATTTATGTGGCTTTCTACACTCTGAATTTCTTCATCCAGTGCTAGTCACACAAAACCTGCAAAACAGTTTCACCTCCTGGTGCAGTGGTTTTTAGGCCCAGAAGCGTTATTCCAGTGTTATTTTTTCCTGCTTCTCAAAATTAAATCATTCTTTTCTTATCATGAGTCATCATTTTAGAAGGACTTGCTTAAGTTCCATGTATATGAAAGACATGCAAATGACAAATGCAAGGTTCATTATCTTTTACTGATCTTGTGCTGATGATAGAAAGTTGCAAAGTATGGATTTTTGTTAAATAGAAAAAGAAAATAAAAACTGTGCAACGGAGAAATGTGTGAAACTGATCCTAATGTCTCAAATTGAAAAATTCTGCACAGAGGCGTGCAGTGCATGTTAGCACAGGGTGACATCACATGTTGGTGTGGCTCCACCCTGTACAATCACACTTGGTGAAGCTGGGTTGTGTCAGGCTGAGCAGCCCTGCATGAGTGTACTCTGGTGTTGCAGTGTCAGCTGTTGTAGGCTGATAGCGGAGTTTTTCACGGAGCCACATCTATAAACCTGGGGGTTGTCTGTTACCAACTCTGCTTTGACTCCAAGTCAGATGCAGACATCAGTCCTGCAGACATCTTAAGTTAGATAATGCAAATTCCAGTGCTGATGCTGTAAAGATGGAAGACAAATGGTCTCAGGTCAATGTTCAGCAAGGGTCTTCCTTACCATTCTTTAAAAATTTTCCAAGAAACTTATTAATACTTTCTCTCCAGTAAAGATGCATCAGTCTTTCAATCCCCGAAACAGCAAGGCATGCTTTTTATGCAGCCATTTTTTCATGCAGTCTATGTGCAAAATTCTTAGCAATTTAAATAAATTATATTAATAAAATAAATTATTGCATAGACTATGATTTATTATAATGTAGTTTATAGCATTCCTGAAAATCAGTAATAAAACTGTTGCTATTGCTGCACAGGTGATTCAGTTCTCTGCTCACTCTTCTCAGACTGGACATACAGTTTCACTGCCACACTTCCACTTACTCTTCCAGTAAAACAAGCAGATCCTTTGGTGTACCTAGAAAATTTAATGAATCCTCGTCTAAAATATATTGGGTGATTCATGCCCTAAACCTACCTGTTCTGCTGCACTGACCACTGAGGGAAGCCCTAGGTGACACATCCTCGTTATCGACATCTGCATTGCATTGGTAAAAGTTAAATGAGGTTCATTTTTCTGGTGGCATCTGCAGTTGCTTCAGACATTTCCTAGCAAAACTGACATCTTTCAGAGAGCTCAAATACATGTTTTTTTGAAAGCCAAGAAAGCTCTTGAAAGTCATTTGACCAAAGGAAAATACTGATCAGCCTTTCCGCAAATCTTTTTGCCACAGAGTGATTAATGTCTTAAAACTGCCCACAAAGTAAATGCCCACAAACACAGGCGAGAAGAATGCACCAACAGGGAATCATGCAGAAATATGGATCCAATAAACTGAGGCAGAGGAAATAGACAGAACCTGGACAGAACTTACTCATGTTCTATATAAATAATATTTTCTAGTTTCCCATGTAAAATTCAACATGGGAAGTTTAGTATCCTGACTAGGCTGAAATATTAAACTGAGAAACAGAAAAAATTCATCACTTTAGTGATCCTGTCAAATGTATCATGTTAGCACACTGAATTACATTATTTTCCTGACATAAACAGACATGGATACAAGGAAAGATAAATAAATCTCTAGATTACCTAAATCTTGCCATTCCCCTTATAAAACTGGAGACTGAAGAGAATGTCTGAATTAATGTCTTGTTTTAGATCACAGAAACCTGACGTATATGTATTTGCATATATGATGTTTACAATTTGAAGAACTAATTTGAAGTTATCAACCTCTTGTACCCCAACTATGTCAGGTAACTATGAGTTAAGAAAATTGGTACAATATCCTGCCATTGTTTATGTGGATTACAATTTGGTTATAGAGTATCTAAATCAGCACAGTTCTTCAGATGAAAAGCCTCGAACCCCTTGTTGACATATGAATTGAAGAGACCAAAGAGATGGCAGGTAGAAGAAAAAAATATTTTTTCTTAATATGTACAATCAGGTTATGTTTTGACTGTCCCACGTGACATTGTTGTCTCTAAACTGGAGAAACACGGATTTGACAGAAGGACCACTCGGTGGATAAGGAATTGGCTGGATGGTCACACTCAGAGCTGCAGTCAATGGCTCAATATCCAGGGGGAGACCGGTGATGAGTGGTGTCCCCAGGGCTCGGTATTGGGACCAGCACTGTTCAATATCTTTGTCAGTGGGACAGACAGTGGGATCGAGGGCACCCTCAGCAAGTTTGCCAATGACACCAAGCTGAGTGGTGCAGTGGACACGCTGGAGAGCAGGGATGTCATCCAGAGGGACCTTGGCAGGCTTGAGAGGTGGGACTGTGCAAACCTCGTGAAACTCAACAAGGCCAAGTGCAAGGCCCTGCACCTGTGTTGGGGCAATCCCAAACACAAATACAGGCTGTGTGGAGAATGGACTGAGAGCAGCCCTGAGGAGAAGGACTTGGGGATGTTGGTGGATGAGAAGCTCAATGTGACCCAGCAATGTGTGCTCGCAACCCAGAACAACTGTGTCCTGGGCTTATCCAAAGCAGCGTGGTCAGCAGGTCAGGGGAGTGGATTCTGCCCCTCTACTCTGCTCTCCTGAGACCCACCCAGAGCACTGTATCCAGCTCTGGGCCCCCAGCAGGAGAAGGATGTACACCTTCAGGAGTGAGTCCAGAGGAGGCCAGAAAGATGATCAGAGGAGGCTGGAGCACCTCTGCTATGAAGACAGGCTGAAAGAGCTGGGTTTTTCAGCCTGGAGAAGAGAAGGCTCCAAGGACACCTTACAGCACTTTCCACCTAAAGGGGACTGTAAGAGAGTTGCTGGATAGGGACTTTTTACAAGGGCATGTAGTGACAGGACAAGTGGGAATGGCTTTAAACTGAGAGAGGGTGGGTTTAGATTTGATATCAGGAAGAAACTCTTTACTATGAAGGTGGTTAGGCACTAGAAGAGGTTGCCCAGAGAAGTTGTGGATGCCCCATCCCTGACAACATTTGAAGGGTGTATAGGGCTTTGAGCAACCAGGTCTAGTGGCATGTGTCCCTGTCCCTGGCAGGGGGTTGAACTAGATCATCTTTACAATGCCTTCCAACCCAAACCATGCTATGATTCCATGATTCTGTGTTATATGTTGCAAATACTAAGTTAAAAAAAAAATCAAATTATTATAATTAAACTGACCATATTGCTTAAGATGTGTCTTTTCATAACCAGGCAGCATATATTCCATAACTGGACACCAACTGAAATCACTAGTGAGAGATACTCTGTTGACCAAATGACAAAAAGGCTCCTGCACCTGCAGTTAGCAGTAAGTGTATAAAAGTTCAGTGCACATCTTTTACCGCAGTTGGCATAGCTGGTGCACAAATTCAAAGCTGCAGTAAAAGAGAGTTGTGCAATTTAGACCTTAGCTAGTATTTTGAAAACACAGAGGGAGGGGCAGTATTAAACTACTGAAGAAATATTTATGAAAAGTAAGGGCACAAAGTAGATTCCAGTTTNAAAAAAAACCAAAAAAAAAACCTGCAGTTACGAAAAACTGATATTTTTGGACAGCACATTGTTGGGTTTTATGATGAGCTCCACTTATGCACAACACTGTGTAATAGCTTTACCTTCCAGTCTCCAAAACAGCCATATCACTTTTTTATACCATCCAGAAGTATGCTCTCTGCAACAATTTATTTTAGAGAAACTTTCAGAAATTAGTCACAACCTTTGTTTAAATGTTTTATTTTTGAAATGCTGACAGCAGCTTAGGTCTAGCATTGTCTACAGAGAACACTACTACAGAGATACTTAAATGATGCTGTCACATAGAGTAGAATAAATTATTTCAATTGTAAATCAGCTAATTTTACATTAAATCTGGTACCTACTCCTCTTTGATATAAGAAAGCTTTTTTCTTGCTCCAGATGAAATATAGCAGTGTGCCCAAAGCCATATAAAGAGCCTTTTTTTAAAAATCCTATCAGTATCACTCAGTGTCTCAATTTAAGGTTTGTATTTCTAGTCATGTGATAGCCTCAAGTTTTCTTTTTGCTTCATTTTCAGAGTTTTGAAATTTTCAGTGTACACATTGACAAATACCCCAGAGGTAAAATCCCAATTTATGAATGCCTGGATTCTCATTATTTTTGGATAAATCTCATTAGTTTAAGACCTAACTGGTGATTTTTTATGCTTAGGCTTATTAAAATTGATGGTAATATACCAATTTAAATCCCTTCTTTATATAAATGAGCAATTAGAAACAATGTAAGCAATTACAAGCTATATAAATATTTTTTCATTACTTTTCTGATAAATAGATGAAATTTTCCCTGTGGAAGGCTGATTGTAAATCAGTCACAATGAAATGTCTCTGCAGAAGTGACCAGCATAAAGAGGAGACAGCCTGGCTTTCCTCAATCAAGACAAAAAGGACTTTCTTTACCTTGAAGACAGACTAAGTGAAAAGAAAGGGAACGTAACTTTAAGCTGAACTTTGGAGATACCTAGGTACTCTTGAGAGAAACACGGGTTTCAGTGTTGTCTCCCCAAGAATCCTTTTAGCTTTGACCATTGGCCTTCTATATGGGGTCATTAAAAAGAGATGCATCTTTGTTACCTCTGTGTAAAGAAAACTCCTCCGTGTGGTTGCCATCCCACCCTTCCCAGGCTGGTTTTTTCAAACAAAGTTTTCTATACAGTCCGGGTTGGGTATTTGAAAAGTTGGAGCTCTGTCTCTTCTTTAAAATACATAAACCTTCTGAGGTTTGGGGCTTTTTTAACAAATTACTTGTTTTTCCTTTGCCTACTGCACCTTTCTTAGTTTAGCCTCTTATCAGAAGATAAAGGTCTCAGATATGAACTGTTAACAACCTACATCAAGGAAACGAGACACAGAAACTTTTAATAAAGATCTCTTATATCTTCATTCAGTATTTAACTACAGTATGTGACAATGCAATTAATTAATTTAACTAATATATCTTATTCTTTGTAATGTTTCTATTGGTCTCTGACCATGGGCAGACGGAGGGAAGAAGGCAGAGCACATGGCAACTAGAATTCCTATTGTAGAAATAAGCAGAAAAAAAAAATTGGTTTAACAAAGAAAGTCATAGATGAGAAGAAAGGGCATGGTTCATTTTCCTCCCTGAAACCCCTCTCTGAAGGTCAGTTCTGATTATTCTGCACCCTGGTGACAGAATACAGTAGATAATACTGTAAATTACCTTTCCTTCCTTTCAGAGGAACCAAGAGGAGTCTGCCTCTCTTGTTCTGTCATGCCTGCTAATACTTCTGTACATTAATTTCTTCTTAGATTTGTGTACTTTTGTTGACATCAAATTTAGTTTAAAAGTTCAATGTGTAAATGTTTGCAGGAACAAGGCCTTAGTTTGCATACTGACTTCCTTTAGACTGGACTAAAATGACCAATATGACCAGCGGCTTTTGGAGACTGTGGAAGGGGAGAAAGTCTGAGTTTTGCTCATATGTGTGTATTGTCTTGTTCAGTCTTCTCAGGGAGGTTTAACTGAGCCTTTTCATTTTCAGGAACACAACTACAAGATATCTCAAGCAACAGTTTCCACGTACTTATTATTTACCCAAATGTAAGGACACAAAATTTTTAGAACACTGAAAAACAAATACCAATAAGAAAAAAGCAGGATTACCCAATTCTCTTTCTTCAGTCCCTCTTTGAAGATCAACTGTAACTGGTTTAGATTTTGCTTGAGTAATATCATATATTTAGTAAATTAGGTACAAATAAAAATTGAAGGGAATTAGAACTGATCTAAAGGTCTTTATAAGCAAACTTCATAGATAAAAATAAAACATTTATGTTGTAATTGTGAATTAAATTCATTATTGCATTCACTGCATTATATTCATTAATTAAATGCATATGAAAACCTATACAGGCATGATAGTAATTGCATTGCCATTGACCAATGACAGAAGAGGGCTTTGACAGATGTACAACAATTTGGTAAGGTAAAAATTGATTCAGCAAAAGATCGAAAAGCAAACAATATTCTCAATTTCAAAAAGAGAAGCTTTGAGAAGCCAGAGAACTTATTTGTGAAGTCAGGGACTGAGGAATTAAAATATTGAGGATAATACAGTTATTTGAAGTGAAAAGGATAAAAGTATATGGAGTTTGTCTCAAGAAAGCAGAAAAAGTTTTACTGAAGAGAGATAATTGAATAAATAACCACACGCAAAACCCAAAATATTTGCAAAATGGTGAAGAGGCTTAAGCAAAAAGGAAATGTTATCTGAGGGATAAAGAAAAGGAAGGACAAAGTGAGAATTGCCAAAAAGTCAAGCTGAATTAGATTTTCAAAAAGATACGAAAAGCAAACGACAAAAAAGAGTCGTCATCCCTATAAACAAAATACAGTAAAGAAAAGGACTGTAGTGCTACGGAATAAAAAGTGCAGAGAAGTGAAAGATAATCTTGGCAAAATATAAATTGCACTTTGCTAGTGATCTGAAATGAATACTTTGCCTCAGATTTTAATGAGTACATTGACTGATCATGGGAGCAAAGTCAGTTTAGATAACGGCAGGAGTGTGGGGCAAAGCATTGTTCAGAACAAGGACAGAACAGAACTCAGGAATATAAATGCAAGACCCTGCATCTTGTCCACCCCATTTCTGAAAGGAGCTGGCATGTGAGCTCATGGGTTTACTGCCAGCTGACTGGAGAGGAGCAAATTTCATACCCATCACTAAAATGCTGGTTAATTTCAGCAGTGGAGTTTTTATGGCCAATCACCATGACATCAAAGCCTGCAGAACACATAAAATAGCAGCAAGTATAACTTAGGTCAAAATTGAAATTCCTAACTTTTTCATTTAATTCATCTTTTCCAAATGTAATTTATTGATTATTCCACTAGCCAAATATTTGCATCTGGATCTGCAAACAAAACCTTAAGAAGCTTCAGTAATTTAATGTTTTTAATAAGATATACACCATCCAAATATTAATGTTATGCTACTTCTGCTTTACAATTTCACACATACAGAATTTCACAAGAGTTATTTAATTGTNTTTTTTTTTTTTTTTTGTCAGCAAGCATCATTTACCATGAGATAAATCCTATGGCAGCACTACACTTACAACTATCAGTCAAATCTGAACTAAGTGCAAAGGAAACCGTAATGACACCATGAAAAGTATTTCACAGGACAATTCTTCATATTTAGCTTCCTTGTTTAATTTAGAAGAATATTTCCTGATGGTAGGTAATAAATCCATTTATTCAGTGGGGAATAATAGCATTAGGTGCTGAAATCACTATTTTGAGCTAAAAGTAGCTCCCATTACTGAAAGATCATTTTTGCTTTTTGCTATGACAGTTTACAATTTCTACTGTGTAGCAAAACAGCCCAGATTTGCTGAGAAATTCTGTTCTGAGACCTTTGACTCTCTGAACTGTGAAGCTGGCTGTGGTTGCTGTCCTTTCTGTAAGCAGAAACCTGAGAAGCGGGGCAAGTAAATCAAAATGGGAATGGAGGAGCAGGGCCAGGTTGGCAACAGTAGAGATGAGTGCTTTCGTTTCTAAAAGAAAGGAAAAAATGCCTTGAAAGTCATGCATTCTCTAGGCCTACACCGGCTCTGCAGCAACTTGCTTTCCCGTTCCTTTTGTAACAACCACTGAAACAACTGGGGAAGACACTAAGAGTGCTCCTCCTCACAGCACGTTAGTTTTTGCTTTT
Organism: Machaerirhynchus nigripectus; assembly: GCA_013397975.1. Lineage (NCBI taxonomy): Eukaryota > Metazoa > Chordata > Aves > Passeriformes > Dicruridae > Machaerirhynchus > Machaerirhynchus nigripectus. The sequence continues at coordinate 44,863 of VZRQ01003707.1, read as the reverse complement.
CATGGTGACATAACAGAGATGCATAGAATTATCATTAATATAACTTTTATGTAAGTATTAGCAAGGAATGTTCTTCACAAAGAGCAAGCACGATCCCTTACTGCCCGGTGAGTGGAGGGCTGGTAAAGGCGGCTTTAATTCCGTACTTGAATCTCAATTTTTCTTGGCACTGCCTCTCGTGTGAGTTGGCTGCTCTAAATGACTTTGCTGCCACAGCCCCCTAAGGATCATTCCAGCTGCTCAAAATAGCTGTTCAAAGTGAGGAAACCTCTACACAAGGAGTATTCCCTAGGGAGAAATTTCAAGAACTCTACAGCCCCTCTGTGCTACTGGGAAAGTGTAAAGAGACTGGCTAAGAATACAGAATTCATCATTGTCCTTCTCATACAATAAAACATTCATACTTTCTCATCTTTCTTTCTGGACTTGATTATTTGTTGACACCAAGCTTACCCTATTCAAGAACATGGGTAAGAGCAAAGATTGCTTCACACTAACTCTGTGAGCTCTGCGCTCTGCAGCTGGATTAGCAATGAAAATGGGGAGAAGCTTCAGCACCATACAGGCTTGCATTCTGTTTCTGACTGCCCCAAAGCTCTGTTTTGGTATGCAGAAACTCTGAACCACTCTGACTGTTGGGCTTCGTTACACACCTAACATTAAAAAAAAAAAAGAGGTTACAACAATTTTCACAACAGTTTTTTTACAACATAGAATTTCCTCCTGCACACAGGGGAATGTACCTGGCCAGTTACAGCCTGTTGTGCCAGCAGATTACTACGAAGGGAAAAGATCATAAACAATTTTTGGCCCTGTGTCTCACAATCATATGATGATATCTGAGCCTTCCTGTCTTCTCAAGCCATTCTTCCTCCAGATTCAAATGCCTGATTATTGTTATTAAAACGAGTTCAAAACTGGTCTAGTTAAATTAGTGCAACCCCTTTGAATGGACGCTTTCAAACCTGCTGGTCCTTCAGCTCCTGTCCTGCCCTTTATCTCTGGGTAATCTCAGTTGTAAACATGAATTCAGCAACCATCTTTCCAACACTGACTCACAGAGCCTCCCTCTAATCCAAAACAATCTCCTTCTGTCCTTCCTGAAACCTCAGCCTGTCTCTCAGACAATACTTTGTTCATGTCTAGTTGTCAGTCAAGTTCAAAAAAGAGCTTTCACTGTTTCCCTCCTTTCCCTCCTCCACCTGTTTTTTGTGTATCTGTCAGCAATCCAGACTCCTGTGAAAGAAGGCCTGCAGCCTTCACCATTAATACAAATCACTTTTTAGGTGATCATACCATATTTTCTGGCTTCAAAGATACAACATCACTCTGCTACTTTCCTAACACATCAGAAAAAACACTATTTCATTTTACTCAGCGTTGAGATCATTTTCCTCCTCATGTCAGCTGGTGATACTGAGCTGTGTTGTCCCTTGTTAAAATTTCAAACAAGTACTTCATGTGGTTTCATAGGTTATCCATTCTATTATCTGAGAAGCTTCCCAGAAATAAAAAAAGAATGTACTTCATTTTTTTGAATCGTGTCCTGCTCTGAAATGTCTCAGAAGCATTCTTACAGGCAACTGGTGTGCCTTAAAACCAAGGGACAACAGTCACAGCGAGTGGGTTAGGACCACTCTGACTATAGTGAACTCTGTCTGGTAACAAGTGCAAAGTCCTGAATTGAAAAAGTCAGAAAAAGAACGAATTGAAGGGGGCAGACGAGAACAGTCAAGACTTCAGGAAATGAAGAAGTTTGTGAGCACGTGGTCCAAGACACGCTGTCAGACCACAGCATAGCCAAGATCAGGAAGTCAGAAACTCCATATAAGACAGGATCCATGACAAGAAAAATATATATCTGGCTGGAGCAATGTCACACAGATCACTTGCAAACAACAAGTAGGATCAAACACTTGACTGAAAACCAGAGAAAACATTAAATCAACAGAAGTCAGAACTAGGAACTAGTACTGCACATCTAGAAAGAAGGATGGGTGGACTGGTACTAAAAGTAAATGTGGAATTTGATTGGACAAAGTCCACAAACTCTCCGTTGTAGTTCTATTCGCACTTTAAGCCGATTTAATCCATTGTGGCTACTGAAAACTAGTGGCCCTGCACTCCCCATCCATAATTTCATGTGCATGCCCAAGCACAGCTTCTTATTTATACCAGTACAAGCGTCTATGTAGCTGGGACATGAACTGCCTTGGGAAACTAATGCAAATTAAAGCTGATCACAATTAAAAACGATTAACCATCATTACAACTAAGTAGTTAGCATTAAACCTGGTGCAGTCCACTGCACAGCCATGCAAGTGCTCGTACTGGCACAAGGAAAGAGGCAGCATGGAGGTATAGCCAAACAGCTGAGAAAGGAAAACCTTTTTTTTTAGGGTTGTAACAACTCACACAAAGTTAATAAAAACCAGCGAAGCCCCAGCACCGGAGAACATGGTTCTCTGCCAGCTAGTAAGGCTGTGCCACGGGAGCGTACAGCGGCAACTAGCCACCTAGGGAATGATTCACGGCCAGCTGCCTTGGGAATGACTCACTGGCTCAGTGACTCACTCCTCCGCTGGTGGACAGAGCCCACTGCCTATTATGCCGTCCGATACTATCTCACTGTCTCCTAGTAGGGACTCATTCATCTGTCCCCAGCCATCTGCTGCTGCCTGTCCCATGTAGTGCGAGTACTGTAGGCTCATCATTCTGTTCTTCATTTGGTCAGTAGCAAGCCTTTCCTCGGACTACGGAGTATTGCAACACCGAGCTTATAATGTGTTATAGTATTTCTAAAAAATGCTTTAGGCGACCGTAGATCTACGTGGTTTTCAACATTTTCTTCTAGATATTAGAAGAAAAGAGTCGCAGCTTATCAAGTAATGACCCGCGCACACAGATCCGCGGTCCCCCGTGTGCGCCCACAGATGCACATGCCCTGCCTGGTCACTCGCTCCTTGTGCCGCACACCCGCGTACCAGTGACTCCCCACTTCTCGGTCACACACGCTGGGCTCCTGGAAGGGGCGAAGGGAACGGGAACTGCGCCTGAACGCTCGGCTGGGCTCCTCCTTACGAGAGAGGGAAGCGCCTTACGGCGGGCGCAGAAGGAAGGAGCGCCGGGTGCGGGCGCAGCGCTGCCGCCGCGGCCCGGGAAGAGCCGGAATTCTCAGGCTCGCCCCTTGCTAAGCGCCGAATGGTTTCGGGGGATGATCCCCCGCCGCCTCTAGGCTGTGTTCAGCCCAGCTGCCCCTGGCACGGCTCACTGCCGACCG
>VZRQ01003707.1:5120-40141 GCA_013397975.1 Machaerirhynchus nigripectus | reverse complement strand
GTGCTGCTGGCGGCCCGGGCATGGTAGCGGCGCCCATCGCTCTGCGGCGGTACGTCCTGCACCTACGGCCAGTTTCGGGCTGTGAAAGCTCGGGAAATCCCTGCCCGTGCCTTATTGCGAGGAGCGGGGGCTCAGGAATCTCCCTCCCAGTTAATGCAAGCTGGAAAGGGAGATCCCTCTAGCTGTCGCGGCGAGGGTTGATGGTTCCCTCACATGGCCGATGTGGCGGCGACCTCCGGCACTGCGTAGCCGGACAGGTCCATGGAGCCGCTCTCGCCGAGGGAAGCNTGAGGGAGGCACCGGGAAAGGGGGTGCTCCCTCCTCCCCCCAAGTGTGGCTGGAGACGCGGTTTACACGTGAGTGTCCTGGCCGCGCTCCCGGGCCGCGCCGCCGCTCCCGTCGCTCTCCCCCATTGAGGAGCCGAGGCCAATGGGAGCGGGACGCCGCGGAGGGCCGGGCCGCGCCCGTCACCCAATGGGCACGTGGGGAATGCGCTGGCGCCGCGCTCGGCGCCGCCCGGGGCGGAGGAGGAAGGCCCGGGGCCCGGTACGCAGCGCTCCGCTCCCGGCGCACGTGTTCGGCACCGGCTCCCGCCGCTCCCCGCCCGCCGCCCAGGAATGTGCCTGCGCCGCCTTTGTTAGCGCAGGAGCCGATGGCCACCTGCCGGCACGCGGGGCGGCTCTGGAGCCGTGCTGGGCAAGGCGGGCATGAGGCGTCTGTACTGCAGATTGGCAGGACTGGATTTTGGAGTGGGACAGCGTAGGAACGCTGGAGCTAGATGATGTTTAAGGCCCCTTATAACTCACACCATTCTAGGACTCTATGGAATACTTAGACTTCTGACTTGGAGGGTCCAGCTGTAGATCCACAATAAATTGTGTTCTGGAAGTGTCAGAAAATGGTAGCTGCAAGCATGAAGTACAAAGCAAAATCTGCGGATCTATGCATGAGCTTGCAGTGACAACAGAAATGGTATGTAGGTGGGATCAGCTGACATAGTTGGAAAAGGCAGGCTTGTCCTAAGCTAAAAGGGCAAATCTGAAGGTTATGTTCATGTCAGTAGTTCAGCTTCAGTATGGTCAGCTGTTCAGCTTTTCAGGTTCGGGTGGTAGCTGGAGGATCTGGCTCTCAAGTGTATCCAGATCTGTTTGTGCATATCACTGTTACCCAACGGTCTCTGGTCAGGGAGCTTGAGCAAGGGAGCTTGTCATAGTGTATTTAATGTTTGGAATACGTTGATGATGGTAGCATCTCCATTCAGAGATGTATCCTATTTGTCTTTTCCTTTGTTTTGGTATTCCTCAGCAAATTTCTCGTGTATATATCGGTAGACTTAGCTATTCGCAGATCTGAATTGGCAGTGAGCAGATAACTGCCCTTTTTAAAAGTAATGAATAGCCCGTGTTGTGTGTGCATCTGAATGCTCGTGCTTAGTGGAAGCTTTATTTCTGCTGTACCAGAAGCACTGAAGAATACATTTTTTCTTCTGTCCTGTTGGTGTAATGAGGTAATTTGCTCATCTAACCTTGACTTGTGAAGCTATTTAGACCTTTCTGAATAATGTACTTAACATGGAAATCATCTAATGTGGTTTATAGCTCTTTGAGGCTTAGTGGTGTAGCAGATACATGGTAACAGCTTGTATAGTTAATGTTTAGGCAATCTTGGAAGGAAAATCCTAGCTGAAATACTTGCAGATGATGTGAGCTACGTAGGCACTTGAGGAGTCCTGTAGTGTTTGACTTCAAATGTGAAAGATGTTTGATTTTGTGTTAATATGCAGATGTAGTTTAGAGATGGCATTCTGCAAATGCTTTCCTTGCTGACACATTCATGCTCTCCGATCTTCCATTTGTCGGCTCAGACTCGTGTTTGCAAAACTGCAAACTTAACGTTTAAACTGCTCAAGAGCATTTAAGGTAATTGCAGTGTAGGTACTGGGACAGTTCCTTTGTGTGGTTTAGATATGGCTGTAAAGTTTTAATAGAGTGGATAAAAACTGTTAACTGTTGAACGTGTGGTCTTTAACACTGTCAGAGCTGTGAGCAGGCTTTGAAGACTTTTGTGTTAATTGGCTCTTAATACAACATGTTAATCGAAGTTGCTTACTTTTTTTGGTAGGAAGCTGTGGTATGCCTGGAAGTGCTATTAACCTGAGTCCGCTTGTAATTATCAGTGATACTGTGTTTCTAGCATGAAATGAACTTCTACAAACATTCTCTTTTGGAAAACTGTCGGAATTAAATTACCTATTACAGCTGATAGATGCAATTGAAAGTCATGAATGCAGCATACCCTGCTATGCTATTTCTATAAAGGTGATTGAATAAGCTAGTTTATGTTGAACAGAACCTGAAATCAAAGCTGAAACTGTAGAACAATAGCGAAATTAGAATCAAGTTGCAAACAAGTTGAGCTTGCCTTTTGTATTGTAATACCTGCTTAGTAGTGAAATGTGAACCATTCATCTACTGAATGAGTAAGCTGGTGTTCAAAGCTAAAAATTTCCATGTTGCGTGTGCTTGTTAGGGATTAGATATTTTAAAGTCTTTGCTGGATATCATCAGCAAAAAAGTTCTTGAGCTGATGCAATTAAGACTTTTTTCCCCATATTTTTTTACTCCTATGGGCAAACCTGCTTTCTGGATAAAAGTTTGGATCAGGTGTAGTGTATTTCAGAAAAGATCCCTGACTGTCACTTTAACGCGTTCAGTAAAGGTCCCAACTAAAAAGTATTGACCTTGGGCTTTACTTTGTTTAATTTTGGGGTGTTTTTGCTCACTTGTTAATGAGGTATGCAGAAAGGTCTTGTGGTTGAAATAGTTAGTGGCAAGCATCTAAATAATGCCTACCCTGCTTATATTCAGCAGTGGAATGAAGTTAATGTTTTTGTGGTCTCAAAATAATTTGCTTTAATTTTATTGCTTGTTTTCACTATGCTTTGTAAAGCATGGTTTTTTTCTTAAAAGATAGCTTTAAACTATGTATAGAAAATAGAGGGTTTGCTGAAAACATGACGAACTTGCTGCAAGCCCTGGATTTCCATGGTGACCGTGTTGTGCATTCACTATCCCCACAGTAAAATAAGCTGTTTATTCCTTCAGATAATGTGCAGCTATGCATTTTCCGTCTCAAGGGTTATCAGGATCTTGAATGTACGGGAGTTGGAAACCATAACTGAATGATGCCAGTGTTAAAAGCTCATATCTCAAGCATTCAACCCTGAGTGATGCTCTGAAATAAAGCTTACTTGTGGACTGTTAATCTGCTTCCTATTTGTCTGTATTACATGAAGACACAAGCTGGAGAAAACTGCAGCAGTGAGCAGTATGGGGTGGCACTGATACAACATTCTGATCCTGTGATACCAGAAAGCTCCCAAGCACCAATCCAGTCAAGGATTTGATAGGAGTCCTGTAAATCCTTGCTTTGTACTGCACCCTGTAGCCCGACTCAGCTCACTGCTGCAGTGCTCTGCATCTCTGCCCCTTCCCCCAGTCCTGGGCGGTGTTACCTGCCCCTTTCCTCAAACACTGAAGGTAAAAGAAAGCTGGGCCATGAGCCCTGCTCTGCTCTTACTCCTGCAGTGCTTCAGAACAAGACTGAAGGGACTGGAAAGAAGGCAGGGCTGTGCTAAGATAAGGGCTTCTGTCCCTGTGTACTTGCTGAGCTTTTTTTATGGACAATGCAAGGTTATCTGGAGAACTTTACATAAGAGTGCGGTTTTCCCCTCATCAGAATGGATAGTAATCAACTAGCTTTTAGATCAGGTTCAAAACTACAGGTAAAATGTTTTCTTGTAACTCATAATTAAAGAGTGGTTTTACACAAAGGGAACAAGCCCTTTTTATTCTCACTACTGCTGATTTTATACTGCTTGCCGGAAGTGAAGACTTATGTTGAAGACTTTGGTATTTTCCTACCTTACCACTAAAGCTGCTGAAGCATTTGATTAGTCACTTTCTATCTAAGGTCTGGGCTATTAGTGAGACTCTGTAGCAAATAAATAAGCAGCTATGGTGTATTCCTCAAAGGGCTTTCCTGTGGTTGTTTGCTCAGCCAGGAGAACAGGAAGACTCAAAGCTTTTGGTAGATACTTGCTGCCTTACGGTGTGTTCCTTCTGGAGAAAATTGCACACGAATTTGCCCTGAATGTTGCTTTTAAGTCCTGCTGTGCCTCATGCTTCCTTAAACACTTCGGATATCCCTGGATATGAGAGACTTGGGAATACACTTTGAGTATCTTTGAATGTGAAGGATGGAGTCCCCATTCCATGCAACTGTAAGACTGGTGTAAGGCCTGCAGCAGGAGAAATATGCAGCCTTCAGAGCACTATCTGTGGCCACCTTTGTGCCATTGCTGAAGTGTCTTGGTTTCATTTGGTAGTGGCGCTCTAAGTGGTTGGCTTCGGGCCTTTCTAGATAAGAAGGATTTTGTGAGGAGTACTGCATAGAATCACTTTGAATTTGGATGCACTTTTCCATTCAGGTGCCTGTCTTTCAAGATTAAGTGCATGTCCCCGGAGAGCTTCTTAAGTTTAAGATATGGGAGATGTGGACAGTCTCTGTGTATATCTGTGCTTAGAGCATATAGAGGGTGTGACACTTTTGTGCACCCCACAGATATTGCCTAAGTAAACTTATCGAGCTGCAAGCGCCCTGAGCCTAAACTCAGGCTGTGTAAGTGGTTCAAGGTAATCTATCTTAAACAGCAATTTATAAATTAAGTTATATTTCTAATACAAAGTAACTCACATGCAGCTGTCTGCAGAGAAATACGTGAGCTGCTGGGAGGTGCTTTAAAATGCTTGTGACTTTCCTGTGGTCTGTACTGTTCTTACCTGTTTTGGGATGCTTGAAATCAATGTTCAAGCTCTGCTGACACTGATACTTAGCCAGCTTTTGTGTGTCTTGGCTGCGTCTCCCCTGCATAAGCAGTTTAGACACAGTTTTAAGTTTGGCTGTCTGGATCGTGGTATTGGTAGGATTTTACCTATTTAACTGTAGCCTGCTAATGAGGTAACTGATATGCATGTGGCTCCTAAAAACACTTAGTAGGTAGCAGGTGGGGGCATAAAAGATTGCTCTGCAGTTGAATGCTTGACATTAAAACAAGGTCTTACAGTCAAGATTAAACGGCTTATTACTTTTGGAAGTACAGAATTGTCAGCTGTTCTATTTTAATGAAAAGCTACACAAGAGTATGTATATGGCTTAAGCTGTCTTTAGGAGCTGCGTATTATTTATTTCCTAGGAATTCCTGCCCTACTGCAAAACAGCTTTTCTTTCCAGTGCTATCTGGCTGCCTTAGCAAGGTACTGTTACTGGGGTGGTGTGCTTGAGGAGCCTGTTGGTTGCTGATAGGAGTGAGTTCCTGATGTAGTTCTTAATCTCTTGAAATTGCTGTTAGCACGTTCCCAGTTGGCCTGAAACAGCAGTATTGTGCCTGGTGTGCTTGACTCTTGTTAAAGAATGTTTTACCCCTGAAGCTAAAGGCTCAGAAGAGGCCAATAACTTGCGTTCAAAAGCGTGGTTTTATCTGTCAAGGAAAACTTCCTTGTGAAATAAAGGGGCAAATACGGTGCTTTGGAACTTGGTTGAGAGGGACTGTTGACTACTCATTACAGACATGAAGCATACTTCCTACAGTTAAGCTACTTCTCACTTATAATAGCTGTTCCCTCCTGGCATACCTGGTTGGCAGTTTGAATGGAAGTTATTTGTACTCTGGTAACAAGTCTCTTGATAAGGCACTAAATATTGCAACACAGGTATAGGAGTAGATTGCTAAACTTGATTTTTTTTTTTCCTTTTGGGATGTCTGCTAGTCAAGTGTAGAACAAATAGCTTTTTACCATTCAAGCATGGACAGTTCTTCACACTTGAGTAGATGTATTCCATTTTAATTTGCTATTCTCTGAGAAGGTGCAGTCATTTAAGGTGCATCGTGCTTGCCCATTCAAGAAACTAATTTGAGTTTGGATAAGTAGCAGTTATTTGAAAATGCAGAAGTGGGATCTTGCAGCTTTGGAGTGAAGTGGTCAATAAGCCCACATAAGTGAGGAGTCGGTCTCAAGTGTGTGTCAGCAGGTCTGCTGCAGAACTTGCTTCCAGGTAGAGCTGCCAGTCACTCTCATGGACCATATTCTACGATGCTTCAGTACAGGAAAGCAGTTTCCAAACTGGCATTGTCCTGATGTCTGGCTATGGGAAATAAAAGTCAGGAAATAGTAATGCACATTGATCATTGAATGGGGAATTTTGAAGAACAGAAGTCTGTGATGGCACTTTATCAAGAATTAGTCTTACTTGGTTACCCTTTTTCAGTTGGAGGCTTTGATTCCAAGTTAAGACCTAACTCAGTTGTGAAATAAGTAGTGTTCTCAAAAACTTGAGTCACTAACTTAGAGGATTTTTACTTATTACTGAATAGCTGCAATACATGGAGTGATAACCATTGAAATACTTCTTTTAAGGCTGATTCTGTTTCTTCATTTAAGTGTGGGTAGATATTGCTTGTCTCAACTAGTGACAGTTACATGGATCAAAAAAAAAAAAGGAAGAAATACAAGAGTTAGACTTGTGGTGAACCTAATCTGCTTGGTACAAAGTAGTCCCAGATGTTCTTCCTTAGCTGTGCTTTAAACAATAGAACATGCCAAATACTAAGGTCATCTTGTTTAAATAGATTATGTTGGATCAAATCCAGCCTTTCTTCAGTTTTCTGTACTTAACTTTAAAATGCAGATAGATACAGGCCAGTATCCCTGCAGAACTTCTCCCTAATGTGGCCAAGTCTCATCCTGGGTGCTGCAGCCCTTTTTTAGTCTATGCATGCTTCTAGAGCAAGCCTGGCATCTTTTCTGTTTATGAAGTTGTGGGGTTTTTCCCTAATGCTGCTCTAAACAGGCCAAATTATGACCTTGCCCTTTATTTCTGTAAAGGCTGAATACAACATTTAGTGTACACTTAGCTGTGGTTCCTGTAGTACAATAGTGAGGACTATGATATGCAGAGGTCTTGTGCAGCTGCAGATTTCAGCCGTAGTACCTAAATACAGCTGTAGCACCAACAAGCACAATGGGACTTCCTTTGCTTGGTGGGCTTTGGACTTAACATGCAATAGTGCATTGTTGGTGCTGTACTGACCCCTCCCTGGCCTGCCAAACTTGTTCCATCTTCCTCTGCTAATATGTGTGTCTGAAGCTTAGAAGAGCCATTTCCCTGCAGTGCGTGCACAGAACTGCACTACGGGGATACTTAATGACAAAGTGCCACTTGCCTGCGTAAGGCTGAGGTTTTGACTGTCTGACCAGGTAAGAAGCTTGTGAAGGCTGAGACGTATGCTCTTGCAAAGCCTAAGATAGTTACATGCCCATTAATACTTAGACAAGTACAAAATCAGATTTGTAGTAATGTACAAATGGGGTTAGTACAGCTCAGCATCAGGGAACTCTTCCTCACCTTTCACAAATGCAATGTCAGATGCTGGGTGTTTACTTAATGGCAGATAAAATGTCAGTAGGGATGCTGGAATGATTTGAACAATCTAATTCATTACCTAGTTCAATTTACAGGAAGAGTGGCTGGCAAACTTAGGCTGGTGTGCTGTAGCCAGAGAAAAATATTTGTTCAGATGTGCACTTAATTATGAGGTTTTTTAAAATGCATAGGATTTTCCTAAAGTCATTTTTAATATCTTCAGTCTCATTTAAAAAGAGCGTATAATATGAGTCTGTAAGTTAAGTATGTTCTGGTTAAATCATATGTATATGAATATATAAATACTGTCAATCTGGTGTAATATATACTTTAAATGGGAAATCCTCAAGTATTAGTAAAGGTACAGAACTCAGTTTCAGGAGGCATTCTCCTGAATGAGTGAATTCATGGAGGGAGAAGTTAAGGCATTTATTTGCTGGAGTGTTTAGAGAGGCTAAAGACTATCTGGATGTTCTAGTTATACATACAACAGAATCTAAAACTTCAATTTCATGAACTGACCGGTTTTCTAAGGGGGAAGACTGGTGGCTGCAGGAGGAAGCTTGTTGATGGAGGTAACAGTGAATGCTCTGTCCTGGAGTACAGCCACAGGGCTTTTGCAGTGTCAGTAAAGGGTGAGAGGTCTGACTCCTGGAGAAGGATTAGGCTGACAGTTTTATATGGACAAGCTGAGCTTGCTTGGCAACGAAAAATTGGCAATTACTTCGTGCTCCCAGCTCCTGCAGTTATTCCAGCTCTATTGATGGGCAGCTTAGTTTTATGCTGGGTTAGTAAATCTCTTGGCTCATGACATCTTTGAGGACAAGAGCCAGCACGAACCTGCAGGTGGAATATGCTGTGGGAAGGGAGAAGTAGGACAGCTGGCAGTGTTGTAATTTTGTGACATCAGGAAGCTGTATCTGTTCCTGTCTTATTTATAGCAAAATTGACTATATTGGATTCTACTAATCTGGTGTAGGCACAAGACTGAAGTGACAACCAAAGTAGATTTTTTGCAAGTCCGTCATTTCTCTTGAGTACTTGAAAATCTTTTGGCTTAATTCTAGCCCTTGCTCTTTGTTTTATTTTTTTCAGACTCCTTGTAGAATGAGTGATATTAGTAAAGAATTGAAATATTAAACTTCTACCACCATACTGAATTCTAGCACCATAGCTACAGTTTGCACTGTATGAAGGAATTCTGTGATCCTGGTTGGCCAAAGAGGAATTCAGGCCATTGAAATCTATTAGTTGTTAGGTTTCCAGTTAAGTTATGAACTTGACTCTAAACTGGTCAGTTAAAACATCTTAATCATAACTTGGTGGTTTATTACTCTAGTAGTTGCCAATGACTGCTGTGGTTGAAGTGCGTAGAGATTCAACCTGTCTTAAGGTAAAACATACCTTAAGTTACGAAACAATTAATTTTATCTTAGTACATGTGGGATGCAGGATTTAAGGTTATCCTGACTCACCTAGTTAGAAGCTTGAGGCTGCTGTTTGGCAGTTGTCCACATGAAGGAGGTCACAGTAACAGACTTGGAGAAATACTGAGCCATCAAGAGCAAAGAATTCAGTATTACTGTATTGTGAGAGACAGTCCCTATAGGAAAAGTCTTCCCATTTTGTGCTTTCCGATCCACTAACTCAAGACAAGACTCTAGTCTTGTCTGAACTTTTTATCCAGGGCTCCAGCAAGCTTTGGTTTGTTTAACCTGTTGTTTGTGCTCTTCTATAATTCCTTCACAGGATTGAGTGGGACAAACTTCTGGAGAATGTGCATTGTTTGATCATAAGTGTGACAAAAACTGACAAGCAGGAAGCTTATGTACTCAGGTAAGGCACTGGCTCATCTTTTAGTCCCTAGGAGGGGAAAAAAGTGAAAGCTGTCATATGTGATCCACTTGGCTGAGAATCCAGTCTTGGGTTAATGTCCTGCTGTTGATGGCTACAAGTTGCAGGGATCTGCTCATCACAGTACTGTCATGCTCCTGTTCAGAGGCACAAATCCCTTCATAGCTGTCAGTGTTTGTCTATTTTCCCTTAACTAAAAGGATCGACAGAGCTGTGGTGGCTTTGCACCTCATCACTGAATTTTGTCCCTGGGTAAATAAGTGTCCCCAATACAGAATTTTAGTATTACTTCAGCAGAACAGGCTATAGATGACCCTTACAGATCAGCAAAAAAACCCTTATTGGTAGATCAGCTTTAACTGCAGATGATACAATCAAGTGGAACAACTCTTGCAGCTGACCTAAGGGTATCTGTAGAACTGTAGCTTTCCTGAAACCCTGGAATTTTTGTGTTGTGCTGCAGTTAGTTGTAAGGACACTACTTTTGCCATGTGTTTTTCATCTCGCAGAATGCTTTCTTGCTTTTTCTACATGAACTTTACAGACACATTTGACATTCTCTGGTTTACTTCAGATTACAAATACTGAAGCTTTTGTACTCTGAAAGACTGCCTTGAGGGCAAGGTTGTGCTAACACTAAGCTAGTCAAAGAAACTGTGTTCAAGTCTTGTTTCTTCAAGCTTCATATATTTAAAACAAAATTCCGAAAAGGGTAACTAGTTGCACTGCATCCTGGATGAAATTTAACATTGACTTTGAATTTGTAAACAGCATTCCAAACTGAGTTATTTAAACTAATTTTTACTCCCATTGTTCAGTTACCTGATGAAAAGATACTTGTTAAGCATGTTTAAATGTTCTGGATGTAGTATCAATGCCTGTCTCCAGTTCAGTTGGGCTGTAGTTAAGTATCTGACTTAGTTTATGTATAGTTAATTTCTGTGTCTTATTGTGTACCCACATCACAGCATGTTTGTGTTGCTCAGATAGTTTGAGGGTGTCTAATGTGTGTGCCTTTTCCTGTAGTGTTACAAGCTCTGTGATATTGTGCTTGGAGCAGGTATTTGTTTTGGGAAATCTTATCAGCTCTCAAATGTTAGCTGCATTCTACTGACTTGATTCATTTGCTGACTATGATTATGTGCCATATGCTGGATATTCACTTAGAGAATGCATTTGCTTGGGATAAGAACCAAGACCTAACAACTCCCTCCTGGATTGTTTCATGTAGAGCACTTAATATATTTTTAACACCTCTTTTACAGTGAGAGTAGCATGTTTGTCTCCAAGAGACGTTTCATTTTGAAGACGTGTGGTACCACCCTCTTACTGCAAGCACTGGTTCCCCTGTTGGAGCTTGCTAGGGAGTACAGTGGGTTTGACTCAATTCAGGTAAGGTGTCAGAAATCTTCCTTGGAATGCACAAAAAGCTTTGACTACTATTTGACTACTTTGACTACTATTTCAAATTCTCTCCTTTTATTAAATATTCTGAAACTTGGACGTTTATGTATGCTTCCCGTAATGGGAGGATTGTAATGTAAGATGGCTCTGCTGTAGCGTTTGCCCTTTATTTGTCTCTTAGTGGGTGCTAACTAGCAAATGCTATTGTGCTGACTTACTTACGAGTAACTGTGCCCATGCTGTCTAGTGGAAAACAAGTTTGGAGGTAAGCTGTCTCCTGAAGCTTAGAAATTAAGATAGGAATAACCATGTGCTTCTGAAACAGGAATACAGGTAGCAGTGTTTCGACCAAAAAAAAATTAGGTCCTGTGAAAGTTCTTGGTAAATGCTTGCTTGTACTTTTCTGAATTCTTAGATTGAAGGTGGAGGGATATACTCAATTATCTGAGATGCACCTTTATTTTTTCAGAGCTTCTTTTATTCACGTAAGAATTTCATGAAGCCTTCCCACCAGGAGTACCCACATAGGAATTTCCAGGAAGAAGTAGAGTTTCTTAATGAAATTTTCCCAAGTAAGTTGATGAAACTTTAGCAAGGTTGGGTGAAGGGTTGATGTTACATGAGAAGTGACGAGCAGTACAATAGGTACAGGCTTGCCAGGCCAAGCATTCAGCAGTCCTTGCATAAAAGTCAAAAGCTATAAATACTTATTTTCTGAGTTTCTGATACTAGCTTGCCAAGATCAAAATTTAAATTGTACTAAGCTTGACATTTAACACCTTAACTGGTGTCCCCTTCAGATTTCCAATCACTCTGCAGAATCACTCTTCAGAATTCTGAAAGCCCTATCAAAAAGCTAGGATACTAATTTAAAGTAGGTAATGCACTGAAGAAAAATGTGGGCTTTTCTCAGAGAAGTTACTATGCTAAAAAACTTAATTTAAACATTTAATACAGTTTAAGGCCTACAAGAAGAATCGTAAATTTTAAATAGTGATAGGCTTTTGAAGGAACATGGAAGCTGTGATACTTATCTGAGTTGTTTGAAAATAAATTATAATCATAAATGCATTTAGTAGAGGCTTTTAGAGTACCAGCGTTCCTCGCTGTGCATAGCTGAACTGTAATATCAATTTCCTGACAGCAGCCTCTCAGCTGGGGTGTCCAGACCCACTTCTGAGGGAGCTTGCTTTTCTGATTATTAGCTTTGCATTCTTGAAGCTAAATGCCTTGTTATTTGATACAGCTGCTGACTGCATCAGTGAACCTCATGGAGTTCTGTGAAAGGCCCCTGTCTTTAAATAAGAAATGAATATAATATTTTACATAAATGTTCAACTGTGATGCATTAACTGGAGGCTTTTTGTCTTGTCTAGATGGAGCAGCTTATTGCATGGGGCGTATGAACTCTGATTGCTGGTATGTACATGAAGAGTTGGAAGTCTTTGGGGTTTACAGTGAACTTGGTGCTGTCAGCATGTGTTACATATTTGATTTGTGCTTTATGTAGGTACCTGTACACCCTGGATTTCCCAGAGAGTCGGATATCCAATCAGCCTGATCAGACACTGGAAATTCTGATGAGTGAGCTTGACCCAGTAGTTATGGACCAGTTCTACATGAAAGATGGTGTTACTGCAAATGATGTCACTCGTGTATGTTTGCTTGAGAACTAAGGTTTTTTGGGGAATGGTGGGAACAGGGCAACAAAAGGCTTCTTTCACTTACCTTGTAATACAACATTTATTTTGCGGTGGGAGAGATGTCGTAGGAAGTATCAGGTTAATACTTTGGGAGGAGAATGTTTTGGGGAATATAACTTCATGTTTTTAATGCCCTTCCTTTAGTGAAAGGAGCAATATGCAGTGCTTTGGGTGATTGGAAGCTTTTACTCTGAACAATGTAGGAGTAGGAATAAAACCACATTTTGAGTAACTTTGAAGGATGTAGATTACAAGGAGTGAGGCTTAGACTGGAGATAATGAATGCAAAGGTTAAGTAGGTATCAAAATCAGGGTTATTATTATCCAATGGAGCCATTTGGATGAGGGGAAAGGCAGGTTTAGGGTCTAAGCATAACTTGATGGGTTTGCCCCCTTTTCCTAGATGGGAAAGTCATGTGACATGAACAAATTTTCCTGAAAAGTACACTGGCTTCATCTTGTTTTCCATCTTAGGCTTTGATTCTCATACTGTATTTGCTATTGAGATTTGGCTGTAGCTCAGGTACTCTGTGGTAAATCAAAATGCTTGGGATTGCACTTCTTTCTAGGGTATAAAGTAGTATATCCTTATTCTGGAGTAGATGTAAACCGCCTTCACTTTGTGGATAGTGGTTGAAGAGAAGCTCCATTTTCCATTTCAGAAGCAAAAGCAAATATGTTTGGAATTCTGTTTCCTTGTCTTGGATGGATGCAGCTGGGCTCTGTAAGAGGCAGTGGGATAGTTTGCATGCATTGTCACTGCCATTTATGTAGTGACAGGATGCAAAGCAAGGTCGTCTAGAGTGGTACACGTAATCAGAGTGACCTGTTATTGGGAGAATTCTGATGTCCTGTTTGCTAAATAGATGTTCATCCTGCCTTTGAGTTAAATCTAAACAAGTGTAAGGATGCATGGTAAACAGAGTTGTTTAACTTTGTTTCAGATGAGTGGAATTCGTGACCTGATACCAGGTTCTGTTATTGATGCTACAATGTTCAATCCTTGTGGGTATTCCATGAATGGGATGAAATCGGATGTAAGTTTTATGCTCATTAATAATTAACATTGGTAATTAAAAGAAATAATTATTTGGTGGTAATAATACCTTAATTTTTTTCAGGGAACTTACTGGACTATTCACATCACTCCAGAACCAGAGTTTTCTTATGTTAGTTTTGAAACAAACATAAGTCAGACCTCTTATGATGACCTGATTAGAAAAGTTGTAGAGGTTTTCAAGCCAGGAAAATTTGTGACAACTCTCTTTGTTAATCAGGTGAGTTCTCTTGCATTAGCTTATTAACTGATAAAATACATATAGACACAAATGAAGCAAGGCTAGAGATTTTTACTGGGGTTGAACAGTTTCCAGTTTGCCTCTATACTTGGGTGATAGTTTTCTTTGGAAAGTGAAAATACTCTTCAGTTTTGCTTTGGCATGTACTAAATTGGATCTTCAGAAAACTTCAGAAATAGTAAGATGAGACATCCCAGTCTCAGTATCCTAATGACTTCCTGTGTAGTTAGTTCTGTGTAGACATATTTCTTGCTTTGGTATTTTTCTGGATTTACCTGCAACTCAGTTGTAGAACAGCTGCTGTTAATGGTGTTGCTCTCAGCTAATCATAGAACCACAAAACCATTTGGGTTGGAAGGGACTTTAAAGACCATCTAGTTCCAGCCCCCTGCCATGGGCAGGGATACCTTCCACTAGACTGACTTGCTCAAAGCCCCATCCAGCCTGGCCTTGAACACTGCCAGGGATGGGGCACCCACAACTTTTTTCTGGGCAACCTGTTCCAGTGTCTCACTGCCCTCACAGTGAAGGGGTTTTTTTCCTAGTATCTAACTTAAATCCACCCTCTTTCAGTTTAAATCTGTTACCCCATGTTCTACCACTACATGCTCTTGTAAGAAGTCCCTCTCCAGCTCTCTTGCAGCCCCCTTTAGGTACTGGAAGATGCTCTAAGGTCTCCCCAGAGCCTTCTCTTTTCCAGGCTGAACAGCCCCAGTTCTCTCAGCCTGTATCCCTAGGAGAGGTGCTCCACCCCCCATAATGGTTCACAGAATAGCAGTATTTTATGTAGGGAGCAGAATCACTGCTTGGGAATTAAACTTTCTGCACCACTGTCAGGAAGAGTTTTAAAACATGCTGGTAACACTAAGAACGGTATATGAAATGCGGTGTGCTAATCCATCTCTAGTGACAGTTCCAAAAGTAACTTTCACTCTTTTTTTTGTTTTCTAGAGCTCTAAATGTCGCACAGTGTTTTCCTCTGCCCAGAAGATTGAGGGGTTTAAACGTCTTGATCACCAGATTGCCCAATTCAGTGATTATAATTTCGTTTTTACCAGTTTTACAAAAAATCGCCAGCAACAGCACAGTTGATTAAGAATGAAGAAAAAGCGCAAAAAGAAATCCCATATAGAAGGTGGTGGTTGCTTTCTAGTTAATGATTCAGGGGGCCATGCTTTCCACTCCCACCACCTTGTAGTTGTGGAAAGCCCTAGGTGTAATCATAGTATAACCATTTTGAATTGTATGCATTATTATATCAAGGAGTTAGATATCTTGCATGAATGCTCTCTTCTGTGTTTAGGTACTCTATGCCACTCTTGCTGTGAAATTGAAGTGCATGTAGAAAAATCTTACTGTATGAAACTTTACAACACTTGTAAAAATGATTCAGGTAGAATTACACACAGTATAGTTTTTCTCCAAGTATCACCAAAAATTCCCCACAGACAAGGCTTTCGTCCTCATTAGACTTCAGCCTCAACCTACTCACTGGGGACAGTTCTCTGTTAAATTGTCACTCTTTTTTTTTAACCTATGTTGTGATTTCAGTCTAAAACAGTTTTTTGATGAACTTCTATGATTTCTAATGAAACTGATTCCTAATTAACACTTTCATGTTTGGAGAAAGTTCTTAAAACAGTTACAAATTGTTTGCTACTACAGGTGGTGGTTGATTTATTTTTAAATCAGACTGACTTCTCATGCTCTAATAAAGCTTCTAGGAACTTGCTCAGCTCTCCTGTAGCACTGGGCTAATGCATTGGTCTTTCACCTTTGGTAACCTGGGTATCGGTACTAGTGCAGGCTAAATTTTGTCTCACCTCAATGCTCATTTGTCTGTCCACATCCCCAAGCTGTCACACTGCTACGCAACAGCAGAATTTGATGAAGGTCCAAGACTTGATAAGGGGAAGAGCTGAGCCAGGCTTCAAGTGCTTTGGCATAATTGTGTGACAGCTTTGCAAAGTGCAAGTTCATATTGGCACCAGGCTTTTTCTGTCCTAGCCGCCTGTTATGTCAGAACAGGAGGCTGGTGCTCCTGAGCACTGGCAGGTAGGGCTAGTGGAGGAGTGGAATTTGCCAGTCTGGGTGTGTTGATTGGTTTGGATTATTCTCAGTAAAACCTGTGACCTGCCACTTTGGACTGTAAAGAGTGCTTCTAAACTGGTCCAGTGTCACTTCATTTTGTTGTTCCAAGCAAAGCTAATGCCTCTGTCTTGTGACAGTCCTGTGACATTGTTGTGCATGTGACTTATGTTGTACTTGAGTGTTGTGACTTCATCTGTTTTTTTCCTCCTAATTGCTAAGGTGGTTCCTCTTACTGTGACTTGAGGGCATTAAGTGAAGGCATAGAACAAGAACTGTCTGGGACACCTGGACAGAAGTGAAGTAGAATGCTATTCATGGAGCATGAATAAGTGTGCAATTCAAAGTCACTTTAATAAGTATTGACTAAAATGCAGGCTTTGAAAAGCTGGCACACTTTCAGTTATGTTTGTTTGCAAATACTGGGATTTTAACAGCTGTGAGACCAGCATGTTAACAACAAAATTGAGATTATTTTTCCCCTCTTGTCCTTGCAATGTTTTGACTCTTTCTGGTTTGATGCAATGGTTCTTTTGTTCCTTCCGTATTTATAAATGAAGCACTTTTTCAGTGCTTCTAAGCTAAAGTCTGCTTGGTTAGAAATCAAGTGGTTGGAACATTTTGATTTTTTTTTAAGCATATTATTGATGTTCTTTACCAATGTTGTCAATTACATGCTGTAAATGGCACTAATGCTTTTTGGTGTTAATACTGAGGACCAATATTTCGATGGGGTTTTTTATTTTGTTCTTGCATTGTCCCAATTGTTCTGAGATTTTTTTTTTTGGCTTGAGGTCCTTTAAGTAGACTGAAGATCCCTTTTCAAGTAATACTGAAAGAATGCATCTTACGAGAAGAAGCATAAGCCTCGTCTATGAAAATGAAAGCTGTTGAATGGGTTATTGAACTATCTGGGTGATCAGGATGGGGGGAGTATGGTGTTTATAATTTCTGTGGTGTTAGACTTTGATCATTTAAAAATATCTGTACCACAACTTAACGCTTCAATAAAAGTTCGCTTAAATTGTTTGTAGTGATGATCCAGCAATCCTACCCTTTGCTCTCTTCATGCTTTCTGGTACCAAATGGTTTAATTCTGAGATAGATTTCTGTCCCTAGTGTCCTAAGTTGCTCAGCCCTTGTAGGGGATGCATTTCAACATGCTGGCAGTTTCAAATGAGGCAGTATGTGAAGTGAAGCCCAATGAAAATGTTATGATGTTCTTGAAGCTAGAACTGTTTCTCTAAATGAACACAAAAATTTGTTGCCGTCGTCTAACTGTATCTTTTTCTTGAGCATTAAATATTCTAAATAGTCCCTGAATTAAGACAACTGCTTCTAAGTAACAAACTGGCATACATTTATGGTACTTAAGCTTAGACTGACCTTGAGAGCTCAAGGTGAGATTTATCTCAAGGTAAAGTAGGCATGTACCTAATCTGCATAGTAACCTAGACCAGAAGGTAGTAGCTAGGAATGTCAGTGCTGAGCAGATGCAACCAGCACAGTTAAAAATTCCCTGAGTTCATGTGGTAAGTCCTACAGGAAGAGCAGCTGCAGTTAAATCATACTGCAAAGCTCTAGCAGTGCTGATAACCCCCAAAGTCACTTCAAGTATTGTGTTTTGTTAGTATTGGAGGTCTAAAACCTTTAAATTGTTTGGTTCTGAATACAGGTTTCATTAGTCACCCAGACTTGATCTGTGATGTGTTACATATCTCTAATGGTGCTCTGGATAGTAAATAGTAACTTATAGTTATTTCAAGTACTTAAGGCCTTTTGAAATACCCAATAAACTCTTCTATGAAAATAAGAAATTCCAATTTGCAGCATCAAGAGATCCTGCCTTAATCTCAGCTATGACAAGTTAGCAGTAATCTACCTCTGAAGGGTAATGATGGAGCTGGTGAAAGATCTCGTCAAGCCACTTTGAATTATTTAGCAGCTGTCCTGGTTAACTGGAAAGGCCCCAGTTGGCTGGAGAGTGGCAAATGTGATGCCCATCTACAAAAAGGGCCACAAGGAGGATCTGGCAGCCTGACCTTGTTGCCAGGGAAGGTCATGGAGCAGATGATATTGAGCACTGTCACACAGGCATGTACAGGACAAACAGGCCCAGCCAGCATGCATTTGTGAAAGACAGGTCCTGACTGACCAACCTGATCTCCATCTAGAGCAAGCAGACCCACTCAGTGGAGGAGGGAAAGGTGGATGGTGTCCATCTGGACTTCAGTAAAGCCTTAGATGCTGTGTAACAATATTCTGGAGAAACTGGGTGCACTGTTGGCTGGGTAAAAAACTGGCTGGGTCATCAGACCCAGAGAAGGGGGGTGAGTGGTGGCACATCCAGCTGGTGGCTGGTCACCAGTGGTGTTCGCCATGGCTCAGTGTTGTGGTTGCAAAGCTGAGGGTGTTTCATCCAGTGGCAGGGGGGATCTTTAAGGTCCCTTCCAATCTAAACCAATCTATGGTTCTATATTAGACTGTGGGGATGGAGGGGATGGGCAGAGTGCAGGGAGCATGATTAGGGCGGGAAAGAGCATAAGGCGGTTCTGTGCCTGAGTACTCTTAATGTCCTTTCAACACGGGGCAGAAAGGGAGATGCTGACACCAGTGCTGGTACCAAGCCCCTTGAATAGGCATTAAAAACCAGTGGCTTTCAATCCTAGACCTTTACTGTGTGTTGGTGTCAAAGAGATGACTCTGCTCTGGTACTTATATCTGGGTGGGATGACTCCAGAAACAGGTACTGGCTGTCAGTAGGGCTGCTGCTTTGGTGGTACAGGATTATGTGTTGGCAGAAATGTTGAAGCTTGCCAACTGGGGTGGTGTAAACTCAGGTTTCCCTAGTGATAATCCCAAAAGCAATGCCACCAATATCTAAATGCACAGGGCTTGGAAACAGTGCTGAGGATATGCTCCCGAGGCGTGGAGTTCTCCCAAGCTATACAGACAAAACTGTGTTAGAAGTGGAAAAAGTTCCTTCCAGATATATTTTGTATAATCTGAAGCCTGTTGAACTGTAAAAGCTGATCCTGTGGCCAAAGCCGAGAAAGAACAGGGATGGGTAAGTGCTGATCTGTAATGTTCCCATGGAAACACAGTAATGACAATTCAGTAGAAAGGTAAATGGACAACTGAGGAGCTGCTCTGACAGCTACATGGAGCTAAGCAAATGGGATTCATGTGTAAAAGGAATGCAGAGAATCACTTGCATGTTCTCAGACATTCTCAAAAACTGTTCTAATTTCAAATGCTGGTAGAGATACTGTGAATGTAACTACAGAGAAGCCTTTGGAAGAGAGCACTGTCATTAGGAAACTACTGAGACAGGCATTTCCTGGCAGTTTGTTCCACTGACTTTCAACTATGTGTTTTACTTCAGGTTAAGTTACATTTGCCCTTGTTCATCCCACTTAATTTTGTACTGTGGGATTACCGGTGGTGTGGTCCAGGGGTATTCTGCATATTGCTTACAGTTCAGCCAGGCCTCTGCTGTTTGGGGAGACTGGATTAGGGTAAAAATTGCTTACAATGTTTGGTGTTACTATACTCCCTGCGTACAAGGAAGCACTGTGAAATAATTTTTAACCAAATTTCAAGTTAACTGTTCCATTTTCTTCTATTGCTTGTTATACACTGTACTTACAATACTGGAGCTGCTGTTATATTTTTAAAAATTAAGCAGGCCCTGGAGAGTATTGCTTCTACAGCTGTCTGAAAGCCATATCTTTATATAAATTTTACATTCTCTATAACATGCTTAGTTCTGCTTTTGGCAACTGCTGTTAATTTTAAATACGTGTGTACAAGTGAAATACGTACAGTCACATTTAGGAGCAAGACCAGACATATGAATACCATAATCTCAGCATTTTTCATTCCTGGATTAGCCAGAACATGAACACGTGTTTTTGTGTCATGTAATTCCTAATGTGGGTACTTTACCTCATCCCTAACTCTAAATTATGTCATTTATGGCCTTCCTGTTATTTTCCCTGTGTCTTTGTCTAGATTATATTGATCCTCTCAGTCCATCACTATTTTCTCAAATACTAGGGTTTCAAAATAGCATGTAAGGCATCTGCCCATCTGAAGACATAGAATCACAGAATTGTTTGGGTTGGAAAGGACTTTAAAGATCATCTGATTCCAACACCCCCGCTGTGGGCAGGGACACCTTCCATTAGACTGGCTTGCTCAAAACCCGTTCCAGCCTGGCCTTGAACGCTTCCAGGGATGGGGCATCCACAACTTTTCTGGGCAACCTGTTCCAGTGCCTCACCATCCTCATGGTAAAGAGTTTCCTCCGAGTGCTTAAACTACACCTTTGCTCATTCAGTTTAAAGCCATTCCACCTTGTCCTGTCACTACATGCTCTTGTAAATAGTCTCTCCTGTCTTTCTAGCAGGCTCCCTTCAGGTACTGGAAGACTGCAATTAGGTCACTCAAAGTCTTCTCTTTTTCGGGAGGAAAATGCAAATTTTCTCAGCCTTTCCTCATAGGAGAGGTGACACATCACTCTAATCAACTTGATGTCCTTCCTCTGGGCTTTCTCCAACAGGTCCATGTCCTTCCTGAGCTGAGGTCCCCAGAGCAATTTCCAGGATTCCAGGTGGGGTCTCAGAGCGGAGCAGAGGGGCAGAATCCCTCACCCTGCTGACCACACTGCTTTGGATGCAGCCCAGGACACATTTGGCTCTCTGGGCTATGAGTGCTCATTGCTGGGTCATGTCCAGCCTCTCATCCACCAACATCCCCAAGTCCTCTTGGGAGGACTGCTCTTGATCTGTTCATCCCCCAGCATGGATTGATACAAGAGTTGCCGTGGTGCAGGTGCAGCACCTTGCACTTGGTCTCGTTAAACCTCATAAGATTCCCACAGGCCCACTTCTCGAGCTTGTCCAGGTCCCTCTGGATGGCATCCCATCCTTCAGGAGTGTGACACTCAGTTTTGTGTCATCTGCAGATTTGCAGAGGGTGCATTCGATCCCTTCAGTCATGTTATTAAAGGATATATTAAATAACACTGGTCCCAATATGAACACCCCAATATTGCCCTCTGCATTAGAAAGGTGCAAATTCTGGTTTGAATTTGCAAGGTAGCCATAGAAGTAGAACTTCTGACTCTTATTCCCACTAGAAATGGACTTCTGGCTCCACTGTCATATTTCCATCTCTTAAATTTCATTGTTTTACTTTATGGGCAAAAGTAAGTATTTGGTACTTGTTTTACACTATTAAAACTGCTGCACCAACAAAGCTGTAGAAGAGACAAGGAAAAACCAGCATAGGATTGAACAGAGTTGTAAATTGCAGTTACAGGACTAAGGTTCAGCTTCTTCTGTGTGGACAGGGATTACACAGATGTAACAGAACAAGACAAAATATTCCAAATCCATTGTTCTTGCTCAGAAACTTGGACCATTTTAGTGCCTCTTCATCATCTGCTTCTTCCAGAAGAGGCACTGGCCTCTGTGCCAGCCAGAGATTATTTATTGAAACACACCATATAACAGCTCCATCAACACTCCAGCCACTGTAGCTTTACAGCCATCTCCAGTCCCTAAATTTGGACTTGTTTCTTTCAAAGAGGAACTTGCTAAGTATGTGTCAGCTTCACTAGATTCATTTTAACAGCACTGACCTTAAGAGTTAGGCAATATTTAGCCAAATACAAGGTTAGATTTCAAATACAAAATTAGAATCCATGCTATAAAAAGGTAGATAGAACTAGACTATACTTAACTAAAAGGTTTCTTCTTAGCTGCTGTGATATTTTCCAGCCAGAACCCTTAACAGCCTAGGCAGCAGCAACATACATATTCCATGCTATTTCAGGATGAAACTTAAAACTAACCAGAGGGCCCAAGCCCTTGAGGGCTGTTCTCTAATGGTAACCCTCTCCAAATTGTCTTCTTTTTGTTAAAGATGCTTCTCTCCTGTTTTTATTTCATGGTGCTGTTCTAAAGCCAAGATAGTGCTGTTGCATCATCTGAGAGGACAGGGAAGAATGTTTATTTAATTTTTAAAGCATCTTCAGTACTGTTACAATATCCTGCAAAGCACGTGTCATCAGGTGTACTCATTGTATGTTCACTTGATTCGACTTGGAGACTTGGGTTGTTTCTGTGCTGCATCTTTCCTAAAACCACATTATCAGCTACGTTATAGGTAGGACGCTCTATCCAAACCATCTCTCTTGCAGCCCAAATTTGCCAGTTTTAAGGGTTCTTACAGACACGTATTTTACGGAAACATTCAGATAGTGCAGAATTTTTTTTCTTATTATTTGATGATCCAATATTTTTCTAATTCTCTAATCTTAAAATCTTATTTAGAGGGAAATTGGATATAAAACAGAAAGTTGATGAAGTTGCTGATTCAAATAAAGGCCTGATTTATTTATTCCCTTCAACTGTTGTGAAATATGGGGGGGCTTGGAGGAGGAGAGCAGAAAAATAAGAAAATTACTCATTCACCCTACAGAAGGTATATTTTCCCTAGTATGCTGTGCTGAAAGCTGGTATTTATAACAACAAGATAAAGCTGCAAGGGATTCAGGGTGTAATTGCTGAGGCTACAGTACCTGCAACTGAAGGATACTGAGCACAAAGCTGATGGGGCTAGTAAAAGCAGTAAAGCAAACAGACAAACAAACAGCCAGTGTTCTAATTGTCTGTGCTCTTGATTAATATTGGTTTTAATGTTAGTATTTCATTTGTTCAGCTGCGCTTGCACCGGTTTTAGGCAGATAATCAACTGTAAATTCGTAGGTTTTAATATTCTAGTTTTAAGCGTGGTAAACAGTTTATTTGTGGTTGTACTCTATTGTTAAATGCCATGACATGAAAAAGCTGAGCAATTTATATCTGTGCTTTTCAGTTCTTCCATTTAGTGTGCTGCTACATAACAGAAAGGTATGTTTTCTGATGACCTGCTTTCTTAACATTGTAATCTCTTAAATACTTCATTCCTGAAATATTTAAAGTATGCAGACCACCCAGAAGGGCTCAGCAGACAAGAAGTTTCAAACCAGTAAATTTCTCTTCAACTGCTCATGTTACCATGTCAAGCAGTAGGTAAGAAATGAACCAACTACTCAAAAAAGCTATCCGGTTTGATTTTTCACAAAGAAAGTAGTCCAGAGACACACAGAAACCACGTTTAAATCAGCTTTAACAAAACTGTCTTAACTCCTTTTTAAAGAATCGTAATCCAAGTTATTCTTACTAAATTTGGATGACTGCCATCTCATTGAGCCACTGCTCAATTTCTTGTAGTAAAGGCGAATTAATAGACAAAAAATAGATGGTTACAGAAACAGATGTTCAGTTTATACTGAATATCTCAAAATAGTCAGGTTTTTTCAGTTTGTGATGGTGACTGAAGAAATTTTTACAATCTCTATATTCTGTGTGTAATACACATTTTACATACAAAGTAAATACACACTGGTATATATTTATATATATATATGAATATGGAAAATGATAAAGGACGCCTAAAAAATAAGCAGTTCTAGACTACCATTTTTGTAACAATTCCTCAAGTTTTATTGTTTTGGAATCCTTAATTTTCAAGATTGTTTAAGACTCTGAAGGCACTTGTAATTATTTTGATTGCTCTATCTGCAAATCTAACCAAATTGCACCCTAACAGTGGAGCCTGGGCTCTGAGACAGTGTGATGGGAAGTTTCTGTTTTTCCAGGGACCATACACCCCATACAATTTCTTTATAGACCTCCAGCCATCCGCAGAAAGATACATTTTTATGCATTTGGGGGTGAAATGGGAAGATATGAAGTCAGGCGTTTTTGTAGATGCTGGATCATTCCTTCCACTGCCTCAGGGACCCTATTGGAATCAGAGGAATGGTTGCTTGTATGCTGAGGAGAATAGAAACGTCATATGCGTCTCCCCCTTGAAAGGATGCTCTGTTGCCATAAAAAAAAAAAAGCCATGCAGGATTTTACTGTACTGATCAGCAACCTAGAATGCAATTAAATCTGATGTAAACTGAAACCACACAGGAAGATAGCCAACTGTCTCTTTAAATGCTTTTAAGGACCAAGTGGGAAGGAGACATGACCTATAGGTCTTCATCTTGAGACTTGGACTTCTAGTGAGTCATGAGGACTGCCTGCAGGAATAGAAGTCATTACTCCTTTCACAGTCCTGCAAACCAGTTATACAGTATGGAAATAATGGTATTTACTTCATTTCACAGGAGCACCACTGACAACTAGAATGGTAGAAAAGATGGTAACATGGAGAGGCTGAGTGAAATGATCCTTCGTTGGTAATTACCCTGATTCCACAATATCATGAGGATTCTTTTGATAAGACAATCTTTAGGCTATATAAGAATAAATATATATATATATATTCTAAATCAGGTCAAGAGATTTGAACTACTGACCATAACCAAAATGACACTGATTATAGACACCAGTGTAAAGATTGAATAGTGCAGAAGTTGAATATTTTTTGAGGTTTTTGCTGTCTCCGCAGTGAAAATACTCATCATAATATCTCTTGTTTCAGTGCTGGATTTGGATTAAAATTAGTTTTAGAGTTTCTAAAATTCTTGAGCACACTTCCTCAAAAAAAAAAAAAAAAAAAAAAAAAAAAAAAAAAAAGAAATTAAAAACACCAAAGAAAAAAAAANCCTTAAAAAAGGAGAGAGCAAAAAAAAAAAAAAAAAAAAGGCAGTTTAGGAACTCCAGAGAAGCAGCAAAGCCAACTAAATGAATCATTTACTGCTGGTCACTTTGTGTATCTGCTAATATGGGGGCAAGAGCTGATTGGAATAGCCTAGAAGAAGGAAAAAGAGAAAATTATTTGTGGCTTCTAGTCACAAATTCAGGGCTGTTGCCTGTTAATTCTGAGCTGATTAGAGAAACTGAAGTAAAAGAGAGACGTTGGCAGTGACCACTGCTCCTGTCAGCAATGCCAGATCTGGCCATTCTGTAGCTGTTGCCAAACACACAATCCCTTGCCCAGACTGGTCCAAAGCTGTTCTTTCCAGCAGAATCTTTCCATCTGGATTGCTCCCAACATGAAGATGACAGAAGGGTATTTGTAATCCTTGTAATGCTTTGCCTTGCCTTTTCTGGTTTCCAGAGCAGTGCTGGCTGGATAAGCTTAAAGGAACTGAAATGGTGCCAGTTACACATCATTACGTGTTTTAACACACTGAATGTAAGGGAGAGCAAGTCTTAGGTGTTACTCTGTAGCTTCTACAAGGGGAAAAACTCTCCTGCTTCCAAGAGACTGGGCATGCTTTCATGCACACTGCAAGTGTACAATATTACATAACTCTTACTTAAAGACAGAAAGTTTTGGATTTTACCATAATACGTCTAAAAAATGATCCTCTTCAAAAATAAAGTAATTTTGTATCTTAAAATTGGTACCTGGTGGGTTTTTTTTATAAGAACATATGTATCTAAATGGCAACATAAACTTCTATTTGTTAAAACAGAAGTCTCTTACTTCATTGCAGGAGGTTCTGAGCCCATGGTAGATATTAATGATTGACCTTATGGCTAAGATGTTCAAGTCTGACATTTAGATGTCATGTTTAATCCTTTAATGAGGATAAAGCAAAAATACTGGCTTAAAATACGGGTATGACAATATAAACTTATGGGCATCTTCTCTCATCTCCTGTAATTTTGATGCCCAATTACAGTATGAGGACCCTGGCAGATAAAGCAGTACTTAATAGCAATTTTCTTTTAAAAGAACTCATGTACCACATACTCAGATGAATGTACTTTAGCATCAGTCACCGTTCAATCAATAACATTTTTTTCAGTATAACCTACTCAGAATGCAAGAACTGCAATAAAAAGTTATGAAATCAGTTACAAAAGAAGGTGTTAGAAGGTGATGCACTGGGGACCTAGCACAAATGCAACACATGCTTGTAAGAGCAGAAATAGGAACAGAAAGTCCTGAATTAATTATGTGTAGAGGGTATTTATGTGTTGCTACTGACTGTAAAAGATGATCCTTAGTGTAAACAACTTGCCTTCAGAATCTCCATGAGAGCAAATAAAGAGAGCTAAAAAAGTCAATGCCATCAGAATTCAATATTTTCCATTTCCATTATAGACTTGTATGAAGTGCCTCAAGTCTATCCACTATTTGGAAATACATATGAGAAAGTATAAATTTTTCTCCTCTAAGAGCAAATCTCTATGGAAAAAAAAGAAAAAAAAAAACAAAAAAACACATCAGCAATAAGTGCTGAGGCATTTTCAGACAGCTAATAACTCCCTCCAGAGCTGCCTAGGTCCAATTTGGAATTTGAGCTGACAATTGTATCTCCCTCTCTTGATTGCTTGCTGGGAAAAAAACCAGCTATGCTTCACTGCAAATGTAAGTAATAAGGGATAGTAAGTTCTTCAAGCCTTAAGGGTCATAGATCTTTGGTTTTTAAAAAAATTGCCCACCTGCTTTTCTAGGGGAGAAAAAAACAAAACCAACAAATTTAAATTATTATTTTTTTTAATTATCTGTCCTGATACAGAAGTCAAAAGTATACACTCATACATACTGAAAATATCATAAGTTTACTGCAAACTAAATGAGACAATTGTCAGCAGTAAGTTTATATTCTTAAATAAAAGTGAAAATTTCATTCACAGTAGCTATAAAAATATAGAAACTCTTTCACACTTCATCTTCTGCCCTGCATTTCTGACTAACTTACAGAGACAGTAATTTCTTTGCTCTATTCATGCTTTGAGCCAGCTGGACATAAAACCGGCTTCTTTCCAGAAGTCATGTGGCCACATTTGCACAATTCTGAGCCCAAGCTAATGTATCGTGCTTCACAGCCAGCCTTACTAACTCAGGTTCAGCAACACACAAATCGCAGCTACACAGCTGCTACACTGGCTGCTTCAGGGCACGGGCAGAGTGAACCTGTCACCTCCTCCACCCATCCATGTAGATATACCCTCAGATAATCCTAGGCACTGTGTGCTGTAACAAAAGCTAGTTTTAGGATTTGGTTCTCCAGTTAATTGCATTTTAGTTGCACAATATAAACTGTACTGGAAATGGAGTAACAAAACCTAACAGGATATGGTAATGTGAGTTTGTGTCAACATCACCACAACAGTGTGGTGCCTAAGCTGGTCTATGAGCCAACTTTAAAAAAACACAAAACCACAAACATATTCATTCAAATAAAACATTTTAAGAGATCTAACTGTCATGGGAAAGATTATCATGTTGCGTTTCTGTCCTTTCTTTCCAAACACTTTATCAAACAAGGTGAGTTAGGAAGGAAGGACTACTGAAAGAATGTGGTCAACCATTACAATGTCCTACTTTCCAGTTTTTGCTTGGTGTTGCGGAACAGTATTCCTTAGTCAGTGTAAATGGTAAATGTAGTTTGGTATAGATTCAGGTCCTTCTCCACCATTCATTACTCTTTCTTCCTCTTGAAAATAGAGGCAAGACTTGCTGTCAGTGAGTCAGTGCACCAGCTTTGCACACAACTCCTCAAAACTACTTTTCCAATAGCTTTAAAGTCTTAAAAGTCATTCACAATACTTTTCACAGTCTTCCTACATAGAATTTCTAAAGAGCCCAATAACAGCCTTTCCCAAGTACTGATACCTTCATGAGTAAAAGCAGTAATTTTAAGCAAATGAGATTCCATGATATGTTAAGTGACAATGGGAACTTCACAGGGATTTCCATCTCTTGGGGTTTTATCTGCTGTCATTTATCTACTGTGTTATATTCCTGTGCTTCTCTGTACAAGAGACAGTGGAGTTCAATATCTGGAATTAAAAATGAAGCTGCTAAACATAATTTATTGCTCATAAAATGTTTCACCTTTTGTGTCTAGCTCACTCACTATGCTGTCTGCAGCTGTGGCCACCCAGTGAAGAACACAAGTACCTATGGTGTGCTCCCAGCTGTCAGTTCAGTTATGTCCTTGGCGTGATAGGATTTGCCCATGTTATTATTCCCAGTGGATCCCTCCTTCAAGTACTCATCCAATCTCCCATTGAGTTCATATAAATTTTTGCCTTTACAAATTTTGGAAGGGAATGTAACAAGTTGGCCAGCTTTTTAGTTTGTCATTCTGAACCAAATTCAAAAACCTAGAACAGCCATACAGTGATATAGATCAAAGATCCACCTAGCCAGTACCCTTGTCACCTAAATCAGCCCATAGTGAATGCCTGGAAAAAGCAGCAGAACAGGCAGGACTAGCACACAAACGTATTTCCTCATTCTTCAGCAATCTTTATCTCAGGAGTTCCTGAGACAGAGAATGGTTGCCATTCACCTGCCATTTTACCATCCAGTCATGTGTTAAATCTCAGAGTAGGCTTTCATTTTTAGAACCCCCAAAATACAGTACCATCATCTAACTTCAGTGCCTCACTTCCTACCTTTGTTTTTTTAAGGTTTTTTTTCAACAAATAATTTAGAGATATGTTTCACACTTCAAATTTCCATGAAAATACACTAATAATCACCCTTCATTCTGAAAACAGACCATTTTCTCCTAACCTGTATCAACAAATTATTCCTTGGCAGCTTAGTTTCTTTTGAGAGCCACAGTCCACTGTAGTCTGTTATGCAAACAGATCTTTTTTTGATGCAAGCACATCAACTGCAAGTACAGCAAGAACGCTGTTTCAGAATGGCTCTTCTAAAAAACAGTTTGAAGCAGATCATGCACGATGGTGATCAAAAATCAAGTCCAGGCCAAGAAGCCTAAAATTTATGGCACCAAATAATTTAGTCTCATGACTCTCATGAATATGCCATTTACCTACACCACTCAAGAGTACACAGACAATCTTTCCTCTTTTGTTTTCTGCTTTTACAGTGCCTGATTTTCCTTATCAGGGAGTGTTTGCCATCATCTACGTACTACAGTCCTAATAAGATGCATTTCTTATTTGGAATTCATTTTAACTCTGCTTTGTCTCAACATCCTTCAGTAGTGCAAAGGGCTGTTTTCACGTTCTCTACATGATTTATACCTGGTGTTTATTCTCCTTCCCTCAAGTGTCTCATATGCACAGCATCACGCTATCCCAAATTAAACTGGCTTTTCTTAGTCTCCTATTCTGGATTTGGGGGTTTTGGTGTTTATGGAACAACAGACTTTTAGTATTCATAGAGATACCGATGGGTAACTGAGTCAGTGCATCCTTCTGTTGGTTGTACAACCAGACTTATTTATTGGGCTACTCCACTCTATCCTGCCTCACTTTTGGCGGTTCTGTTCTGTTCTTTGGAGACACAGAATGCTTTTATATTTCACCCACATAGTATGAACTAACACTGAAAAAGCAACACTCTTACACCTTGTAGTAATATCACAGTAAGAAAAAACAATACATATAGTATTGACCCTCGGGCTTCAGCAGTATGATTCTTACTTTTTATACTGTGCTAGAAACATTTTCTGCAGGTCAGTGGGAGTAACTACACAAGCACTAAACTACCAGGAATTCCAAATTGCTGCCAAGTTACACCTCAATAAAAACCTACTGAATCAAGACTCTGATGTTTCTGATGCAGACAGATTAATAACTGATTTTTATTTCCTGCACTGCAAACCACTCTGGCAGTTCCTGGGGTGTGTAAAACTTGCTTTTAACAGCACTTCACTAACAAGCAAAATGGTGTTCATGTAGATGGAAAACAAAACACAATTCAATAAAAATATTTCACTTCAAAAAAAGTTAGCCACTGGAACATTGATCAAAATCAGTGAATAAATATGAAAGAGAAATAACCTTCTGATTTTACATAATTGTATGCAAAAAAATACCAAGGGTCATCCATATCAGTTTGTTTAAAATACATTTTAAACAAATACTGTCCTATGAGGAAAAACTGAGAGATTTGGGACTGTTCAGCCTGAAAAAGAGAAAGTTGCAGACGTACCTTTGAGCAGCATTCCAGTACATAAAGGGGACTGGAAGAGAGCTGAAGAGGGACATTTTACAAGAGCATGAAGTGGTAAGACAAGGGGGAATGGCTTTAAATTGAAAGAGGGTAAGTTTGGATTAGATATTAGGAAGAAATTCTTTATTGTGAGGGTGGTTAGGCACTGGAACAGGTTGCCCAGAGAAGCTGTGTGTAAAATAATTATTCCTGGTGAACTTTGAAGTCAAGGGGCTTTCATCTGCTTTCAGCCCAGCAGGAACAAGAATTTCCATCCTGGTATCTCAAATAACTGATGCCAGATTATCTGAGGTCCTGTAAAAGATCCCAAACTTTGACATTTCATAAATTAGCAAGTCAGCTCTATAGATAGACATACCCTTCTGATCCAGCTGGATAACAAGTAATTTAATTTACTCCCTATCTGTTACCACCTGCTTCAGAAGATTGTCACCTGCCAAGTTTTACTGGGAGGTATCCCTGTTTTAGAACTCCATGCAGGACACTGCAGCAGTTCTCAGCTTTGCCAAGCTCTCTCCTCCTGACCTATCATTCACAGGCATGAAGATGCATTCCTTCCCTGTGTGGATACAGCACTAAGTTTCTTCAGGGTGTTCCCAGGGAAGGAGCATTTGAAGCTCTGAGCTTGCTGCGTGCAGGAGGCAGCACTGATTACTTTTAACAGCTGAGCTCTTTTTTCCCAAGGAAGACAAGACAAAATGAGTCTTTTCAAGGACTTTTGCAGGAGCCCCATAGAATAAGGCCCTGGAGGGAAGAGGGAGCCAAATAAACCTGGTTAATATTCAAGGAGCTCCTCCAAGCTCAAGAGTTGTCCACCCCAGTGAGTAGGAAGTCAGACAAAAATGCCAGGAGACCTCTGTGAGTAATGCCAGAAGACCTCTGTGGGTGAAGAAGGAGCACCTCCAAACTCAAACACAAAAAGCGAGCATAGAGGTGGAATCAAGGGCAGGTAACCTGTGAGGAATACAGAGATATTGTTCAGGTATGCAGGGATGAGGTCCCGAAAGCTAAAGCCCAGCTGGAACTGAAGCCGGTGGGGGATGTCAAAGACAACAAGAAGTGTTTCTGTAGGGGACAAATGAAAGACCAGGAAAAATGTGAGTCCACTACTCCCCCTCCCCTTCCTGCTGTACCACCTCGCTCCATTATTTTAGACTAGACACAGTAAACAGAACCAGCTCTGTACCCCTTACTGTACCTACCCTTCTCTGCTTTGTCTAATGGAGTTCCTAGGATTTCCTTACATAATGGTTAAGGAGTTCTGGAAAAGACAAAGGCACATGTGCAAAGGAAACAAGCAGGTGGGGTTTTTGTGGGGGTCGGTTTGGTTTTTTTTTTGGTCAATACCTGTGAGCTGGTTTGGCTTGCAAATTCCTAACTGAAGATGCTCAGCAATCTAGCTGCAGAGAAATGGAAATCATCTTCTGTAATATTATCAGCAAATTACTTTTGTCTTTGGGGCTGATTTGCCTTTTGTAACTCCAGCTACAGCCAGAAACACACACTAGTCTCTTACAAGCTTTCTCCTGCATCTCTCTGCACCTTACAAAGCTGTGTTATGGCATTTAGATGTTTCACATGGTAGCATTTTACTGAGAGTCTCTTCTGATATCCACAGGCAATCACCTTTTGTCACATCATTGCTTTTAGTTACATTTCCAAGTGAAAATAAGCCTAGGAACTACAATGCCCTTCTCCCGAGGCTGTCAATTCAGCAAATAGCACAGATACAAAGATTAAATATAAGCTCTGTGTGTATATATGCATACATAGGATCTATTATAAATTTTTAAATGCTAAATCCTGTGTTTTTTCACTACATAATACAAAAGGCTTTCAACCAGAGACACTCACAATCTAAACAGACAGAAAAAAACACAAGAGCTTAAACAAAGACTCTTATCTTACTCTGTGCTTTTACAAAACATTTAACCTTTTACTTAGATAGACTAGTGCCCGGGCCTCACAAAGAAAGTAATGTGGTCAGGAGGGAAGGGAGAAAGGGCACTTCCCTTCTGCAAAAGGATTGAGAAGGAATTCCAAACATGAAGATAAAAGTCAAAATAAAATGGAAAAATGAGACAAAGTAGTAAGCCAGAATTTGTTCATTGTGTTTCAGTGAACTTTCTCTGCTTTCCTGTAATGTACCTTAACTGTAACAATGTTTACTTGCTAAATAGATAGTCCAAGCTTCTAATCTATGAGCTTCCACAACTAAAATTTGCAAACTGCATGGCCCAAAATAAAATA
The DNA here is from genome assembly GCA_013397975.1 of Machaerirhynchus nigripectus. NCBI lineage: Eukaryota > Metazoa > Chordata > Aves > Passeriformes > Dicruridae > Machaerirhynchus > Machaerirhynchus nigripectus. Next base: position 8,100 of record VZRQ01003707.1, on the reverse strand, counting down.
CATATTAACACGCTTAAATTGGAGGTGAACCCACAGAAACCAGTGCATCCATATTACGTACGTAGATCTCAAACACGAGCATTTATTTTAAATTGACCATTTATTTCTCACTGACTCAGAATTACCTAAGTGCCACCAAGGTACTGGCCTCTGGCAGCATGCACACAGAAATCTGTTCAAGCGCTGACAGGACTGTTAGCTGAGGCCTCAGAAACCAAAAATCTGGATCCTCAAGGTGTGTATTTCCATATTTATCTCATCAAGCAGCTCAGTCTCACTGGCAGACTCTGAGGACGGTCTCTTTAAAGAGATAAGTTGCTGAAATACTCCTGCCAGGATAGGAAAGACCAAGGTAAACCAGTGATGCCCACGGCAAATTTAGCCTGACAACGCGGTAATCTCTTCTAAAATACCTTTGGCACTAATGCACCAAAAATTTCCCATCATCCAACTGCATGCCCTGAATCACAATAACAGGGAGACTGAGATGACCCCAGATACTACATGGCACTTAGGCTGATATAAAAGCGAATAAATGTACTTGCTCCTTCACAGCAGTTCATGCCAGCCTATGATTTACACAGGCTGATCTGGCACACTTTTACATTCCAGTAAGGGCTTTCCGTAGTTTTTAACTATATCACTTCACCTCCTCCCAGCTATAAAAAGAGAATGATGGTATTAATGTGACATTACAGAAGCACTGTCAGTTATGACAATTAATTATAAAAAAAAAGTTATTCCAAATAAGAGAGGTGATTCTGCTCTATTGAGGTAGAGCTTTTTCTTTAAAACAACAAAAATTTTATCTAAAGTCAGGAAGACCTGGTGCAAAAGCTGACAAGTATAATGATTAATAAAGAGAAACCAGAAGTTAAGTATTATTGAAAGATTTGGTTTACTACACATGTACTCATATTATACAGCATGAGATCAGCTAGCTAAAGTTACCAATATTTACATGCATCCTTAAAAGTTAGAAACCAATTAAAAATCTCTATCAGAAATGCTGAACAAGTTAATCATAATTTTATTTGTCTGTCTTGTTCCAGTGGCAGATACCAAATACTCAGAAAGGTTTTTTTGTTATCTTCTAAAACTCCTGAATACAGTGATACAAAATGTTATTTTAAAATATCTGATAATTAACACTTGTAGTATACCAAACATCTGTTCCACAGCTTTTATTCCCTGCAGTCAAAATTCAAGCCTTTGCAATTTGCCTGGTGAAAAGGCAACATGATCCAGCTTCTTTTTCTGTATTTAGAACAAATACAGATGTATAGGCTGTTTTTACCACAGCAGTATGCAATATTCTAAAACAAGCTCTAAGAAAAAATAATTGAAAATGTGAAGCTTAACAGAAAATGAGACACAGCCTAAAGCCAAAGAAAAACCCTGCTAAACTTATTTGATATTATTAAGATCTGTGTTTTTCTAGGAAAAGGAGAAGTGCATTAGATTACACCTATCTGGACATAGTTAAACACTTGATATGGTGCAATGCTGACATTTATGCTTATCTTATGGAAGTTAAGGAGAGGCTGGAAGAAAATTTTCAGTGATTTCCCTTGAAATCAGTTTTTATCTAACATTTTAATTAATGATTTCAACACAATTACTAGGGAGACACCTTTGATAAAATAAGAAATATAGCATACTGAAAGAAAATGGGAAAATTACACAACCAGTATAAGACTTAGAATTATGGAGTGCAACGTTTTAGCAAAATGTGGAATATGTAAATTTTTCTTAAGAAAGGATGTTCTTTAATGTTTGATCTTTGTATACTTTCAAGTCTAACCAACAAGAAGGGAGATTTAATCTGCAAGACAGAAAGTAGCCAACAAGCTCTAAGTGATACCCAGGTGTTAGAAAGACAAACTACTTGTTGGTAGAATTGCCTTGTTAAGCTTTGGGCCTGACAGGTTTCAGTGATCTCACACCTACAGGGAGGTTACCAAAGTTGGGAAGAAGGATGTACCACTGACAGCAGACACAAAGAATGCAGAATTTATGGGCTAAAGGACGCTGAGCAGAACCCCCAAGGTAAGGAAGAAACCAATAAACCCTACCCAGCAACTGTGCTGAATCTGGGTAAAAAGTAATTCTGCAGGGGGACAGCCCCACCACCGACTCACTGACCCAAAAACCCATCGGCCCAAAAGAAGAGAAACACCACGGGACTGATTGGCATGAGAAGCGAGAGAATCATTAACCAATAGAAGATAGAACACTAATTAATACAAGGATTATGTAACTTGTAGCAAATGAACATTAATTCCTTTGTTTGCTGACATGTATAAATAGTAAAACACTTTGATAGTTGTTGTGCTTGATTTGTGGAATTCCACTGGGCACCCAGGCTTGCAGAACTCTGAAATAAAATAATCAATGTCTCTCTCGAGTATGTAGTTATTGGCTTATATTGTAATTATTTTTGCACACTGGGAAAAAAATCCGATTTTTGTGGACAACAGCATCCTGCACTTATAAATTAAGACATTATCTCAGAAACCCTGGTCAGAGGGATGTATTTCATGGAGGGTATTTGAACCTGTCAAGATAACTGGAAAGTGTCATGTGAAGGACACGAGTGGTAGAAACTAACTGTATATTTCATTATTTAATAAAAGCTTTCTAAACTAATAGTCTGTACCAGAAGGAGGGCATTATTTGTGTTAATAATAAGAGGTGTCGGGTAGCCCTTTTTTGACCAAAAAAAAAAAAGGAGGAGGGGAGGGAAGATGATACTTTAGGGAACCCCATTCTCCGGTACCACACCTGAGACTCAAGAAGAACTTGCAGAGCGTTCGGGAGTGCCAAAAAAGCAACTCATATTTTTATTTTTGAGCACTGAGCGGAGACCAGGGCCGCTCGGTGACACCGTGCGGCTCTGAGGGAGCGGGGCCACGGCGGCGGGGCGGGGCGGGGCGGGGCGGCTCCGCTCTAAGATGGCGGCGCGGGCCTCACGTGGTGC
>VZRQ01003706.1:794736-827889 GCA_013397975.1 Machaerirhynchus nigripectus | reverse complement strand
AGGCGCTGCCGGGGGCCTTGAGCCGTGTCCAGTTCCCCCTCCTGCGTGGGGTCGTCCGTTCTGGGGAGAGGGCAGGGGGTGTCCGAGCCGCGAGGCGAGAGCGAGCGGGGCACCCTGCGAGGGAAAGGCCGAGGGCAGCGCAGGGCCTGGGTCCCCGCCCCGGCCCCCGGGGGCGGCGGGCCCGCGGTGTGGGGCGGCAGGAGGCGAGGGCACCGGAGCTGCCCCAGTAGCCACTTGGTGGGCATCAGGCACGGCATCGCCAGACGGTCGAAAGAGGGGATTGTCCCGCTCTGCTCTGCACTGGGGCGGCCTCACTTTGAGTTATTGTGTGCGGATTTCGTCACCGCGATTTGAGAAAGATACTAAGCTATTTGCGTCCAAAGGAGGGCAACGAAGACGGTGAAGGGCCTGTAGGGGAAGCCCAATGAGTAGCGGCTGAGGTCACTGGTCCGTTCAGCCTGGAGAAGAAGAGTCCGAGGGGGGATCTCACTGCAGTCTACAACTTCCTCATGAGGGGAAGAGGAGGGGCAGGCCCTGATCTCTTCTCTGTGGTCACCAGTGACAGGACCCAAGGGAATGGCCTGTAGTTGTGTCAGGGGAGGGTTAGTTAGGATGTTATGAAAAGGTTCTCCACCCACAGGGTAGTTGGGCACTGGAACAGGCTCCCCAGGGAAGTGGTCACAGCACCAGCCTGGCAGAGTTCAAGAAGCATTTGGACAATGCTCTCAGGCACATGGTGTGACTCTTGGGGATGGTGCTGTGCAGGGCCAGGAGTTGGACTCATGATCCTTGTGGGTCCTTTTCAGCTCAGGATATTCTATGATTATGATTCTAGTAAGGTGAGCTGCTCCCTCTTGGAGCACTGGAACTCTGAGATCACGGGCATATGGCAGGGCTGGTGTCACGGGATGGCCCCTGTAACATGTATATTGAGTCAAAACAAAATAATTAGTGTGGAAGTGGATGCTTACCTGTGTTAAGTATGTTTATGCTCTCTCTGCAGACCACTGGACTTGTAGGATTGGCTGTAGCTGAGAACCCTCATGAGGTCTGTCACGTCTTGTTCTGTAGTAATGGAAACTGTCAGTGAGATCTAGGGTTTTTGTGATGTGTTTGCATGTGTAGGTATGCTGTGTATCTTAATCTGGTGCTAGCTTAATTAAACAATTAAATTTGTCCACAGTGACATTGAACAATTTAACATTTTAATTTAACAATTAAAATTGTCCACAGGCATAAAGGTTTAATGCATTATAAGTTATTTTACACATGTACTTTTCGTGGCACGCGCTGATTTCAAAAATCTCTTGTGTAAGTACCTTTATGAAACAATATTTGATTTCTTTCATCAGCAATGCCGAAACAAAGAACTCTTTAAATTCAGTTCTTCATAAATATAATTTCTGCTCTACAGGCACAAAGATTTTTGCTGCTTTGCTACATTGTGTAGCCAAGCACTGGAATAACTGGCATAAAGAGATAGCTTGATCTTAGATGATAGAGGCCAGCCATGTGGTGCAAAGCCACGTCAAGGCCCTGTGATGGCAAGTAGTACTGAGATGGGAATACTTCAGTGGTACTCAGGAACTGCGTTAGGTGGTTCTTGTAGTAATATGTGGCTTTCTTTTTACTTCCCCAGGCTCAGGAGTATAAGTATGTTTGCCACATCATGCTTATGAAGGAGGCATTAGCTTTTAAAGAACTTCAGTAATTTTTTTTAATTCTCCACTTTGAAATTTCTTATTATACAACAATTCTATTTCAAAAATGCATTTGACTCCAATACTTAAGGATGCTGTCAAAAAAAAACATTGAAAAAATCACTACTGTTTGGTAGAAATTATTCCAACTCAGTCTACAGCCTTGTCAGACACCTGCTGGGTGAACTTAGTACATTTTAGTTTTTTCAGCAACTTAAAGCCGAGAGTGAAGTACTAGACAATGCTTTAGTTGAAGTTCAGATTGTTTGCCAGTCTTCTTTTTGTTTCCTGTTTTTTATTCCTTGTATTTCTTTTATTATTCTGCTTCTATTTCTTAATGTTCCTATGTATCCGTTTCTTGTCAGTTAGATACGATTACCCAGCCCAAAAGTGTCAGTTTATTCACCACAATGTGTCCTTTATCCCTGCATTTAAATCCAGCAATAAAAGATTCAGGTTTAATTTAAATCTATTTGTTACTCAGAACTTTGCATCAGCATGAAGAGAACCTCCATTATAATGGAAAAAAAACCTCCATTATAATCTCTTTGTATCTTCCTCAGGTAAATTTTCAGTATCTGATGGGTTAGACATGAATTTGCCTCTTTATTTTCTTTTTTTTTTAAGAGCACTTTACAGCCTTTACTGTTTTTTTCATTTTACATCAAGTGTGTTCAGATTGCAACTGTCTTTTTTTTTCCTTTTTGTTTTTTTTTTCTTTGAGGAATGTGACAGTGGTAATTTTTCAGTCCTAATAAATCCCTTTTTTACCTAAGACAGAGTTCAGTGGCTCAGACTTAATTACTAGTTAATCTTACACTTCTGGATTGAATACCGTATTTTGTGTATAGCTAGTAGCTTAGTAGGTTTAGTAGGACAAGAAGTGAAATAATTGTAATTGTGTATTTTAACCATTGTGATCACTTCAGCGCCTGAGAATACTGTACACAAAAATCCTTGGTGTCCTGCAGAACATTCCCAAAGATGCAGCTTATAGGAAATACACCGAGCAGATTGTAAATGAGCGATTTGATTTGGTGAAAAAGGTAAGTGCAGTGTTATTTCATTATAAGGCACATAAAAAAAATTCATAGGTTGAGAAAAATGATTTTTTGAGTGCCTGGCTGTTTCTCAGGTCCTCATGTAACTTTCAGGTATCAATTCAGAAACAATTGAAGTATCGAGGTTTATTTTTGTTACTGTCTGGGATATTTTGATGGCATATTTAAAGGAATTGTTACTTTCCTGCTGATATTCTGTGAAAATTAGAAGCAAACATAGTTGTTTTGAAAGATTCATAGAAAAGTGGTAATTTTCACACACTTGCACAGAAAAATGTATGTGCTCGTGCCAGTGTAGTACCTTAGAACAATCCTTGCGTTCAGTATTTAAAACCCCTTTTTGTTATATGAAGGTAGGCAATACTGGTTTTGTGTATTTAAGATGATAATTGAAAGGTTGCATGTGATTGTGTAAAAATCTAAGAAGACTTTTTTCCAAGATATAAACTAAAGCCTTTATCTGCTAATACTTACTTGGATTCATTAAACAGCATTCATTCTTTGAATTTATCATTGAGAGTTTGATGTTTGCTTTTCAGTAACAAATGAGTGTGAGATTTCTTTGATAATGTAAAATTATATAAGCCAGCTAATTTGTAAGTAGTTCCGAGAAAGACTGGAGTGTGATCTGGTTAAAATATTGTTTTCATGCTTTTTATGGGCTTTCTTCTTCTCACTAAAACATTTTATTGAATGTATTTGAACACACAGGAGACTGATGTGCAAAAACTACAGGACAAACTGAATAGTGGTCAGATAGAAGAAGTCATTGTACAGGTAAAGAGGGGAAATTTAAGATGAAGTACAAATGTAGAGGTGTTCTTTAGTGTTCCTTTGGCTGAGCTTCTGTTCAGAAAATTGGCAGTTTTGTGTATCTTCCTTTGCTGCAACACAAACAGTCAAACAGAAAAAAAAACCTGAAAACCAATTTTCCTGTAGTGATTGGGATGGCCCTGCTAAAATTTAACAAATTAACTATTGTTTCTTGTATTATGCTTACAGATATGCATGTGTACCTACATTGCTTCTTACAGTCGAAATCAGTGAAAAGGGCAGGAGAGGATTGAATAATATTTGGGGATAATCCAAACAGATTTGAAAATATCATCAAGTTGTCACTAGGAATGTCTCACTGAAGAGACTGTCTGTTTGGGTATTTGGGGGCGATGCGATTTTTTTAAAAAACAATCCCCAAAAACATACAGTTCCTTTGATATTTATAGGTGAAATCTGTGGTAGTCTGTGATCATGCTAGATAATGAGATCACTTTAGGTAGTTAACTGAAATAGAGGTAACTTAATATTTTGGGAATTGTATAGAATTTAAGACTTTGTGTATGGTGTTTATTAACAGGCTGAAAATGAGCTGTCCTTGGCAAGAAAAATGATACAGTGGAAACCATGGGAGCCTCTAGTTGAAGAACCTCCTTCTGACCAGTGGAGATGGCCAATATAATTTTCAAAATGGTGTAACCTCTTGAAAGTAAAAAGGAAAAAATTAATTATTAATCCATTGTTACTGACAGTTGTCTTTAAATTAAAGATAATTACTTCATTAAAATATATATTGTCCACTTATATTTAGCAATCTAAAGACTGCTGCCGATTTCTTGCAAAAGTGGTTTTAAGAAAATTCTTTCTGGCATTTCTACAACCTTTGGTTTATTTAATTTTTTGTATTTTAACAGGGTATTTGTGCCTTATGCTGAGTTATTTTTATAATCTTTATTTGTATGTTAAAAATACATTGCAGGTCACTTAAAATCAAAGTCCCAGTTGTAGAAAATATGATGATTTTGTCCCACCTTTGGTTGTGTATTTTTGCTACCCCCTGACAGGGTCTTTATGGCCGTGCAGGTACTGTGATGAGGGATCTAATGCGTCCCAAAAATAACAGGTTTTTAGGTTTCAGCTGAATCCCTGTCCTGAACTGGCTGACCTTGCTGCCCGCATTACTAAACACTATTTCTGACCTGCGGGAGGTACTGGGAAGATTAGAGAGGTGAGGGGGAGAAAGAAGACCGCTACTCAAAGTGATGGTAGCAACAGGTTTCTTGTTAGCAGGTAGGTTACCATACTTGGCATAACACCTGTGGCACAGGCTTTAGTGTTGGGATCTTACAGTCTTTTGTAGACTTGTATTGCTGTATTATCGATTCACATCTTGAGTATTAAATGTTGCAGTAAATCAGCTGGGCTGACATCAGGCTGGCTACTGGTCACTAGTTGGGTCCCTCAGGGCTGCATCTTAGGTCCAGTGCTGTTCAGTATCTTCATTAGTGCAGGACAGGAAGGGATACTAAGTAAGTTTGCCAATGACACTACTTTGGGAGGAGCTGTTGGCTCCCTCGAAGGCAGAGAGGCCTTGCAGAGAGACCTCAACAGATTAGAGAGATGGGCAATCACCGACCATATGAAGTTAAAGAGAGACAAGTGCCAGATTTTGCACCTGGGATGGGGCAACTGGATATACAGCCTGAGGAATGACATATTGGAACGCAGTGCTGCAGAAAGGGACCTGGGGGTCCTGGCCAGTGGCAAGTTGAATTTGAGTCAGCAGTGCCCTGGCAGCCAGGAGGGCCAAGCATGTTATGGGGTGCATCAGGCCCAGCATCGCCAGCTGGGCAAGGGAGGGGATTGTCCTGCTCTGCTCTGCACCAGGGCAGCCTCACCTTGAGTGCTGGGGGCAGTTTTGAGCACCACAAGAAAGATAGAGGGCTTTTAGAGAGTGTCCAAAGGAGGGCAAGTAAGATGATGAAGGGCCTTGAGGGGAAGCTGTATGAAGAGTGGCTGAGCCTGTTCAGTCTGGAGCAGAGGAGACTGAGGGGAGACCTCATTGTGGTCTTCAACATTCTCACAAGGGGAAGTGGAAGAGCAGGGACTCATCTCTGGTGACCAGTGACAGGACCCAGGGGAACAGCATGAAGCTGTATCAGGAGAGGTCTAGGTTTGCTATTGTGAAAAGGTTTTTCAACCAGAGGGTGGTTGAGCACTGAGATTAGCTCAGCTGGTTAAAGTGTGGGGCTAATCACACCAAGGGTGTGGGTTCAGTCCCTGGATGGGCCATTTATTTCAGAGCTTGACTTGATGATCCTTGCAGGTCCCTTGCAACTCAGAATATTCTGTGATCTGGGAACTCAGGATATTCTATGATTCTTTTGAAAGCTTTTGTTCAGAGATTTATGCTTATAAATCCCAATTAAAATATCCAAACTAGATCTAAGGGTACTGTGCAGGTTTGCCTTTACTGATGTTTTTTTCAAGACCATTAGTAACATTCCTGCAAGTTTAAAGACAAGAATATAGCTGTATCACAAAAATCTGCAGTTTAATAAGCATTTATACATGCACTAACATTACACAGCATACTTGGTCATAGCTGTTTTTTCATAATTTTTAGGCCTATAAATTTACCTGCAACATCATTATTATAAATTATTTATTAGAGATTTATATAGTATTTCATGCAATGGTATTGGGGGAGTAGGTTAATAGAAAAGAAAAACAGTATTCCCAGGGAATTCACTCCAGAAACTATTTTCACTGGATTCTTTAGAATTGGGTTTTTTTTTCCCCAACTATTATTACTATAATTACAGAAATTTTTAGATTTTGAAAATTGAAAAAGTGCAAAATATTTTGTTTCATTGTTTGGTTTTGAAGGATTTTTCAGTCTTGACAAAGGTAGAAGCTAGTCCTTTCCTAAGTAAAACCACTAGATGGCATTCCAGAAGAGGACTTTGATAAAGTTAACAAACATAATTTTCACATGAGAAATATCAAGGGATTACAGACTTGAATGAGAGCCAATGCTATCACATGAGTAATGAAAAGTAATGGTTTAGGTAATCAGTATTGAGCTGACCTGAGAGAATCAAAATAAATTAAACCCCGAAGTCTAGTATGAGTGATACCGGCATGAAATACTGGGGGGTAGGGAGGGCCTGAAGGAAAGTTGCCAGAATATGGTAGCAACTATTGGAATTCCTTCTACTCTTCCATAACAGACACTTGCTGAACTCTCTTCTTGTTCAGTCATTTTCTCCACTTCTGAAGATGTATCTGTCATGTGATTTAAAACACCTCTCCTATAAGCTCATTAATTGTGCTCCAGGGAAGAGGAAGTTTTTTTCTTGGCCCACTGCTGCTGAAATTTGATATATAGCCTTGAAAACTGAGTTTCACTGATAATAGCATACTCTCATCTTCTCCCTTTCACAAATGCCCATCTGTGTCCTCCATACAGGTCCTAATTTATTCCAAGAGCAATATGCTAGCAAGGCATAACTTGAAGGCTGACTGATGATTTTGCTTGATTTTTCTCCTTTAATTGTTGGAAACATGATGATGCAAAGGATTTTATCATCTGTTGTAATATGGTAAGGTAAATTATTGCAAGCTTTGGAGTTAACAACCTTTAGATCTTTAAAACACTTTGAGATCATCTGCTTGAAGTCATGTGAGTGAAAAACTACTTTTATCTGCAAGGATGGGACATGTTAGAGCCTGTTACACCAGAAAAACAACTTTCCCATTGCCAGAGCAGAGCAAGTACTGAGGTTTTTGTCATTCCTAACTTGCCATCTGTGCTGCTTAACCTATCCTGAGTGGCTGTGTTCTGAACCCGAAACCAAAACCAAGAGATGAGTAAAAGCTGCTTTCTATTATTATTTTAATATTCAAAGCTTATATGCTATTTCATTAGGGAAAAATGAAGATTCATTGCAACTTGGAAATGATTTTGAATGTTTAATCGACTATAAAACAGTGACGAAGTGACACAAATGACAGTATCTTTCTATAGGATTAATGGCAGTCCTAATCTGGGAGTCCAAACCAGGTGTTAGAAAAAACAGCATTAGCAGTGGTAATGGGAAATTTCCGTCCTTTTGATGGGAAGCAGGCCCATGATCAAGTGCCTAACAATGTCTTGGAAACATGGTCACAGTGACCATGACATACAATTACTGAGAATCCATATAAATTCAATGCCTGCTGAAATGCTTTTTTCAGGATTCTCCTGGAATTGCAACACAGAACTGTGTATTTCATGTCTGAAAGCTATGTGAGGTGACTGTGTCCCCTCAGTTTTCTTGTAGCATGCTGAAACATTTGCAGGAGTTGGCACCTCAAACACCAGGAAATTCAATTTCATATGGTTTTCAAACTGATCTAAGTGTCTTTAATTTTCGCTTACCAGCCTCAGTCCTCACAGCACAGACCCTCCAGGGAGAACAGCACTATTAGGCACAACCCACGTCACGGGTAGGCACTGCCACACAGCTCGGAAGCGAGGGTGTGTAGTACGAGGGCTGGCAACACTCACACAACACCCTTTCTCGCTATCCAACAGTTCTGGGGTGGGTTTAGTACAACTTCTGCTATTATCTACAGTATAAGGATATAAGGAAGAACTGTATTTTCATACATTTAGGGCCGCTGTGGGCTGGTAGGAGCTCATCATCGCCCTGCTCAGGGTCACAGCGTAACCACGGCCACTGCGGGTGTGCCAGCACTAGGGCCGCTCCAGGCCGCCAGCACGGGTTCCTGCAGCTGCCGTGGGGCTGGAGGGGACCAGGGGCGTTGCTCGTCCTTTAACACCGCTTCCCTCTCCCCTCTCTTCCTGGCCCTTCTCGTCCCCGGTGCGTTTCCAGTCAGCACAGCATGGCCGGACCCGCTCCCCAGTGCGNGGCGGCCGCACCCCCGGCCCCGGTGCGCACCGTGCCAGGGGCCGCCCGCCCGCCCGCCCGTGCGGTTTGGCGTCACCTGGCAGCCGAGCTCCCGCCGGCAGCTGCGTCCCGGGTCGTGCGGGTTTGGTTGTGGTTTTTTATGTTCGGGAGTATGGGCTTAGGACTCTTACAGCCTGTGTCATTTCGGTGGCAGCTCGGAAAACCGTACAGGTGTGCTGTCTCTGGGTAATGACCATTCGGACCATCCTGTTCTATAGGCAGAGAACGAGAGGTAAAAAGAACTGCTGGCTACCTGCCTTGGAGTGTTACATTTGGTAAACACCAGCCAGAAGTGCTTTCTGTTTGGTGGAAGCAAAGGTCTCATGCTGTTCTCAATAGGCCTTTTGGGAATAGATACAGAAAAAGCTTTTCAGGACAGTAAGTTACCCATAATTCTGGTAGTAGAAATGTGCCAGTATGCAATTTTTAATAGCTCCTGTGATTATTCTTGCAGAAAGGTTAAAAGTGTGTAACTGATGCTTTAGGAAATGGAAGATGCATCAGATAGTGGCTTTGAAGTTGTTACATCAGAAGGGTCAGGTGCAGAGCAATCACCTGCATCCTCACAAGGAAAAGCCCCAGTCAGCACACCACCTGAGATCACATCTCCTGTTACTAATGAGAATTACTGTACTTCACCTGAAGTAAGAAATTCAGAAAGGGAAGAACAAATGTCTCAAAATTCAGTACTACCAGAGAACGCAGCTAATGAGACAGAGACAGGTAAAGAAATGGTTAAAATGTTGGGCAGTAGTGTTTTAAAGAGGTATTTTTTTTTCAACTTGGTTATAGCTTCTTGCAACCCCACACACCCTCATTCTGCTTATGCTTGCTGGGATTTGGTCCTGAAGTAACTTTTAAAATTCTCATATAAAACATACTCCAAAGGTAAGAAATGTATTCTTTATATCAAGCTATACTAGTCATTTATAGATGGCATTTTATGGAATGATCCTTATTTCCAGAAATGCGTATGAGTAGGTATGCATATTTTGTATGCGCATTTAAATTAACAGTTTAGACTATATCATAGGAATCACCTTACAATTTACCTTTCTTAGATTCCCCTGTAGCTTACCTGCCACCCTTCTTTATCTGTGTCTTTCTCCAGCAGTTTCCCAAATGCTCCATCATTTCCTACATCTGTTCCTGAGTGTTCTGAGTGTCTTCGGTCACTTCCCAATACAGGACCTGTTTTCTTAGTTCTTTAGAGCAGAAGGCAGCATATCCTGTTCAGCACATGAGCACAGTGAATAACAACTCCTGTGGACCTGCTGACTACCTTCCTCTTGGCTGGGTTGCATTCAGATGCTCTCATTCTGAGCAGCTGACTAGGAATGTCTTTAGTGACATTACATTAGATATCTCCTTTAAAATTGTATGATAATACTATTTCAGCTTTCAAATAGACTGTCTTTCCAGCTGAAAAAGCTATGATTATGCTGTGTTGCAGTGTTACAATAAAATCATCCTGGGGTAAACTTGAAAGAGCTATTTGTTTGTTTGTTTTGAGGAGCTTCTCAGGAATAAATTTTTGTTTTATTTTTAGCAAGCATGATTGAGGACAATGAAACACTTAGGACGACTGATGAAACTGTCCAGTCTGAGCATCGGAAACATCTTCCTGGAGAAGTTGTTCAACAGGATTACCACATGCCTGATGTCATAACTGTCAGAGTACAAACAGGTAAATGCTGGTTTTGCACGTGTCCATATGTGTATAATTATGGTCTAATCTGGGTGTGTTACTGAAAGAAACAATATTTCTATTTTGGAACTTCCATTTTAACAGATTCGGATTCATTTCAAGAAGTAGTTGTAAAAATTGAAAGACGTACCTATAATAAACCTTTTCTGGGTGGATTTAGGAACATGTCAACAGGAGTGGAATTTCATAATGCAGGATCACAAACAAAACCCAAAAAACGACCTGACAAAGGAATTCAGTTATTTTGTAAGGAAACACAGGTAAAGCCTTTGAAGTGTCTTTTTAGAATGTTGTTTTGCCAAATGGAATAGAATGCTGACACTATGTCTGATAGGAAAGAGGAAGTAAATCTGAAATAAATGTGCAAATGAAAGTATTTAGTGGACAAATATCATTAGTCTTCTGATTTTTATTACAAATAGCTAATTTTGCCACTTACTGTAATGAGGAAAAAAATCTCTGTATATTTTCTTCTAATCTGACGTGCATTTTTTCCCCAGACAGTTGTGGAAAAAAATAAGCCACAACAAACAAGAAATACAACATCGACACAGATGACTAAAACTGGCCTTTATGTGTCAAACATGACTGATAAACTAATAACTCCTGGAAAGTATTTTACAGCAGAGGAATACCATAAACGTAGACTTGAAGCAGTAAGTCCTTATCTGTTTGAAACTATCTGTAAAGCAATGTATTGTAAAGGTTATCTGAATATTTAATGAGTGTTCAGAGTGTTCAAAGATTGAATTTAAAAGGGAACTGTAAAATGTCTTCTTATGCTCATCTTTTGTAATCTTTCAGATACAGGGGAAGCGTGTGTTTGCTCTGTGGTTTTAGTGACATTTGATACCTTGCAATCTCTTAAATATTAAGAATTCTGAATTTATTGCTTTCTGTCTTACAGTGACAGTCAAGTTTCCATGTAGTAGAGCATTAAGGATTAAAACAGGCTTGGTCCTACAACATTCTCGTGATCTTTTTGGAAGAACCTAAGCTACATGCTTAATATACGACCTGAAATAGATGGAGTATTGGGTTAGGATTTAGGAGATCTGCCTTCAGCTTTTGAGTTTTGCGTTCTTTGTCTGTTTGGTTGGGTTTTTTTAATCAGACTTGTCAGGTTACCTTGGGAAAACTGTTCCGTTTTGGATTCTTTCAAGCTCCCTGCTTTGACACTAAGGTAGAAATGGGCTCTTCAAACACAGGCAATGGGTCTGTGGGATTTTCTGCTGCAATGAGTTGCCTCATGAAGGCAATTCAGATTATAGATTCTGCATATTCATTGTGCAGAGGATGCCATTTAGGCATTCCACATTGCTTTTTGGAAACCATGTATTCCGTGACTGCACATCTAACTCAAGTATGCCTTAAATTGTTTTAGGTGAGGCATTGCTTTGTAAATGCTCTAGTTATTAAATTGATTGCTGAAAATAGACTGTCTGAATCCAACTGAATGGAGAAACAGTTGATTACCCAATTGTCTAAGCAGAATAATTGTATTAGTAATTGTACTGACATGGTTGGCAAGATCTTTGAAATTTTCTGGGTAGAAGTTTCTGTAAGAACTTCTTAAATCAGTCAGCTTTAGCTGATGGCAATGAGCATCTTGTAGAAATGGAACCCAAGTAGGGAATCATTTCCTCAGGACTACCAATATGTTTTACAGTGGTCTTCAGTGACACTGAAATCGGTGGTGTATCTACAGGTAATTTATAATGCACACACAGTAGAGAGATGTCAGCTTCCTGTTGGTTCACGTTGATGGATTCGCACAGTGCAGTATAGGTCCATATTGAAATATTATTTGAAGACATATTCAAGTTTTAATTAAGATATCACCAGAGACAGTGTAACTGTATTAGTGTGATTTCCTGCTTGATAGCTTTCAATGCTGGACAATGCTTAGTATCTCATGGTATTGATCTGACTGAAGTGCTTGTAGTGCAAGTGCTAACTCAGCCAGCAGAAGGTGAGGCTTGGGAAGGTACATGATGTAATTTTCTTTTTTCATTTCCATTATAACAGCATTAGTAATTTCACTTTAATTATTTGTTCACAAATAAAATGCAGTTGATTTTGTGTCTATCTGTTGATTTTTGTATCTAGAAATTTAAAATAAATTTTGCAAATGTGCCTACATTCCCACTACGTAAATTGGTAGTAAGATAAGGAAAAGAATAAAAACAGTACATGGAAAAAGACATTTTTAAGGGGAGATTTCAAAAAGAAAAATTGATATTTAAATGTAGATTATATTTTGATTTGATTATTTGAACCCACTTTATCCACTATACTCACTGGTTAAACTCCTGCAGTTACCTAACTGAGTAATCATACTAGTGCTTAATCTACTAGTACATGACTGATTTTGTAACATTTAAATTGGTTTCAGTACAAAACAAATCTTAGAAAATGTAGTTAGGGAGCTGGAGAAAAGAACAGTTAAGAATAAAATATTATGCTACAAAATACTATGCTGTTTTGTTTTAAATTAATGACTCTTTGGTATTGTATCACATATAGGTAATAGTATTACAGAAATATTTCCGTCGTTGGCATGCTATAAATTTAGCACAAAGGCTGATGGAACAAAAGAGGTTGAGGCTGGCACGGGAGGCACAAGAAGAATTACAGAAAAAAAGGGAGAAAGAAGAAAAATTGAGGAGGGAGTATAAGAAAAAATTGAACCCTAAAACAAAAGAAGACTTTGAGCTACTGTACCATGACTTGGAATGTAAGTGTTCTTAAAGGGAAATACTTAAAGCAACAAAATAGTACTGTTTGTTTAAAACAAACTTACGGTTTTTTACATGTTTTTATAGGTATTTGCGTTATTTCTTCCACTTACAGTGGAATTTGTTTAATTTTAAAATAATTATTTTACTTTCATGTATTACTAGAAACAGAAAAAAGGCCTTGATGCTCTGTAACCACTGTTCAGCAATAACTAAACATCCCTGTGGTATCAACATCCAGCACCTTACAAGCTACTATGAGTAAAAACTAACTCTAGCCCAGCCAAAACCAGTACACCTTTTTCAGAAGTAACTGGCTTGTAGAATAGTGCTGTTTGGCAGTTCAATTAATATTTTTTATTTATGTCTAAAATTAAGGTCAGCTAGAAAAACAAAAAGGGATTTTTTTAGATCAGCATTACTTTGATTTTTTACTCTCCATTTAAGATGCTGCAAACAATTCTGTGAAGAAATTAGTATTAAGATCCATAATTCATCATTTGCTATAGACTTTTTTTATAATGGATTAAATTTTTGCACAGAATTTTACACATATGACAGAAATTACTCATTTTGTCTTAGTTGTCTCTCTACCGATGCTTTTCCTCCTTTCTAGTTCAGTCCATGTTTCGCAAGACTGTGTTGTCAAAATTTTAAAAGTCTCTTAGGAGTTCTGCAGGATATTTGGAAAGTCATACATTTCCTGTTCTTGGAGTAGATGATGTCTAATACAGGCAAGCACCTCTAAACTTTCCCAGAAAAATAATGTGAATACTGCAGATAATTGACACAAAACCTTACTGGAAAATAATGGTGCAAATTAAACAAAAAACTTCAGAGTAAGTCCTTTTGGAAAAATAAAAGCGGTCAAAAGCTATGGACTCATACCAGCATATAATGAAACAGCAAGACAAATTTTGGTTTTTTACAATGTCTCTTTTAAAGCTGGAGGTTTGTACTGTGACTTGTAACAACGCTTTTGTTATCTACGCTCCAGTGCTTTATGGTCTAGCTCTTTTATAGTTTGGATATTGTTGTCCCTGTAGTAGAACTGACCTAATGGATTACCTGCTTCATTGCAAAGCCACCTGCCCCACCTTAAACCATCTCAGCTCTTTCTTCAGTGGTAAACCGAGCAAAAATTTGGTGGCATGTGTTATTCATAGAGCTTAGGATCACGATTCAAGAATTCCCAAGTTATACACTAATCTTTTAATGCTGTCATACTTTGTGTGGCATTGAAAAAATTGCTTTGTCTGAATTAATAAATGATTTATAAATACCACTGTTCGTGACAAATGTAAAAATTATTGCTTGTCTTGAACTTTGCAGTTGTTGGAATGGTATCTTCATGAGATTTGTGGTTTGTTTGGGGTTGTTTAACCCCCTCTTTTTCTTTGTATATAGTTCACTTTTCACTTCCCAAGAATCAAGCCCTTTTAAAGGTGGATCTAAGTAATCAAAAGCCAAGGTACTCAAATAGTATTTTTTTCCTTGCCAGTTACGAGAAGTCTATTTGGCATCTGATTTCCTGCAATATTTTCTTCAAGAACGTGCTTCCAGACTAATGTGCTATCAGATGTATGATACACTTTTTTAAAGTGTGAAGAGTCTTACTTGCATTGAAAACAACCAAGTTCAGTTAAAGCTATTGAAGAGTGCTGATCTTCATTATATTTTTAGATTTGAAACTTACAGTTATGCAGCATCTCTTGCTTAATTTAATGACTTTGGATTCACAAATAATAAAACTTTCAGCTAAGCATGTTCAGGAATTTCATAGCTAGGTGTCCTAGGTTACAATATAGATGTACTTAAGTATTCTATTACCACCAGCTGTGGGCCATTAGCTGTTATCTCCTGCTATGACCCACCCCTGATAACAGACAATGGGCCATCAAGAAACCACTGCATGACTCATGGACTTAATCTCATCCTATTGTGAGATGCTCCGCCCAGGAGGGAGGAGCCAGGCATTCCCACCTGGATATAAGCTGGCCTTGGAACTGCCTAAGGCAGTCCTGTCTGCTGAGTTCCCAGAGGACAAGAGCTGCTACTGGACCTTCAGCTGGAGACCAGACCTTCCACAGGATCACTGCTTCAACTGAGCTACTTCATTTGGGCTGCTACCACCACCCTAACAGGGTGTCAGGTTGTATCTGACTTTGTCAGTGCTTTTCCTTGTATTATTACACTTATTTTTAATTTTTAATCCTGACTTGCGATCTCCCACTGGTTTGTTTTCAAACCAATACACTAGGCATCCTGAAAAAAAACATGAGCCACTTCAGAACAGAACAAATTCCAGTATTTCAGATTTTTATAAGTTATTTTGTTTAAAATAATGGTCTAGTATCAATCTCACTGTTTAGTTTTTATTAACTGGTTTTGACTAGTTGCTTCTCTACATGGAGATTTGCTGTTATGCTCTTCATTTTAATAAAGGTTAATGATTCTAGGAAGTTGAGGGGTTTTTTTCCTATCTGCATCTGAAACAACTTTACATTTCTTAAAGTGCCAACAGTTTACACAATCTAAATCATTGTGACAGTAATAGAATGAGCCTATTGTCCTTCAGGGATCTGTGAAGGTTATTGCTGCAATCACAACAGGGTTACTCTTACAGCGTCAGCCAGTACAAGCAATTCCTGGTGGTACAAAAGCTTGCCTTTTGCCTATATAGTGCAAATGAGATCTATCTATATATTCAGCATGTCTGCATAGACATTTATTATTTATTAGAAAAGTATGAACTATTTTACTCTACAAAAACTGGAATAAAAATTGTAATGAGTAAAATCTCTGCCTATAGAACAGATATTCTAAGAGGAGTGTTTTAACTTGGTTGCATGTATATGGGGAATCAAGAGGTGAGTATCCATGATGAGTAAAAGCTTCTTCATTTCTGAAAGTATGAAATTGCTTACTATGTTTATTGGCTCCACCTTAGAAGTTGCTGCCACCTTCAGGCTTCATGTAAATTAACTATACATAATGCTGTTGTTTGCTGAATTGACTTTATTTAAAATATATATCTTTGGGTTCTCAGAACTTGTCAGACAGCTGTCACATTACAGCTTGGAGAGCCTTAAGGAAAGGAATTGAAATATTTAAAAATGGAAAACATAAGGTATTGTAGATAAGAAGCCACAGGCAGAAAATAAGCCTTCCTCCTTTCCCTCCTCCTGCTTCTAATCTTACCAGATTCAGGATGTTACAGGCTTTTTCAGTGCATCACATATTGGATTGTTTTCTTTTACGCTGGGTTTTGCTTTTGCCTAACTGTTCTGGGATGATAACAGCACTTTGAGGTATTATTCAGGAATGTTGAAGTTTTGGATCTTATAAAATTCCCTACAAAACTCCAGAGTTATTTGAACTGGATCAGACTCTTCAGAGAAGCCAAGAATTGTTATGGGATATGGAAAGGCAGTAAACACAGTTTGACTTTACAAACAGATTTCTCTAAAGCCATGTAGTCTGTATATGGGCAGCCTAAGTGTCAGGGGGTCAGATTCTTATACAGCATGTACTGATCATGTGCTGCCACCATGACCATCCTGTGGCTGCTTCTGTGGCCACTTTCTCCCACTTGGAGGGTTATGTACTAGAAGAGGAAAAGGAGAGTAAAGCAATGCCAGTCTAGTTATTAATGTATATTCATTTGCCTTGGATGGCAAAAGGTGATAGCACTGCAATATCCAGTGTAAGTGTGCTAAATGTGGAGTGCTAAATGTGACTGTCAGTCAAGTTTTATCTCAGTTTTGGAGGACTTCAAGCTTCTTTAGATTTACTCAGTTATGCAGGGAGAAGCAGTAATACTCTCAGCACTGAGTACTAGTGGTGCCACAGTAAGATGCAGCCATTTCATCACACATTTCCACAGGAGCTAAATTCTTTTTCTCACATAGTGCTCCTTTTTCTCCTACTCATCCTTCATTTTGGAGTACAAATTGGGAGTCTGGAATTGATGTACACACACACACTCTCACAGAACATGTGTATAAGTTACATTCATTTCTAGGCCATCTTGCATGTATTGAAAATAGCCATAACAATCAATTCCTAAAATGGAAACTGGCTTTTAGTGAATATAGTAGGAAAAGTCAGTTTTGTTGTTTCTTAAATATGAAAGCGAAGTTTTGCTGAAAATGGTCTTGTAAACAGTACCCCAAATATTTGTATCTGCAGTGTGGATGCAGGAGGAGACTGAGCGAATTAACAGAACTCTTACTGGAGCTGAGAGGAAGGCAGCACTTTGTGCACTTCTGGAAGAAGAGACAGAGGTCATTGCCTGCATTGGGATGCAGAAACTGAATGCCAATGTGGAGAATCAGCAAAAAGCAATACTGCAACTTCTGGGTAAGGTCAGTAATTAGGCTGATCATAAAGAATACCAAAGTACAGGAACAGAAAATACAAAGTAACTTTTGTGGTTTTTAACAGTTAATCATGTGAATGCTAATGTTATAAATATCCAAATTATGTGGTTGTGCATGTCAGTACAATTCAGTAAATTTCTTTTTCCAAGCTGAGAATTTCAGGTTGACCAGTGCGTCATTAAGACTGTTAACTATAAAAAATATAAACAATAAGTATAATAAATTATAATATATAAATATGTTATCCTTTAGGAAGTAAATTTGTCATTAATTTCCCAAATCAGCATAGGCCTCTGGTTATTGTACATCTGTCTTAGAGCAAGCATTTATTCTGTTTTCATTTCTACAGAAGAATTTGAATCTGATGTTGAACTCAGTTATTAAATCACTAACTTTAGTTCCATTAGAACTTTAACTTTGAGATTTCATTCTTGTATAATCTTGGGGATGGTATTTAAGGTAAGTGCTCATATTAAAAAATGTCTTTTGGTAGTGGTAAGTGTCTTTATTAAAAAAATGAGAGTTTCTTCATGAACAAAGATGATTTAAAATGGCATTAAATTCAGTGGTATCTTAATGTAAAATACAAAAAACCTTGTCCTTTTAGGTAGACATCCACCAACTGGAGAAAAGTAATAGTTTATTTTCTGTCTGTTTTCAAAATATATGACATGATTATGAAAAGAAATACTGCAACAGAAATTATTTTTAGCCATCTATATTTTTATTAGTATTTTAAAATTTTGACTATTTAGTGCTTGAAAGTAAAAATGGTGGTTTTGTCCAAAAGAGAATTTTTTTCATTCTTTTTATTACTGATGCAGGGGAACTGTACCGTACATGTGAGTTGATGAAATCGATTATATTTCTAATTATGAACAAATTGCTTATCTGAAATGCTGGTGGAACTGTTGCCACGTTTATTGCTGTGGTGTGATTGTTTTCTGTCTTACTGCTTTCATGAATGAAAAATCCCCAGAAAACTAAATAATTAGGAATTCTTTAAAAGCCTTGAATAATTTCTATGTTTAATGTTTGCTTCTACTACTTACAGTCTATTCTGTTATCTTCTAAGAAAAAGAAGCCTAGAACAGTCAAAGCAAATATATTTCTCTCGTAACTGACTCTGTCATTACTTCTCCCGTAAGGACTGATTTCCAGTGTCCTACCCTGTACAGATCACTTCCAGCACATATTCTGACAAACTGTACAGTTTTCTTACATCCAGAATCAGAAACAAAATGTTCTTCAGTACAAGAATTCTCAGTGACAGCTGATGTTTGGAGATTCAGAAGACACATCAGAGACAACAGATATTCTCTTTCCAAACAGTGGACATTTTTCTGAGGCAGTTACTATTAATTTATTTATCCCTACTTTAAACGTATAAATTATGTTTTTCATGAAAGAGACTGTATTCTTTTAAAATCTAATGAGCTTCTGAACTAGTGAAACTTTTAATTTTTTTTATCATGTCAGCTGTAGGATTTTGAGTGTTGTTCTAAACTGCTGACATAGACAGCAGCCTAACTCAGAGGTAGAGAAAGTACCAATTTCTGCATTTTTTAAAAAGATAAATATAATTTTGTAAATCTCAAAATTAGATGGATGGTTTTCTATGACTGTAACAGTGCAATTTAAGCACTTTAAATGACAGCATGAAATTTATTGTCGAGTGCTTGATTAGGGATTATTTAGTTTTTTCTTTAACTTTGAGGTGGTAAGATCGATCTGGACACTTGCCAGTTAAAGCTGGAATAACATCTTTCACATTTGAAGACTGCAAGCTGCAGTAGCCAATGTGGTATGAAACTTGCTTCTCCTTGGAAACCTTTGTTCCCTTCTTTGCTACTTTAAGCATGTACCTCCACATGCATGTGTGCTCTTACGAAGGTTGCTACTGGTTGTATATGCACTATGTTCTAGGGGGTTCTTCTCTGTGCTCGGCTCTTTCTTCTTCAGCATTTGTACTTAGGAGATGAAGTATTTCATTAAGCTTTTATACAGCAATCATATTCTCTTAAAGAATTTTGTGTAATTATTAACTGTCACTCAGTTCATACCTTTCATGCTTTGTACAATTTCTGCACACATCCTATGGATTTTTTAAATTTTACTTACCTTTTTTTCTCTGTCTGTGGTGGTGTGTTTCTCTCCTCAGGCACCTTTTCTGCTTTCATGCATTGGCAGCAGAGCGTAGTTTAGTAGCCTTGCTTTCTGAAGTAATACAGATAACAGGATTATTGTAAATTCCACAGCACTGCCAGCAGACTAAAAGACAAGAAAAAGCTGGCAGAAGATCTCAAATTTTTAGTTTTTCACACCTCAGTACGGAGTACAGAAAAATAGTCCTGAAATCAGAGGACTTGAGATTCTTTATTTTTTCCATTAAAAGCTGCATATTTTTTTTACATTTTAAAATGTTTTAATGTAATACCCAGCTATGATAAGGTAGTAAGAAAAAATACAGAGGTTACAGATACATCTTTGAAGAATTAATTATAACACAATTGGTCTGTGTTAAGGGTCAGTTGCAGAACGGGATACCAAGACTGCTTGCACATATTTGGTTTGCAAATTTATCAGAAGAATCTAATTTCACTGGGTGAAAGTGAAGTCACTAGGGTATACTCTGGACATTGATTCCTCCTAGCATAAGCAAATGACCTTTCTGTGTTATTGTAAGTGATTTCATCGAAGAGGATCAAATGTGGGTACTGAATTAACTACTACATGGAAAACAGTGGTTTGTCCCAGTCTAACATACGAAGGATTGACNGTTTGGTTTGGGGTTTTTTTAAAGAATTTCTAGTATTGTACAAAGATAGTGAAACAAAATGAAGATACAGTTAGAATGCTCCCTATTTATGACAGAGATAAAACTGCCTTGCTCTAGTTTTGCAGAAATTCAAAGATCTCACTAAGGAATTAAGAGTTTATTGTTTTAGCTGATGTCTGGTTTTGCTATTGCATTTCTTAGTTTTGGCTCTGAAATGTGACCTCTGGTTAACAATAACTCCTTTAATTAGAGTTCTACCCCCACTGAA
Source organism: Machaerirhynchus nigripectus (assembly GCA_013397975.1). Taxonomy (NCBI): domain Eukaryota; kingdom Metazoa; phylum Chordata; class Aves; order Passeriformes; family Dicruridae; genus Machaerirhynchus; species Machaerirhynchus nigripectus. The sequence continues at coordinate 807,524 of VZRQ01003706.1, read as the reverse complement.
AATGTAATTAAATGTCAGTAATTTGGTGTTAAATCCTTTTTAAAATTATTTTGTTTTTCTTTTCCCTACCTAACTTTATTTATTTAAAAGTGAGGAAAAGTCTGTTTTGATTGTGGTGATAACTAATCATATCTCTTCTAGATATCTAATATTCTTGGTATTTTCATGATTTATCACCATAGCAAGCCTATTTCATTAAAATAATGGTTGTGTCAATGCTGGGGTCATGTCCAGAAAACTACTAGGCATGTGAATGAAGTGTTGCATGAAACATTGCTGTTGTTAGCTCACACTGAGACTGCAAGGTGAAGTTTGTGTTAGTCAACTTTTAAGTTCCAAATATAGTGAAAGAGAATAATTAATGCACAGAAAGAGGTTTCAAATACCTCTCCCCATTAAGAAAAGGAATTAAGAAATGATGGGGAGAGGCTTTTGAAAACTCTTTTTCTGTTGGAATTGGATACCTATCTCCTTATGTAACAGTGTGATTTGCAACCAGAGTGTCTTCTGGAAAGAAGAGAATGGTTGAACTTTCCAGGCCTGGTGGCGCAGGTGACATTGTGCAACCTCTTACCGTCTGTAAAAGATGTGCAAAGAGATAATCAAAGCATAAAGTATATGGCATGAGGTTAAGTCAGCAAACAAGAACCTAGGTGAAGTATCTGATATACTGTAAACGCTTACCTTGCCCTAGCTCTAACAAAGTGTTTTCCTTCTATCTGTCTCTGCAACTAGCATAAATAGAACAGTTCCCTGGAGATATTTTTTACTGCAGTAGACTTTAAGGTCTTAAATTTGCAATTTTTACACAGCTAACAGACCTATTGATTTTTACTGATACTTTGAAGGGATTTATGGCTGCAAAGTGAAATACAGAGCAAATGTATTCTAATACTACTGTCAGTAAATTCACTTTAAAAAAGTAGAGCATATCCCTGTAAGAGAATATTATTTGCTTTTAATATCCTGTAAGTCGAAATTTTCATGACCTGCAGCTTTAAATAAAGAGTGCTTGCTTTGGTGGAAGAGGTTCTGTATCAATATCGACAATAGAATTAGCCTTTTGCGTTAGTCAAGCATTCACGTTAAGTCGCTATTTGCTCTGATGAAACTTAATGTAACCTAATGCAATTGTTCAGCTGGTGGTCAGATTTTAATAGCTCAGAGTTCTACAAATTATTTCTGAAGTGTGCACAACCTAGGAGGTGGAAAGCATTTGATGGAAAAATCACTGAAATGGATACACAGAACACACTCCGTGGCAAAGAACTACTCGAAATCTACCGCAGCATTAGCACAAAGGACATCCCAAAAGATGAGAGAACATCTGTGCTCTTAACACTCAAATGTACAGTGAAGGTAAGTTTTAGTTTTCTATTGATTTTTAGCTTGAAGCTGTACTTTCCAAAGATGCTGTCACTTAATTATGTTGACACACAAGCAATGCTGCTGCTGGCAGACGAGTGCCATGATGATGGGCTGGCAGCAAGACAGCCTCGTGTACTACCTGGCGTGAGAGTGTAATTGACATTCCAGAGACACTCTAAATTTGTATTTCACTTTGTCATGTGCATACTTGTCTTCAAGTCATGTTAGAATTTTAACCCCATGATTTTAGACTTCTTTGTATATTAATACATAATACAATTTTAGTACCAAGTTTAGTTTACTAACTAATAGGAACCTTTTGAGAACCATGGCAGAGATGTATGTGGCAATTACCATTTATTTTTTCTCAATTCTTTGAAATATCTGTTTAGAACCTTATCTGTCTATTATTTTGGATTACCAATGTCACAGGTAGCAAATATTGGTTTTTTTCTTCTTCTCTTTGTCCCTCACTCCCCGCCCTCACTCTTGCTGCTAGTGTTCCCGATGAATTAGAAGCTGGTTTCATTTTTTTTAGTCTTTCATATTGGTTTCATTTATTTATTCACGTACAAAATGAATGAGTCTCAAGGTCCTTTCAGGATGATACTGTTGACATCAGCCTAGAATAGAATGCTGCTTCCTGTTCTTATTTAAACAAACAAACATCTTTCTGTTTGTTTTAGTAGTGCCAGTATTTGATTTAAAGTCGCTACGGCATTGAGAGGACTTCTGGTTTATGAACTCTTGCCCATCTTAATACAAGTCAATATTGCTGTAGTGAACAAGCAAATTTCTGTAAATTAGCACTCTCTTTTACCTGAGAAATCACTGAACTCATTCATCTCTTATGTCTCTCTCTCTGGAGAATCTCCTGCCAAGCATTTGAAATATTGAAGAGACTAATTTCCAGGCATACTGTCAAAGTCCCCCACGCCTTTTGTGTGGTGGATTTTTTGGGTTTTCATGTGGTATTTTTTTTAAACCCATCCACATTACACCTTCAATCTCACAGCAAAAGGAAGCTTCTTAGGGAAATAATTCTTTGGGCTTTTGAAGACTTAAAATTTTGCAGTTGTTATGTACCTCTCTTAAGCGTCTTCTAGTGCTTCCAGGCTTACAGTTCTTCACAGCTTTGGTATACATATACAGGCCCCTTAGAACAGAATCTGTAAGCATTCTCACTTTTGTAGCTCTTTACAGTTGTTTCACTGGCGATCGTTTCCCTGAGACACTAACAGGTTCTGTGAACATGTTCGTACATGAACATACAGAGGTATGAATGGTTATGGGCATAGAATCCAGTTTGCTTTCACATCTGCATTGAATGATTTTGTTTGTTTGCTTCTTTATTGTTGTGGACTTTATTTTTCCTTTTCTCTTTTTTTTTTTTCCCCAGGAACATGAATGTAAATTAACACAGGAAATAGTGGCATTAATTGACAGGGAAGTTGATCTTATGTCAAGAGAGGTGAAAGAATGCAACTTGGAAGGACTGAGGAAAAGAATTTGTACATTATTTCTTCAGTATATTAAAATTCCAGCATTTAACCCTGAAGTTGCTGGGTTACTTAAGGTATTATTCTTATTTTGCAGCCTGACATAGTGGCCACTGAATTAAGGAGAAGGGGAATAGAATACATTGAAAGCTTTTTTATTTTACATTTTGCTATAGAATTGGTGGGGGAGTTCCTCAAGAAGTAAAATGTAGCAAGTACATAGGCTTCACACAAATAAATAAATTTATATAGTTATATTAGGAAGAATCAGGAATAGACATGGTTATAAGCACCTGACAAGTGGCTGGTAGCACTAAGAGAGCCCAGGAACTCTTGTGTTTGAAATAAAAAATCTGAAAGTTATAAATGGTAGATCTTATGGGATGGTATCAGTAAAACATAACAGCAAAGCGGTGCCAATATACTGAGAGAGCAATTCATGGTTTTTCTGCTGGTCAAGAGGCAGCATGGCCTCTTGACCAGCAGAAACATTGAAAGGAAGAACATTGCCCATGTCAATGTCTAGTGAGCTTGCACCTAAGCAAAAACTGTTCCAGCCTTCTGTTGTAGAATCAGTTGCTATTGTGTGTGAAGAAGATGTAGTTAGTTTTGTGTGATTGTTTTTCTTTTCTGACTACACATTACCAATAAAAATATGATGCACTATCATATGTTGCTGCTTTAAGTAGCAATGTCTATTTTTCATCTATCAGAAGAGCATTCTCATACAGTGGTCAGCGTTATGTCAGGAGTAGAGAATCTGTCAGATTTAGATGCAGATGTCAGATTTAGAACCAACTAAGTTGATTTTACACTAGGTTTATTAGCAGATGTGTCATAGCAGAGACTGAAGATTATCAGACTATTCAAACCATCCAGTTACAGACTTGGTCCATCTGCACAAACTACATTACATTCTTTCCAGAACCTATGAAGGAATAGGGGGATGAGGAGGTCACTATCAAGTTTAGTTTATTTTCTTCCCTTGTGTTGTTTCTGGACATGTGGGTCTGATGATTTGGTATTCTTATGCCAAAATATTAATATGCCCATGATCTCAGGGTTTTATCTTTGACATAAAGGGCAGATTCTACATAAAAATTAAATGCAGAGAATTTAGTTTCTGTTTTCTCTGTTTTGTCATCTTTCCAGAATAACTGACAATCTTCATACATAAAAGCACCAGGAAGAGTACTGGAACATAATGTTTAGGATCTTCCTAAGCTTAAAAATGAATTGACTGATTTATATAACTGATTTTAACAAATGCAGTAAGAAAATACAGTGACTTTTGGTATCCTATCTAAGAAAAATCACAACACTTCACTGGGTATTTTAAAATAAATACTTCTAGCTTTTACATATTCAAATACTTGCATGAAGATATGGGAAATGTATCCTGACAGAGTTAGAGTGACATACAAGTAATACAAAGATATCTTGTGGTAAATTAACTCTTTTTTTTTTTTTTTCTTTTTAATTTTTAGGTTCCACAAGATCCCTTAAAGCTTTATAAAAATGTTTACTTCTGTCACAGCTGCGAAAATTACTTACCATCTACTGAGTTTCCCATTCCTGCAAATTCCCGCACCATTGGCAGGTGTCGCTCGTGTTACCAGCTTGATAATGAGGCTCGGAAACGAGAAGCCTATTTCAAGTACAGACTTATACTAGAAAACCTCAGGAAGTCTGAAGTTGATTATCAGGATGATACTAAAATTGTTTTCTTAGTTCAGGTACTGTTGGAAAGAGCATTGCTACTCATAGTAACCAGTGGCTTTGACAATATGTCCTTTATTTTGCGTGTGTTGTTGACAAGTTGAGAAATGGGCTAAAGGCTGCAACTTCTTCCTGTGATATGCGATGTTCCACACCATAAAGCAGCAGCCCTTAAGCTCTTGAAGCATAGGTGTACTTTTAAAGGTGGTTTTCAAGCTATACACTAGAAGAAGTCTAGCTGACAGGTCAAAGAATCAGATATTCCAACAACTATGCTAAAAGTATATATGTATGTCAAGATGCTCTTTGACCAAGTGATCGTATGACATGTGCATAGAATTTTTTTTTACTGAAAGCTTTATTTGGATTTTTACATGGCTGCAAGACTTGTAGAATGAAACACACTTCTTCCTTTTTAACCCTGCTTTTCATTTCAGCTTCCAGATATGCAGTACCTGATTGAAAATATATGGAACTCCCAGTCAGCTCTCAGTGCCTGCAGTGACCTGTATGAGTTGGTTATGGTCAGGTGGGATAAGCAGCATGAGTGGTCTCCGTGGAACACTGTTCTCCTCACTAAAGAAGAGGCAGATGCACATCTTAAGCTGTGTAACCTTCAGAAGGTAAAATTCACTGTGCCTTAATTTTTACATTATTTATAAAATGTTTTAATAGAATCCTGTGACTAATTATGTTGGGCCAAATTTAGTCATTACACTTGTCCATGTTTAAATTGGCTCATTGTGACTATTTAAATTATATCTGTACTATTAAACAAAATGGAGACTAATCCAGAAGGCATCTGGCATGTACAACTCATTCCGTGTACCTGAAGTCTGTCTTGCCCCAGTTCTCCCTCCTGAAATGCAAGAAGCTAAGTGGCCTCGTCCGTGCTGCCTGCTGAGAACGGTGCCACACACGCACTCTTCCCTCAAAGCAGATCACACAAGAGCTAGCCTGGATGAAAAGCACGCTACAGACTAACCACAAATACTGTGACAATTGCGTGCCTGTGCTCTTGCACATGCTCTGGCCTCGTTAGTTTCTGGTCTTCTAAATTTCTCATCAAATAGAAGAATGGTTCTTTGTCTAGAACTTATCCCTTTGTCATCATAAAATTTGTCACTACTTTCTTACATAGATGTCAGCTAAGTATCCCTTACAACATAACCTTATAGTGTGCAATTAAGCCATAGAAACATAATTTCTCTTCTGAATTAAAAACACTTAGGACTGTGTTAAACTCACCATCAAAACTGTATTTTTACACCAATCCCCCCCAATTCCATATCTAAACATGGTAGTCTGTGAAATATCTCTCCACTGAACATCATATATTTTTGTAAGGCGGCACAGGAGAATCCTGTGAGCTGTGTTTGTCCTGCAGTTAATAACGGATTATTAAGCCTTTCAGCTCCAGGTTATTGATTTATGTAAGTAGTGGTCTGCAGTCATTGTTGCCTAGTGTTCTTCTGTTCGTGGTGTTCTTAATTCAATTTTTGATGCAATATGTGGGCATCAGAATACAGCTGCAGCTGTTATGTATTGCCCTTCTTTTTGGAAGTTTTAAGAGGATGCAATAGCTAAACTGACAGCAGATTATTTGCTCTCTTTAAAGTTTTGCTTTATGGATGAAATATATCAGGGAATTCTAAAGGTAAAAGGAATTCTGCCATCCATTATATTTTGTGTGTGAGTGCCCAGCTTGTGTCTTCAAGCAGACATGTTTCTGTGAGCTTTAGCTTTAGAAGGCAAAATCAGTTTCAAGCTGGAAATCCCTTTATTGACTCCTCTGACTCGCTGTGAGTCAATCAAGCTATTCAGACAATCTGAGTCTAGTGATGCTCCTCAGCATCCATAAATTTCTGTTACCAGCACTATGGCAGGCAGAGATCTTGATTAAGCACCTCTCTGGTTTGATGCCACGAGTCTGGATGTCATAGTCAAAGAAATGCCATTAACTTAGTTAGGTCCAGAGCTTCAGTGGATGGGGAAGTTAGGTCAAAACAGGTAAGCTACACAAGCCTACCTAAAAATCATGAGCAGCAAAAATAGAAGTGAACCAGCTGTAGTGAGGAGTCACCTTTCTTCACTGGTAATGACCAAATCTTTGTTTCAAAAAAAAAAAAAAGAAGAGTGTGAAATAAGGAAAATGAGGCAAAAATAGAATGTGTAAGTTGAATCATTGTTTCTCATTCACTGAAACAAAAAAGGCATCTCAAGACATTTATTTAATAGTAATTATTCATAATGATCACTACGGCAACAGCAAAGGGTTTTTACAACTAAATATTTTGGTTATTTATTCCATCATCCAAATTACTACTAATCACTAGGAATTTGGGACAGTGTCACCACTGCATGCAAATGCTGACTGAAATGCTGCAAAATACTTGCTGCCATGATTAGTTGTAAATAACAACTCTGATTCTTACCAAGGAATGCCCCTATAGTCTTCACCTTGCAAATGCTGGTATCTAAGCATTGCCTTATTTAATTTTCAAATGTAAAAATGTTCTTACCTGAAAAAGAAGAAATAAATAAGTTTTATCTTGAATGGATAAAAAATGTTATTCTGGTTTTAAAACATGACTAATATTTCACAAAGAATAATTTTCACTACTGGGCCATAAGACAGTAGTATAGAACTACAAAACATTTCATTATGTATATATATAAATAAATTATCTGCCTTAGTTTATTAAAGGATCACTATTTATAATGTATAAAATATGTCAAAATGTTTATAATGTTTAAAATATGAAGCAACACATAGATTTCTAGGTATTTTAATTGTATTTATGGGATTTGAATTTATTTTTCTTTTCAGGCTTATGAAGCTCCATTTATTTACAAAATAAGACAAAAGCATGTCCGGGCAAAAAACTACTTTGCTCAGTTTCCTGCGATGTCATCATTTTTGCATAGAAGTAACAATCAGGCTAATGCAAATTCCTACAAAAAACATAATTCTTCGAATTTGAAGTGAACTGGATTCCTAGGTTTTAAAGAAATACACTTTTTCATCAGTACCTTACTTGTATTACAGAGATCAAAATAAACATCTGAGGATAAAATTATTTGATCTCAATCAGTTAATATAACTGCATTTCAAGTTTTGTAACCTCATTTAAAACAAAAATAAAATATTGTTAAAGAGCTTTGTAAATTCTCAATTTTTAGAGCTATGATTATTTTTCTGTGTATTCCTGCATTGCTTGGAACATTCTGTTTATAGTGTAATATTCGTGTTGGGCGAATTCTGCTAATTCTTTGTCACCCTTTAATTAGAAAATTAATACTACAGCACTATATTAAATTTATTTTTCTTGTCTTAGGCACGTAAGGCAGAAACCCCCTCAAACCATGGATTCCCACAGAACAACAGAATAGATATACCTTTGCAGATATAGCTGCTTTGCCCTGCAAACATATCTGCAAAAGAATAACCTTACTTTTTGTAGCTCATCTAGACAGTCACAGTGGAACTGCCAGCATGTAATTATTGTATCCAAGGTCTTGAAATTATTGTAATTTTTATAATTTATCAATTATTATAATAAAATATAATGAATATTATTATTTAAATATCAGAATTTGTAGTACACATTTCAGACTGTTTGAAATATGTTTATTTTTGAGGAGTTTGTATTATTTGAAGAAGTAAATCCTCTCCATAGCTAAAAAAGTTTATGTTTGATCATAGTTACAGAGAAAAACATGATATGGTGTAAATTCAAAAATCCAACAGAAAGTTGCAAGGTTCTTTTTGAAACCTCTAATATAGATGTGGTTTTGACCCAGCATTTTGCTCTGACAAATGCAACTGTATATGAAAAAGCAGTAGCATTTACAAAGAGAAATACGCACATATTTGGCACCAAACAGCTGAAAACTAGATTGAGTCCCTCAACAGAACATGAACTGTAGAACCAGTACCTGGCTGACCAGTGCATTTTAGCATCAGTGGAATCTTTCCATTGATTTTACCATTAAATTCAGAATTTTAGTTTAATTAAATTCTGGATTTTAGTTCAGTACCGAACTAATTGTAGAATTGCAGCACATGAGCATTCCAGTTGGCTTACGTACTTTCTGACATCTGAACCTTAAGAGAGGAATGGCTGCTAAGGGAATTTCCTCCAGTGAGAAAAGGAGTTTTGAAGTAAATTATGGGTTGAATGGCAATGAGTCACATAGATAGGTATCTGCCTCTTTATAAATTTGTTTCCTTTCCTCTTAAACAGATTTAAAAAAATGTAATTTACAGCTCCAGAAGGATGATTTAAATAAACAGTAAGGAAATAGTTCGAACAAATACGAAAAGCTAGGAGTCCACTGATTTCAATGCAATGCAGTGTTAGAGGTTTTTGGAATCCTAGAATCATTTAGATTGCGAGAACCTTTAAGATCGAGCCCAGCCATTAACCTGACACTGCCAAGTCCACCATTAAACCATGTCTCTAAGTTCCACATCTACATGGCTTCTAAATACCTCCAGGGATGGTGACTCCACCACTCCCCTTGGGCAGCTTCTTCCAATGCTTGACTACCCTTTCAGTGAAGAATTTTTTTCTATTATCCAACATAAATCTCCTCTTGTCGCTCTAGACCCCTTCACCAGCTTCACTGCCCTTCTTCTGGACACGCTCCAGCACCTCCATCTCTTTCTTTAGTGAGGGGGCAAAAACTGTATTCAAGCTGCAGTTTAACAGCAATTGAAGTGTGACCTCACCAGTGCCAAGTATAGAGGGACAATCACTTCCCTAGTCCTGCTGGTCACGCTATTTCTGATAGGATGCCATTGGCCTTCTTGGCCACCTGGGCAGACGCTGGCTCATGTTCAGACAGTCATCAACCAGCAGCCCCAGGTCCTTTTCCGCTGGGCAGCTTTCCAGCCACTCTGCCCCCAGCCTGTAGTGCTTCCTGGAGTTGTTCTGACAAAAGGGCAGGACCCAGCACTTCACTTTGCTGATCTTCCTACAACTGGCTTCAGTCCATCGATCCAGCCTGTCTAGATCCCTCTGCAGAGCCTTCCTACCCTCTGTCAGATCAACGCTCCTGCCCAGTCTGTTGTCTGCAAACTGATTGAGGGTGCCCTTGATCACCTCACCCAGATCATTGATAAGGACCTCAAACAGAACTGGCCCCAATACTGAGCCCTGGGGAACACCACTGAATGACTGCCAGCTGGATGTAAACTCCACTCGCCACCACCATTACCTCTTTCCTGGCAGTGCCATTTAGTCACACTGTGGAAACTTTTGTGTAAATAGTTAAAATTTTTGCTGGAATTATAGTGAGTTGGATGCTTGACTAATATTTGGGACATCGCTTTCCACAAAGTAAGTGTCTTCTAACTAATGTCATCCCTCAAATTAGTGTTCAAAAATGGCATTTGAAAGCACAGAAATGGGAAGTTTTAGAGGACATGTTGTATGGAAAGAGCTGTTGCAAGATAGAAAAAGTATTTTCAATACTTAGGATAGCTGAATTATTTGTCAGGGCGAAGCCAAGTAAAATCAACACATTTGAAATACTATAATTTTTTTTAAATGTATCATAATTGAAATTAGCATCAAATCCTTGATGTTAGTGGTCTTTAGCTGCTAATTTTGATTATCATAAATGTTTTATTGATATTGTTACTGAATTTAAAACCAATTATTTTTTTACCCCTTTTTGTCCATAGCATTTTTGTTTTGCATGTTGAGAAAGAATTAATTCTAAATTTTCTCTAATAGTTACTATATTGATTCATCTCTATATGTAGCTTATATATGATATTAAAAAAGGTACTGGACAAGTACGAAGAATGAAAATGTTCTTTTTATCAAACAGTGGAGAATACTGGGAAAGCTAACTGAAAATATCAGTCAGAGTATAGATACTCCATTTCTAGGAGAAGTCATTGCATTTTATCAGGAAAAGTGATCAACTAAAGGGTCAGACCTGCCTAAGTTTCTAATAGAACTGTGTAAATTCTTTAAAAGCACAGCTGATCAGCTTTGCTGGTATTTCAGAGAGTTACTCAACAGATGGTTTTAGAATCTGTTGGTAAGAAGGCCTTTTGGAGCACAGAGCCTTCCAGGGTAATGAGAACAAATGACTGCAAAGTGTCAGTACCTCTTCAAAGAATAGAATGTAAGGTGAAATCCTAACCTCCATTCACTTCTGATAAGTGGCTGAAGGGATAAGCTTATCAAGTCTCCTAAATCATAGCTTAGAGGTTGAGCTCATGAGGAACCCATACTCCTGAAGCACTCCTGAAGGGCTGATGAGAGATGCTGGGATTGACTCAGTTCTTTCCCAAGGACTCTCACTGCCAGGTAAAGGGGATCAGCCCGTATGGCGTGTAAGGTTCCTTCTGCAGACACACGAGGCCAATCAACAACTTCTCTTACCTCACAGGGCTCTTGTGAGCAGGAGTTTTTGAGCATGAATCAAAATTTGCTTTCTCCCCACCTCCAAGACCACTGGCAATCCATTTCCAGAGGGAAAGGTTCTAGCTCTCTTCCCAGATGCACAAGTGACTATATGGTAATTTGCAAGGAAACGCGTCTTGCCTCGCCACTATCAAGAGGAAAATCCATGCTTTTTTCAGGATGTAAATTTCCGAATTTATATCTCAAAGGAGAAAGAACTCAGAATAATTGTTTTCTCCACCTCCTTGCCCCAAAAAGATGTCAAAATGAGCAAAATATTAGGTCTCTTCTTAGATAATGATTGTAAACAGTAATAAAGCAGGATTCTAAATTAAATATATGAGGGTAGCAAAGTAGTTGCTGATTCCCATTTGGCATAATTTCAATAGCAAATTATACTAACAGTAACTGAGATAAAAACCAAAATAATTGTCTTGGCTTCTTTTAATTATTTTTTTATTTTTAAAGAGCTTAAATTTGAATATGTCTATTAGCTGAGCTGGGAGAAAATCTTTAATATGCTGCTGTAGTACCATGTTAGCTCCCAAACCTGTTGCCTAAGGATGAAATTTGCATGAAAAATGGATGGGAGTTATTTTTCTCACCTATATGTAGATAGTTCTTCTAGTTTATCTAGTACTGTAAATTGTCCTTATCACAACACTAATCCCTGGCATGTCTTGCAGGCCTAAATTTACCTTCATAATTCACACTTCTTTTTGAATCCAAATTTTTTACATCAGGAATGTAGAATTCCGAAGTTGAAAGTTTCGGTGAGGTTTAGTTTGTTTGTTTTGTTTAAAGAGCAGTTCATTAGCCGAAGATACTAGGCTTCTATCGTCTTGGTCTTTTCTCTCCAATTATTGTTTATGAGTCCCATCTTTCAACTTCAGCAGGATAAGAAATACAGATGATATGTGATAGGCATACAATTGTAAAAGAAAGCATGTAAAAATGGGTAGGAGTAGAATGTAAATACAAAGTATGTCAGTATTATAGCTGCTCTTAATAAAATTATTTTAGTTAAGTGGGGATGCATGGTAATGGAGATATTTCCTTTTTCATTGCCATTTCATAATCATTTCACAGTAGTTTGGTTTTCAGTATTTTGAGTCTGTGTTGCATTTAAAAAAATCTTCACAATAAAGCAATTCTAAACCTGGACTCAAGATCACATATGAATTTTCAAGGAAAAAGCCCTGTGGGAATGCAACAGTAAAGTGTGTCTGCTTTTGTGTATACCAACAGATATAAATAAAAAGTGGGCTTAGATTCCTGCTCATAGATAAAGGAACCACTTTGATCTTGTATAATCTTAAATGAAAGAAAAGAATATTTTTGTTAAAATCTCTGCAATAGGTATATTTTTCTCTTATCGTTTGGCAAAAAACCACCCTTTATTTTTAGGAGTGAAGAAAAAAAAGGAGAAAATATATGTAGATCTATTTGTGAGCTAAACTTACTTAGTGAGGCAAATTAAAATCCCACTCAATAGGTGTAGTGGGTTGATTTGCATTTTTACTTTTTGTGAGATAAGAATTAGGAGGAATGCAAAGCAGGCTCCAAACTTAAAGAATATGAAGAAGTTTATTAACATAACTAAAATAAAAGGATTAATAAGAGTTAAAATACACCATCAGAACATTTTTCTTCCCCCCATCCTCCCCCCCCCTTTCCAGTTACAACATAAAGGCACAAACTTGAGATTATTTCAGTCAGTTTATCCACTCTGTAATAGTCTTTTATCAGTTCATTTAGGGAGAGGAGTCTCTTTTGC
>VZRQ01003706.1:615474-794499 GCA_013397975.1 Machaerirhynchus nigripectus | reverse complement strand
AGTCCATCACCATAGCTTCACAAAAGAATTTCAGCTTCTAGGTTTAAAGCATCTCCTCTATCTCCTCTCTCTGGGCTTCAGCTTTTTCCTCTTCACTGACTTTGGTGTCACTATTAGGGTATCTATTCACGTGCCTTTGCCTTTCTCTTTTCTCTGACCTGGGAGAGGATGGATGTGGCAGGCCTCATCTCTTCTGGGGAATTTACAGTTCAGAAGGGGTTAATCTTACCCGGAGCCTTGGCTTGCAGCTACAACTTATCTCTCTGCTGGCCACATGATCTCTGCTGGGCAGCAGCCAGGAGCTGGTTTCGGCCCTAGCTGTAAAAAGTCCATCTCTGGCTGCCCCGGAGAAGGTGGGGGGGGGCATCACGGCCCTCACGGAGCCGTGGGCCTGGCCCCAGCCCCTGCAGGGGCCGAGTGGTCAGGCCCGGCCAGGCCCAGCCAGGCCCAGCCAGGCCCAGCCAGGCCCAGCCCAGCCATGCGGCCAGAGCCCTCTTACCAGCACGAAAGCCAGAAGGAAGAGAGATTTCCCAGGCTCCCACCTGCTTTAAATATGTGAATTTCAAGAAGCGCTATTGGTCTGTACAACTGTCCATCAACTCAGGTTCAAACCATCACAATAGGTTCTCCTCATTCCTTTTTTTTTCAAAGCTTTCTTCACTTCAGTTGTTCCCAAACTGTGGTTTGTGAAGAAAGATTAAAAAGGAGAAGTCAGTTTGTTTTCAGTTAAAATTTTGTTCATAAGTGATATGGTGATCTGAAAGAAAACAATCTGGTTTTGTTTCAAGAAGTTTTAAGAGTGTTTCTGTAAGGCAGAATACAGAGTATACCCAACAACTGTGCATCTCACTGGTGTGTGTTGGAAGCATTTAACAGTGAAGAAAAGGCAAAGCTCAGTATAGGATGATGGCACGATAGTGGTCAGAGCACATATGGAAATTGGGTGGAGCCCTGTGGTTTGTGCTGCCATGCCCATGGGGAGGAAGTGAGGGTAGAAGCCATGTGGTCACATTCTACTTGTTGCCCAGAAATGTTTTGTACAAACCAAGTACACCTCCTACCAGGAAATATTCCATGCAACACCACTACACAGAGTGGGGGGGTTTGACCACAGTCCCACCCACAGCGCTTTGCACAACAGTGGTTAATAAGGTATAAAATGTACCTTATGTACCCTCAATTTTGTACCTCACTGGGGGATGAGAATTTGACACAAAATTTTAAGGGACAGATTGACAGGTTTGTCTTTCTTGCTCTCCACAAAAAGGGCACCTTTTGGTAAGTCTTGGGTCCTCAGTTATGCTGAGTATTGACTTGGGAAATTAAACTTGTGATTGCAGTCTTATTATTAATGCTATATATTCTGCAGTTATTGCATTTGTCCCCTGCAATCCCAAAGAACCATATAGGCTTCATTCAAAAAAACATGTGATTTGTGACCCCACCTGGCTCTTCTGAATGTGACTGGACCTGCAGACTATTTGTGCATCTGACATAGGGCCTAGGGTGATGTTTTTGCAACAGTGTGTAAATTGGTTAGTGTGTCAAATATTGTCCTTCTGCAAAACTGAGTTTTGTTGGAAATTCTGTGATTCCTTTATTCTGCCTAGATACTTCTCCTTCTACCTCTGTCTCTGTATTCTGGTTTGCTGTTTTACCTGCTGTTTTACACTCTTAAACAGATGAACAAACACTGGCTTGTTAAAGGGAAGAGGTAAGATTTCTAATAGATCTCTGAGGAGGAGAGAAAAAAGTACAGTTAAAGAGTTAAATTCTGTGTTATGTAAAGCTAGCATGAAGAAGAGGAACATGACAATGTTTTATTGCTACTCTCAAAATTATTATTATTATTTTTGTCTCAGAAATCTGATTTCAGATTGAGTTGAACAAATTGCCTTATGTTAGGCAACCCCACTGCAGTAATATACTGTGAGTTAAGGCAAACAGACTTAACTGATCCAGCGACATGTGCTTAGATTCAGACATGCATGTCTTCTGACCTCTATTTGTGTCTTCTTGTACAATTTTCATTGTGCTTCCTTGTTTTTCCCTTATCGCAACTCATTTTAACATAGCTCAGAACTTCTTTTGTGTATTGCCTCTAACATCCTGTTCTGACGAGGAGGAGGCATTTGTGCCCAGAGCCAAACACGTGCCGAGACTGCTGCTGCCTAATGTAGTCACAAGGTGTAGGAACAGCTCAGTGTTTGGCAGGCACAAAAAAGTGTCCCAGAGCAATTTGCTTCCTGGCATGAAGGAATTCTCTAAAACTATTTTGATCTTGCATGAAACTTGTGAAATACTGAAGTCATGTTGCATTCTGAAGTGATTATAATTTGCCCCTGACTTAAGATATTTTTGATTTCTGGGATAGCATCACTCCATGCAAAAGATAGCTTAACAATTCGGCGTTTCAGTGGCTCTGAACGTGCCATTTTCTCTCTCTCTTCCTTCTTGCTGGAATCTGCAGTTTGTTGCAGATTTCAAACCTGTCAACACCCAAATGTGTAACGCCAGATCTCAATACATGTGAAAAACTAAGCTGAGGGACATGATGATATGTATCAGGAGAAGAAGATAGAAGTTCTGCAGAATACATTTTGTGCAGTACAGAAAACTTTTCTGCAAACTCCATTTTGAAGTTGTGTAACTCTGTTATCAGCCTGCACAGGACAGGAGTTTGGACTTCACGACTCTCCCTTGCACTTGAAGGTTAGAGGAAACTGTCAGTGCTTTCACTGCAGAGAGATTTACGAGCTGCTTAAATCACAATCCTGAAAGTATTAAAAAGACGAGTAACTCCCAAGTTCAAGTGAAGGAAGTTCATGTTTTGAAAATCCCCCCTGCTGTTAGAAGCGGCGTCAGCCCGCAGACTGGCTGAATCCGGCTAGCAGCACGGCAGGCGGGAAGTGCAGCCGTGCACACGCCCGGCCCTTCCCTGAGCAGCTGCCCAGTTCCGTATGCACTCGCCCGGAGCCATGACACGGCTCTGCCCTGCTGCTCCAGCCCTGCTGCTCTGCTCCCTGCCTGTGCTGCTCAGAACCTCTCTGGCAGTGGATCATGTGCCGATGCTGCTTTGGTCAACTCAGAGGTAAGAAATAGAATAAAACAGTATCCCTGCTTATGCTACTGCTCTGTGTGTGTGTGCACAGAATATACTGTGCCGTCGATTGTGGTAAATCAGCTCTGGGCAATAAAATTATCCAATAAATGAATTTGCACCTTGGCCATCAAGCAAGCCAACAGATGATTTTACCCACTTTTATGTATAATTGTAGTGTTCTACGTTGAGCAGAAAGAAGTAAATAAATTCTGTAAACTAAAAATCTGAAGTAGATGTGCTTTATTCACCCTAAGGCATCTTTGAACTCTAACATTGTTAGAGATGTTGTAACATAAAGCCACAACGTAAGGCAGTGACACAAAAAGGAGCTGACCAAGAACTGTGTGGCAGTTTTTTAAGTTTTGGATTTCCTAACTTCTGGACCCTGGCTTTTCACTTTAATGTTCTTTTTAATACAGGTTTTTAAACACACTGCTGTGTGTATATGCATCAGTTGTTAGAAACAACTGCAGTCTTGACAGATCCAGAGGCACATGAAAGTCAGGAGTTTGCATATACTTATTAAATAGAACTTTGAAGCTGTCTTAAAAGAACCAGGTATAGACCTCTTTGTTTCCAACCAGGAATTTTACTCATGCTCACTTTAAGGATTTTGTACCATTACTTGGGATTTCCAGAAATATGGCACGTTGGGCAATGCAGTAGTTTCAGGTGGATGCTGGATATGGAAAGTTGTCAGAAAACTATGGGTCACTTATTTACCTCCTTTGCCATGATGTTTACTCATCTTTTATGCATTTCCAAAACATCAAACTCTACATATAGAAATGTGCAAGTTTCAAAAAGTTTGATTTTGTAGCTTTCACTCCCCCCCCCAAGAAAAAAAAATGAATGTCTCAACATCAAGGCATTTTTATATTCAAAATACTTAGTGATTCACCACTATATAAAACAGGCACACATATGAGTATTAACCCCTGCATTTAAAAGCAAAATAAATGTTGGAAAGCACCGTTCTTAGGTTAGAAGTGATCCTAAGGACCTAAGAAAAGGTCAGTGCTTCTTTTGTCCTACTTCCTGGTTTATACAGAAAACACACCTGCTGTAAATATAAACAAGATCTTATCACTAAATCCCATGTGGTCATAAAAGCAAACTTTCCATCAAGATGCAATTAGCTGCTTGTTCTACTGCAGATTTTTCTGGTTTATACAAATCTAGAGCAAGAAAATCTGGATACTGGTCTGGGTAAACAGTTTCATGTTTCCAGGAATAGAACCTTTTGTGGAAGAAGTGTTCGTCCTACCATGATATTTGCATTTTGAAAGGAGAAGTTCTTGTGGGGCCGAAATTAGTTCTGGTGAAGGTCAATAAAGCAACTGAAAAGAAGGTTTTTGGTTTTTTATAAAATAAGGTAACACTAACAGAAAGTTTTGGTTGCTAACCCTTAACTCTGTGCTTTACATCTTGGTACTTCACAGAGATGCAAGGTTTGCAGTGTGTGTTCTACAGGCCTATGAAATTTGGAAACTACTGTTAAGAGTTGTAGGAAAGTACAGAATTGCAGCAGTTACCAATGGATTTCTGTTCACAGGAACATATGCCCCCGGTTTAAAAGTCTGGCGGTGTGTTAATCAGCAGAAATTGCAACTCACTGATCTATCACCCTTTCCCAGGGTATCTGTTAGGATTTGATACCAAATTGTTTAGGGGTATAACATTTTGTTCTAATTTAGAACTAGCCAGTGTTTGCCAAGCCGTACCTCAGGACAGCTGTATTAGAGAACGTAACACTTTAAAGTCTCTTCTATGCATTATTACTGTACTGTAATCATGCTATTAAAGATAATGTTAGATGCCAGATAGGGATGAAACCTGCGGCTGACAAACGCAGTGCACAAAGCAAAGGGAAGTGTGATACCAGTTGTTACAGAGACATGAGTAAATCAAATAGCTCTTTCCTCTCTAAAGAAAAATGCAGATCCCTACTTGGAGAAAAGTAAGTGGTTTTTTTTAAAAAACAACATTCTTTCTCAGTTTAACTAGGGAATAACTCAGTATGTCACACTGTTCTGTTTTTCACAAAAGCGTATATCACTGGAAATGTGAAATATATTTCAAATAACTTTGGTGTGGAAAATTGACCTTTATTTTAAATCAGCCTTTAAACTAATATTCCCTGGTTGGTTTTTTGAAGGAGGAAAGGTTGAGAGGCTCTTCTTGCGTATAATACACAGAAGAAATTTGATTTAGCCATTTTGAACCAATATTCAGAGGAATTTCTTTCCCTCCACAGATAAAGAGAAGGAGTTTGAGGAAATAAATTAATTAAAATTAGCTTTTGTGAATTTCTGTTCATGTGTTTGTTTTAGGAATGATTTTTGCCTACAGTCTTTTAAAATATATTACTTCCTTCTTTTTTTTTTATACTATGCTTATATAGGGAAAATAATCCTTTTCTGGCAAACCCATATTATAAGTGACTTTAAGAAGGTGTTAGTGCCAATTAGTACATTTGCACTGTTTCCTAAACTACAAATACTTTACTGAAAAGTCTGCTGAAAGAAGGTGTAACATAAAAGGGAAATTTTCTTTTAGCTGTAGTTTTGTTGGATGCCTACAGAGGTGCTGTGTGCCAGCATGAATGCCAGTTTACTTCTGCTGTGCAGGGGAAAATATGATTTCTTAGACGGTAATCGCAAGGTGACTGATACAGACAACTGACAAGAATAACTTGTAGGAAGGAGTTCCAAAGCCAGCTACAAAAATGTAAGGTCATGAATTAGAGTGATATAAAGTCTTGTTATCTTCCCATCAGCCCTTCTGGCGGGTTCAGATACAGGAAGTCTTGAAACCTTTGCTTCCATCAAACCTAATTGCTCAAATTCCAGAAAGAATACTGTTCAGGGAAGAATCTGTATGCTTAATGTTGTCATGTCAGAGCAGTGAGGTATAAGAAAGAAGCAAAATACCAAGCTAAGCTTGCTTTCTTCACTTCAGTGCATTGTTTGACTGTTGGAGGAAAGAGAGAGCAGTTGAGTTTTAAGAAAGCTTCCTTGAGGTTCCTTGAACCTGTGTGGTCCTGCACACATATTAAAGCACATACATTAGCAGAGATGCTTGTCATCTTGAGCCCCAATGGTGCTGTGGCGGGGAGTGCGATGCACTTGGCATGGGGGTGACTGTACGAGGCGGTGCGTCTTTGGACATGGGATTTTGTGTGAGCGATCGATAACAGCAATCAGTACGTGTGCTGGCCCACTGCTGGTTTCACACCGTGCCGTCTGTCCCTGAGGTGACGAGTGCCGTGGGATGAGCTGGGTGATTGCGTTCAGGGAAGCACATCATCAGTGTATCCATGACCTGTGGCACTCACCAATCTCCCGTTTCACCCTGCACTTGACAGAAAAGCACCCAGGAAAACATCCTGACTGGGCAAGGAAGCTGGTGGAGGGCTGGAGCACAAGTCTTGTGAGGAGTGGCTGAGGGAGCTGGGCGTGTTTAGCCTGGAGAAGAGGGGGCTGAGGGGAGACCTTATTGCTGTCTACAACTCCCTGAAAGGAGGTTGTAGCCAGGTGGGGCGTTGGTCTCTTCTCACAACTGGCGAGTGTGTGGATAAGAGGAAACAGACGCAAGTTGCACCAGGGGAAGTTTGGGTTGGATATTAGGAAAAACTTCTTCACTGCAAGTGTGGTCAGGCATTGGAACAGGGAAGTGGTTGTGTCAACTGCAAATGTTGTAGGAACATGTGGATGTGGCACCTAGGCACATGGTTTAGAGGTGGACATGGCAGTGCTGGATTGACTGTTGGACCTGATGATTTTAGAGGTCTTTTCCAGCCTAAATGTTTCTACAGCTCTATTTCCTGTCTGAACCACACCGAGAATGTTGTTGCACTGAGCGGACAGCAATAGCCCCTTCAGGGAAGGATGTAGCCTTCCCTACTGCCATGCACAGTGCTCACCAAACTGTTTAAAAGAAGCAAAATAAATGCATGCATAATATTGTGAATGTAAGTATTAGGCAAATGCTGCATTGTAATAGGATTATTAACCAACTGATGTAGATTTTTTATGATGAAGTTACTAAAGTTGACTGCTTGAAAGTTAAAAAGTGTCACAAAGAGTTTTTTCAAGGTTAGGTATCTAGCAAGAACTGCTTCAAGGAACAGGGAATTTCTTAAAAGCGATGATGCTTTAAAAGAGGATCATTAAACTTCTGAGGTTTTGAGTTCACAGCAAAAGCCCTTACCATTGTGCTGCTGCAAATAATTCCATTTTGTTTGATGTGCTTTCTGTTACCTTTTTTTCTTAATTGCAAGTCCCCAAAGCTCTCAAAAGCTTCATTTTTTTCCCCCTAAGATTAGGTATGAAATGGATTTGTTTAGTTACTTTTAAAAGAAACATATAAGATATTCAGTGTCGTTTTCTTTCCCACAAGCCATTTTTTATCTTCTCTTAATTTAATCTCTCTGCTTTTTCCTTCAATATCGTTAGTACTTTGGTGTGGCCATGCAAGGCACAAAGTCAGTATGAAAGTCAGTTCCTAAAGAGTCATTCAGAATCTTTGGGAGTTTCTTTGTTTTCAAATACATTCATTTTAAAGATTATACTTAATTTTTTGAAATTGTGAGGTTTGTCTTCTCTGAAAAGTTGAGGCATGCCTGTTACAATTTTAAGTTGTTTATGTTCATAAATACAAGTTAATGTGGATTTCCGAGCACAAATTAATAAAGAAGTGAAGATGCTGAGTAAAACCAAGAAAATAGCAGATAATTTCAACCAATAAAAACTCATTTCATTCATCTCCGCAAGATTTAATTCTAAAGCTTAAAAAGTGACAGGCAGAAGATCTACTAGAATTTAGTTTTCACATCTGTGGCATGTTGTCCTGAAGGAGTCGTCCACATACAGAGTTTGCTCTAACACTTTCCCAAACCTGAGTCTGAAGTGAGATAGGTATCATCTAGTGCTGCAGGACTGCACTGGTTTTATCTCTGCCATGGGTGCAATTTCAGGCTTTCAATTCACTTTCAGCAATCTTCACTGGAATTACTGGGAAGACTTGGAGTGCAATATAGATTTTCTTTATCCAAAAAACAGCATTGAACCCCACCTATGTGTTCATTAACTCTGTTCTGCCTCCATCTTAAAGGACTTCAGAGGTTGTTCTCATTCATAAAAGCTTACTGTGCAAGGGTCATTTGCAAATTGCTTTGGGTTAGAAAATCTAATTTGTATCTCAACTTGATCAAATTGCAGTTATATAATAGCTGATGGTAGAGCACACAACAATTGCCTGTATTCAAGTCTTTGTAATTAGAACCAGTTAGAATGTCTGGAATACCTGTTTTCTTAGGCTTTAGCAATTGATGTGTACCTGGGCAAAGATGGGAGATTATGCATCAAGTTCACGGTTTTCCACAGACAATTTTCATTAGTCAAAACACCTAGGATAAAAATGTTCATAAAAAGTTTCACCCATATAGACCCGTGTTGTATACTGTTAAAATCCCAATGAGGTGTTGAAAGAATAATGCCACCTCTTGTTTTGCCTGTTTTCTGTGGCAGCAAAACTAAATAGATGAGTTATTTCTCTGTCCCATCCTCATAGTGAGATATTGGCAAAAGAGTTGTAAGCTGGGTGCCTTGAGTCCTTCCATTCAGAAGAGCTCCTGCTGCTGGAAAGGTGGCTTTTCTGAGCAGCTTCTGTAGAATGGTTCCTTCATCATGAAAACTTTAGGAGAGAACTTGTTTACTAAACAATAGCACTGAAAAGACACACTAACAAACCTTTTACAAAAAATACTACTTTATGACAACTTGTGATCTGGTCTGAGTTCTCCTCCGCTTGACCTCCATCTGCCAGTACTGCAAAGTGTTTCGGGAGTTGGGATGCCCTCTGGGAATTCTCTCTGAATGTTTTCAACATACTCTTCTTCATTGCGCTTAGCAGGTAACTTTTTTTGGAAAGATGCAACTCTGCTGTTGTACACAAACAAGAAAACAAAGACAGACATTACCTTTATCCATTCTTGCTATAACACAGTCAATTTGACAACAGGCATAAATGGGCAAGTTCCTTTTCTCTTGAGTGGAATGAAAGTAAACTGAACTGCAAAGTTGATCTTAAACTAGAGATGATGATTTTATTACCTGCCGCTGCATTTTTAAAAAAAGAAGAGGTGTCATCACTGGCAGCAAATTTTACAGAAAAAGAAATTGTTCCTTTGTAGATCTCAGTGGAATCCAGACACTGCTATTCACGAAGGACACATTGTCTCAGCACAGGAGCTGACGGAATTCTTGCAACCTCTTTTTACCCAGAACTCCAGAAACCTCGTCTTGTTCCTGCAAGATAGGGTACGTAAACCATTTTTTTTTCTCACCAATATTGAGTACAAGTCTGTACCTAAACGAGATGCCATGGCTCCCTCTCACCAACCTACTCTCTTTGTTTTTCAGCTTAGCATAGATGATTTCACATACTTCAGTGAATCCTATGGCAACAAGAATCCGTTCCAAAACGTTCAGGCAAGCATTTATCTCTTTATTTCTTTACGTGCAGTATTTAAAAGGAAAAAGAAAAAGCAAGATGTAAGAAAGATGCAAACAGACAATAACTGGGAAAAGGAAACTGAGTTGCAGAAGTTTTCCAATTTAAATTATTGAGATTATTCCAGTTTAAGCAGATGTGTTGAAGAAAATATACTGAGTTTGCAGATATGTGCTTTGTAGGTATTATATTTTTAAAGACTGAATTTTCACAGTTCATCATAACTGACAAGATTGTTCTTAAATATGCTGCAATTTTCTGTTGTAAAAAACAATATAAACTTCAAGACCAATACCCCAAAATTCTGTTTTGAAGCCATAGGAAGAAAAGAAGTTATAGGAACCAATCATTTTTTTATTTTCAGAATTTAATACCTATTTTGTTTTTACAGAAATTGAAGTTCATTTAGGGAGCTAACTGTCTTATATTTGTATTAAGTTAATATATCACTAGATGCTGTATTGCTTTAATATTCATGAAAAAAATAATGCTAGTTGATTAATTTGAAATAAACTCTAGGCACAGAATTTAAGATGGAATCCCCCTGAGTCAGTAAACAGCTTTGAATTTTGTCCTCACTGAGAAAGTTTATGGATTTTGTGCACAGCATCTATGGTTGTACTTACATGACAGTTTATTGAAATGTAATTAGACAAAATGTTCACTTGTGGAAGTCATAAAGACATAAAGACATTCCTGGAGGCAGTGCAGAATGAACAGAGCTATTACTAATGTAAATAGTATCAGAGCACACAGGGAAGTGTAAATTCCCAAGCACCACACAGCAAGCGCTATAAGTAATTAAATACATAAATATTCACATATTACCTGTCTCTACATCCATACTAAGAACATCACATCTTCCTTGTATCAGTGGAACTGGAGATACTCATCTCTTTGTCATGTAACAGCATCTTAACACTGATGCTGGAAGAGAAACAATTACTCAGAGTATCTACTTGGGTTTTCTGAGGAACGAATGGGACTCGTTATCATCTGTACTGTAAGGATCAGTGGTTGTGTCTGCAGGCAGATGCACTGGTTCTTCTCTGCTATGCCTTATCTTCTCAGGGTTTAACATCTCTGCAAAGCTGTGTCTGGAGCAAATTTTTGTTGCTGCCTGACTACAAAACTGGTTTCATTTCAGAAGCTGTTTGAAATGCATTGCAATACATGACATTGCAAGTTCCTAATAATGTGGTGGTCTTATTTAAGAAGGCCCTGGATGTTTAAGAGGAGGGATATCAAATTATTTAACACATTCTTCTTTTGCCTTATAATCAGGACTCCATCAGCACTTTAGAGATCAAAGGCTTTAGAGTCTAGAGATGAAGCCAGAGACTGATGGGTTTAGAAATCAGGTGGTATACGAGGGGATTTGGGACCTAGTGAGGGCTGGTGAGGAGGTCCTCAGCTAAACAAAAGGTCATGTTTCAGTAAATCTTTGTATGTATCTGGAAGGTCAAAGATTTATACCAAAGTTTTTAACAATCTGAATAAATGTCAGCAACTGTTTTCTTTCTGACCTTGCCTCTGTTCCCTCTCTATCTTGGAGCTGAGAAATTTTTCCTTATTATGGCTTCTTTAAAACGGGGAAGTCTCTTTTTACAAATTGCTCACCTTAACTACAGCACTTCCTACATTTGTTCTGTTGGATTTGGCAATCTTTATGCTTTTCTAGTGTAGTTTGATGGAGGTGAGGTGCTGTAACATGAGTGAAAGAAAATGAGATGTATAAATTGCGTACTTCTTCTTCACCTAGATGCCCATAGAAGGAGTTTTGTCAGTATCTGTTGCATAGGGTTTAGTTCTTAGGGCCAGAAAAGGAACTTTATAATCATCCATATTGGATGTAACAGAGTCTAAAAAAAATTGCTCAGTTGCTATCATGTTACTTGAACTCCACTTGAGATACTTTGGGTAAGAAATCAATTCTTAATCATTCTATGAAAAATTGCAGTAATACTGACACAGGACAAAGTGAAGGTCAGGTCTGAATTTTGTCACTGGGGAAATTAGAATCTTTGATGTTGCATAATCACAAGTTCTTTATCTACACAGTCTATATTATACAAATGATCAGTGAAGCTATAATAAATGTTCTGTTGTTCTCAAGCATCCTCCTTAGGAACTTCAGAAATGCAAACTTATTCATGAACCAAAGCTGGAGATTTCATTTTGAATGTATAAGTGCATGTAGCAGCGTGTGTACTACAAGAAGAAAGTGTTATTAGAAAAAGAGTTAGAGACTTGTAAACCCCAGAAAGATTTGCAGATATTAGATTTGTTCAGCTGCATTAGCAGCTGTTCTGAGCTTTTGGTATCAATGTGTTTGCATGCAATAAAAGAATCCTATTTCCAGTTAATACGAAAGGAATCTTATAGGTAGATCATTTATCTTGAACTTTCAAACAACTTCTAAATTAAATAATAAAATACAAAGATTAGCATTTGAGGAACTTCTTTGTCAAGCAGTCACCTACCCTACTAACTGTTTTTCTTTAATGTTAGCTTTGGCTTTCCCCAGACAGTGCTCAGCTCCTTAGAACTGCAGTGTATGTTAACACACTCCAATTAGTGTCCAGCTGTGCAGCTACATAATTATGACTGTAAGTCATTGCCATTTGTGGTCTGATAACTCCATCCTGTCCTCACTCAGTGGTCAGAGACTGAGCAGTACTATTTAGTCACATGTGATACAGAGGTTCTAATAAAGTTTTGATTGTCTTTATTTCTTTTAGTTTTATTATCTTTTTGACAAGGGAGCATGCACAGATCTGCATAATAATCAAGATAACAGTTCATAGATTTGTTCAGTGACATGATGATGTGTTGTGCTCTAGCCTTTTCTAAAATATTACTAATATTTGATTTTTTCAATCCTAATCACTATCAGCCTCTGAATTGCCATTTTCAAAGAGCTGTTGTAATTCTCAGGGTTTCATTACTGACAGGTAACACTCAGTTCTGAGTCTATTACCTATTACTGTGTATGTAAAATTACTGTCACCCTGTACTGTGCTAAAATCAATTTACATTGAGTCTTATGAGTTACTCAGTTGCCCAAGAGATTGAACCAGAAGCTACTTCTGTGGTTCATCAGTCAGCCATTGCCTTTACTAACTTGAATAATTCAGCATAGTGAGTAAGTTTCATTAGCTCAATATTTATCTTTTTATCAGATAGTTTAGGAGCATATGGAACAGAACAGACCCTAGTGTAGTAACAGACACTTTTTTTCCTACCCCTTGCTTGCTAAATCTTTACCTATCCTTTAGCTACCTTCATGTGAAGACTGCCTCTCTCTCGCCAAAGCCGCTTAGTTTCTTTAGTAGGCCTTACCTCAAGACTGCTAAATGCCTTGTGTGGGTCCAAGTAGACTGTAGCATTTAGAGCTTCCTATTGTACATGCCTGTTGACTCCTTCAGATACTTTCAGCAGAATTGAGAGGCATCACTTAATTGTGAAAGCCACATCAAGGTTTTTCCCTGGTATAGTCCTTCCTCATTTTTATAGTCTGTATTTTATTCTTTGGAATGCTTCCTCCCATTCTTGGACTTCAGGTTTTCTTCTCGACAGTCCCTTGGATCTGTCTGTAAGCCTCAAAAAAAAAATTTGGTGTCATGTTTCCCACTATACAATACAGCATGGAGGTTTGTTCAACAATGATTCCTGTAGGTGCAACACACGTTATCAGGTATGGTACATAAGATCAGTTTTCATTAAAATTATAATTTACAGCTTTATGCATAGGTTTGACAGACACAGCTACAGTGTAAAAGTTTGTGGGATAGATAATAATCAGGAAGTGAAATGAAACCTTTTCCTTCCTTTTCCCCTTCTTCTCTCTCCCTGTCCCACCCCTGTTCCTAGCTACTGTGTGCTTCCCTTTAGCAGAACACAAAATCAGGTGTTTCTCAATATCCTCTTAATTCCCCACCCCCTTTCGGAGTTTTTGTGTCTTGAACAAGCATGGTAGCCGAAATCCTAAAATGTGTAAAGCAACATGTGGGTATTGTAAAGAAAAGTGCACAATTGCCAAATGGCAAGAAGGACGAAGCAGAGGCATGGGATGGGATTGCCTACCTGAGGCTAATGAATCCAGCTGTATCTACCCTTCAGATGAAAAACAGCTGAATACCAGTGGCTGGAAGCTGAGACAGGTGGCAGTGCAGCACTGGTTAGGAGCAGAGGCACAATTCAGATAATACTCAGTAATGATACACTTTATATTTTACTCTAGATTAAATGAGTAATCTGCTTAATATATATCCTTGGATCAAAGTGGCTGTTGCCATTCTGGCTGCTGCTATGGGGAAGGGATTAAAATATTGAAAATAAAACAAAATCATTGAATTGCTCAGAATTTCCGGTCTAAATGCAAATCTGTAAACAAATCAGAAGGAATTGTTTCATCTTTTTCTTCCAGGAGGTGCTAAAAACACTACTGAAACACGTGTACGCAAGATCAGTGCTTTCTGCTCTATTGTAATTTCTGCAGTTACTTTTCTGTCAGTCTGGAAAATCAGACAATGCTGCATGATCCTTCCTTATGAGCATCTATAGAAATGTGAAAATACCTATAGCCTTTGCCTAGGAAGGAAAACATGAACAATCAGAAAGAACCGGAGCAGATCAGAAAAGCGATAAGCAGTTGAAGAACAGGCAAAAGGGGAAAAAAGGAATAGTAGGAGAGAAGTTTAAGGAACGCTAACTCTCTTGTTTTATTTTTCTCTCCTTTGTATAGTTGAAGGGAGCAATAATAAAGCAGCTTTGGTTGGCACCTGACATCAGGCCAGGGTCAACCCACCACAACATTAAATATGGGCTACATTAATTTTGATCATTTTTAAATCTTCATCTTGCATTTTGTTTCCCCAAATATTTCAAGTTAATTGTATTATCAAGAAAAATGCTTGGAAAGATGTTGTTTGACTATGCAGGTTACAAATTTTTAGAATGGGAATGGTTTTCAATTCATTTCACTCAAGTATCTTTATCATAAACTCAGCTATCAGAATTTTAAATAAAGTGAAACATACCCTGATGCTTTATCTGAACTAATTCAGCCTGAGCTTTATAATTTGTACTTTGAGTATAAAGATGGAAAGTTTATGACATGAATTTTGTGTTTGTCTGTAGATCCTGAAATCTGCAGCTTTCTTTAATTGTTACAAATTAGATGCTTTCCTGTACCATGTGCTGTACCACCAGGATGTACACAAATGCAGGGTGTTTATTATGCAAAATGTGACTCTTAACTGAATGGAGCTGCTGGAACTGGAGGTGTCTGACATTGATCTTTCTTACCTCCAAGGGCATTTGGTTAGAGAGTCATCTCTAGATGTCTCTCAGAGTCATCTGAGCTTTGCTTCTGGCAGCGTTCATAACCACTACACTCTTAGCTTCAGAAATTCTACATTTTAGCGATTGAGACAGGGACCCAGACTGGCAGGGAATCCGAATAGTTTATTCAAAGAAACGAGCTGGTTTTATACACTTTTCCAAGGCACAGTATTTCCTTACATGGCAGTTCTCATTATGTGACCTATCCCATGTTGCCATGTCAGCAACACGCTTTCTAAATGTCCTTCTGTGGGGTGATCATGCGCTGTTCACCTGTCGGTGTCAGCTTCTGGCAGGCTCCTCTCTGTAGGGGTCTGCCGTGTGACACCTCCTCCCCCCAGGGTCCTGCGGAGACAAGCTTCTCTGTGCTGCCACGTGCTCCTTCGTGCTGCCATGTGCTTCTGCAGGCGCTTCCCACAGGCCGCAGTTCAGTTCCATCCTGTCTCTTCCCACACTGTATCATCTATCTCTCCCACCACACATGTGGCACGGACAGTAAAAATTTGTGTGACTGAGTGCTTTAAGCTTGCTGCAGGGAAGTTCAGGAGCAGCCTGCAGCCACCATCAGGCTGTGAGAATTCATGTTGCCAGAGATGGGTGGTATTTTGCTGAAGCCAAAAGGTTACTAAGTTCAGTAATGGAAGTTATTGGCTCTATGTGTTGTTGGTTTTGGTTTGGATGTGTTCTGGTGGGTTTGTCGGGTGTTGCTGTGAGCTGGGACGGGGCAGGGTTGAAGACTGACTGAGAGGCAGGTGGGATGATGGGGGGTGGCAGTAGGCGGTCAGGAGAGAAGGTAAATTCCCGAGTACCCAACCAATGGGAAAGGGAACAGGAACCGCCCCGGCCGGGGAAAGGGTATAAAATGTAGCCATTTTGGTGAAAGGTGTGTGTGTGGGTGTGCTTGGCTTTTGGGGAGGGAGACACATACCTAACTCACCTGACTTGTAGTTACTAAATAGTTTGTTTTTGCTTCGACGACTTTGTCCTCATTAAGTGGTATCAAAAACTTAGTTCATTTCTAACAATGCTATTTTTACTGTGGTGGTTCCTCACCTTGAATATTAAATTAAGGATACATTAAAAAATGGTTGTGTTTAATTATTAACTAAATATTAAGCAAGTAAATAAACTGTTGATGAATTTATTACAGGAAATTCTTCAGTCTTCTCCTTCATCTTTAGTTTTGCCAGCTGTTGACTGCAAGGCTACCAAGTATCTCCTGAGCCTTCTTCAAGAATCAGGAGACTGGAAGTTAACGAACGGAACTAATCTCGATGTCTCTCAGCTGGAAGTGAATGCATCTAACCCAAACTTACTGGTGGTTCAGCTACAACCACTTGCCAGGTAGGAGCTTATCACGAACAGAACTGACCCATGTGTGTTCTTGATTTTTAGAGCTTTTGAAAATGTCAGTTGTATTCAAGAAATTCAAAAAAACAAAGTGGAAGCTTGGAGGGCTATCAAAATTGTTTCTCTTGCAAGCATGAATTCCGTGTTTTTCAAAGTCCCCTGATGAGTTTACCAGGTGTAACAGATGAATTATGTTGAGAAAGGCAGTCAGGCATTCCTATTTTGTCTGCCTCATTATATGAGAACAAAGGGGCAGGTAATAAAACAAAATGGCAACACACTTTTTAGCAGAAAGGCTCAATTATTTTACTCAACACGTGATTAACCTGCAGAATTAATTGGTAGGAGGCATTCCAGGGGTCAAAAATACTGACAGGATAAATAAGCAAGCAAATAAATATACAGACAAACCTGAAGCTAATAAAGAGCCTGATTTTCCATCTATGGAAGGAAGAGGAGGGCTATGATTCTTCATATTTCCAGCCCTAGGAGGACTGCGGCCTAAGAGAGATGGGGAGAGACTGTTCCTTCAAGTGAATGTGTATTTAGGAAATATGAGGCATGGTTGCTCAGCTTCTTTTGCTTACTCCTCTTCCCAGCCTGTTACTTGGGCATTTGTATGTTGGTGTAAGGGGTAGATATCAATGTGTCCTGAGAAACGCAATTCTGCCTGTCATGTCGTTATACAAAAGGGCCATGATAACTATTTTAAGGACCTCCCGTACAAATGTTAAGCAAGGGGCCAACACCAAATTAAAAAAAAAAGCTACCCAGAAACTGATCAAAATAGTGTCAGTAGTATGGCTTCTCTGCTGCCTAGGAAGTTTGAGGGGTTTAAGAATCAGCTGAAGATGTGGTCCTTGTATTTTTAATGTCTTTGCAGAAGAAAAGGGTCATTAGGAGGAGATAAAAGAATAACAGAGGAACTGACAGTAATATTTTTCTCAGTCAGTATCTTCATACATTTATGATTCACATCATTTTTGCCTAGAAAAGATTTTTAATTATTTTTCCCCCTCTTTTTCTCTAGTGGTTTAAAAGAGATTTCCACTCTGGAAGCAATTGCTGAAAATGGTAAGTAATATTAACTAACATTTCATCATTTGTGTTTTCACTTGAGTAGGTTGTATTCTCTAGTTACCAGGCTTTGCCTTGCTACTACTATTTAAAAGTTTTTATCCTACTCCCCTTCTACAGTATTTATAAGCTGTGGTTGTCTTAGTGTTGGGATACTAACTGTCCGATGAAAAATCCATGTGGATACAGTTCTGTGACCTGAAATGTCATGATAATTCACCTTCGTCAGGCATGGGCCTTTGCTCATTCTCTGAATCCAAACCCTGTATCTCTGTACTACTTGCATCCCTCAGTCTTAAATTGCAGACTGGCAGCTGGAGATGCCAGGCTCATCTGGCAATTCCAAGGCCTTGGTCTCAACAAAGGGTGTCTGCATGAATAAGAAATGTTTTTCTACTCTTTATAGAACAATACTGATGGCCTTCTTTGCCTTTGATATCAATCTTTTATTGGTTTTGCAGCTTATTAAACACTACTTGTTGAAGTTGAATCTCTCCATATAACACTATAAAAAACTTCTCTTGCCTAGCATCTGGTTGAAAAAGAAGTGCCATACACTAAAATGGCACTGAGAGGCATCTCATTGCACAGCTTTCACTTACTACTCTAAATTAGAAATTGAATTATTTAACTGTGCAAATCACTGAAGTGGTGGTTTTGGGGGTTTAGTGTAGTGGGCTGATAATTAAACAGTGTTCTTAGTGCCTGTGACTGTTTCTGCTCAGAACTGGGGTTGTAAAATCAGAAGCAGATTTGAAAACCAGGCGAAGATACCTTAGTACTGAAATCAGTTGTGCATCCTTTTCTCTTTGTTTTTGCACTTGTCCAAAATGTGTGGGTTTTATACTAAAACAAGCAGTTGAGTTTTCATCTCTGAATTGCAGAGGAGTTACTTTGGTTTCTTTTCTTGTCCCCAGAGCATACTGGATAGTTGAGACTTGACTTAATGTTGGTGTTGGCTAAACAGTGGCTTTTTCTTTATGGGGCATTTCTTTCATCAGCTGCATGGACTCAAGAATAAGCTTCCCAAGCCCTAGAATCATAGTATCAGAGAATATGCTGAGTTGGAAGGGACCCACTAGGATAACTGAGTCTGTCCTGGCCCTGCACAGGACACCCCAAGAATCACATCATGTGCCTGACAGTGTTCTCCAAATGCTTCTTGAGCTCTGTCAGGTTTGGTCCTCTGCCATTTCTCTGGGGAGCCTTGTCCAGTGCTCTGGGTAGAAAACCTTTTCCTGATACCCATCCTGAACCTCCCCTGACTCAGTGTCATGCCATTCCTTCAGTTCTGTCACTGGTCACAAGTGATGAGATCAGTGTCTGCTCCTTCTCTTCCCCTCATGAGGAAGCTGTAGACTGCAATGAGGTCTCCCCTCAGTTTCCTCTGCTTCACCAAGTGATCTCAGCTGCTGTTCATAAGGTTCCCCTTTCAGACCCTCCACCATCCTTGTTGCCTTCTTTGGGTGGTCTTCAATTGCTTAATATTGTTTTTACATTGTGGCACCCGAAGCTGCCCCCAGCACTCACAGAGGCGAGGCCGCCCCGGTGCAGAGCAGAGCGGGACAATCCCCTCCCTTGCCTGGCTGGCAATGCTGGGCCTGATGCCGCCAGGACACGCTTGGCCTCCTGGTTGCCAGGGCACACTGTAGACTCATGCAACTGTTGTCTCAGGCCACTTTGTTTCGGGAAAGCAAAGTTAACAAGGCAACCTGTGTGAGGATGGAAGAACTGGCTATGGCAGCTTTTTGGTTAGTATCAACTAAAGGTTAATCAGGAAGAAGGTGTGTGGTTTAGGGAAGATATGCCACTTGGCAGGGCCAAGTACAAAACCTGCACTATTGTTCCCATGTAGGCACCTAATTTAGATGCTCGAACATATGGTGGACAGTCTGGACAATCTTCTATTTGGAGAGTTTGAAAGTACTTAATAAGAAAGGTAGAGTTCTGATCACAGGCAAACAAGGATCTGTATCAACTCTGTTGTCATAAGGATGTTCACAGAAGCTTCTCTGGATGAAGGAATTACTTCTAGAATCTTCCCGAAGGCAAGAGTTATAGATGTTACTGGTAACTATAGTTAAATGTAGCTTCTTTCTGAAGGGAAATGCAAATAACATGTTATTTCAGAAAACTATTGGTTGCTTTAATGAAAGAAAACCCAAAGTCCATCTCTGCATTTTTACATGTATTATTTTTTTTTGTACTGCAAATTTTTGCTAAGGCTGAGGAGAATTTCCAAAATCTATGAATCCAGAATACAAAATCTACATTATATAATGCCTTGGATCTCCACAACCAATGTAATTATGGCAATAGTTTTTAGTCAGTTGTTTTTCTAAGTACATTTGTTACAGTAGATTCTCCTAGCAATAATTTTTAGAAGGAAACTTTACACAGCTGTGACTCGTGACTGGTCATGAGGACATCAGTTCAGTTGAAACCCTACAGGAAAAAACAACGCTTGCATTCTTACAAAAGCCAAACATTTTAGTCAGCCAGGACACCATAATTACAGTAAGTAGACGTGGTCAAAGAGGGTAATAATATAAACTCTTGTTTTCAGCACATGCAAATAAAATGCAGTTTCTGTGAAGTGTAACCTCAAAATCTGAGAAGTTTTTATGTCCAGGTTATAAAATATTTATCCACCAGACTGGTACATGAATGAGAAGTGGGAAGGCCCTGAAACAGTAAATGTGAGTGTGCTTGCTTGCTTCTCAAGCAGTCCCAGTAACAACACTAATAATGGTTCATGATTCACAACTATGATGCTCCTTATAAGCAGATGTTCATGTTTCTGCATAACATAAAGCTTGAAAACATTCATCAGTTGTAAGTATTAATTGCAGCTGCCTGTGGTTTCAGAACAAGAGGAGGATCTTTTGTAGAGGCATATTTGGACCTCTTTGAAAGGTCGTCTCTTCCATTTTCAGAAATATTCCACCGTATTTCTCCTTTGGCCTCCAAAATAGTCAACACGAAAATTTCCTGTGTCCTGTTGGGGTTGCAGAGGCAGGCCTTAAATCCACAGAAGGCAAAAGAAATACTGCTAACAGTGTTACACGTATCTTGCCCCACACTAAACACCGTATTTTGAGTGTTGTTTCTCAGTGGTAGTTACATGTATTTTGTAATTCAAAGAATAATACTGCTTAAATTTTATTATTTACTCATTAACTGGTCACTCGACTAACAGGATATGCATCCTGCTCTCATCTCTTAAGTGATTTCTTCTGCTCTTGCTTTTAATTGCCTAACGTTCAAACCTTAGGTTATATTTTCCATGGTTTTACTTTTCAGTTTCAAAATCACCCCTTTTTCTGAACTGTTACATCTTTTTATATTATCTCACTGGAATTGTGCAGTTTTCAGGACACTGAGTGTGTCTTACACCATTTGTACCTATTGTACCTAGATGGAATG
This sequence comes from Machaerirhynchus nigripectus, assembly GCA_013397975.1. Taxonomy (NCBI): domain Eukaryota; kingdom Metazoa; phylum Chordata; class Aves; order Passeriformes; family Dicruridae; genus Machaerirhynchus; species Machaerirhynchus nigripectus. The sequence continues at coordinate 773,681 of VZRQ01003706.1, read as the reverse complement.
AGCACCTAAGTTGCTTGAATAGACTGAATGAGCTTAAACATCTAGCTTATTACTTCTCCAACTACTGTAGGATTTTAGCTCTCTGAGCTTACAGAGCTTGTTGAATTATACATGTTTCTATTTACAGACAAAATAATTGGAAGAGTGACCATGGATCTGCAGGAACGAGGGATGCATTTTTCGGTAATTTATACTGCAGTGAGACCTTCAAGGGTGAGTAATCTTCAGTGCCTAGAACTGTCAGATTTTTATCATCCAACAACGTAATGTTTACAGAAGAACTCTGTAGATGATTTTCAAGATTATACAGGCAAGCAATCTATATTGTACGAGGTTTTGACCAGAAATTATTTCATGAATTTTCATACACGATACCTATTTCACATAACTATTGAAGTTTTACTGTTCTAGGAAACTATAAATCTGCCTTCGTCTGTAGAATTTATTACTATTTTTAAGAACTGTAAATTAATTTTTTTTTCAGTTTAATGCCAGTGGTTTTGTAGTGAGTTCTATGTGGAACTTCATTAAGCTTCCTAGTGTGGCTGGTTAGTATAGACAGAGTGTTATTAATAACCTGAAGGCTACTAAAGTATCCATTTTAAGATTACTTGGTTTAATTTATTTTAATCAATACTTGATATTTACAACTGTAAGGTAAAGTTTTCATCCTTGCTGATACTCAGAACATAATTTATAGATCACATCATATCACATTAGCAGTAAGCAGCAGTGCAGGATAGTTATTTATGCAGAGTTATCTTTTTGTGTGACATACAGGTTGCAATCAAGAAATACTCAGTTTTTAATTTTAATGTGAGTAAATGGAAGACAGTCCTGCCTTGAGGAAAACAAAATAGTTTCCATTAAGAAGAGAAACATTTGAAACGTTAGGGGCTGAATCCTAAAAATTGCAACTTTCAGAGAAACATGTCTCTCTGTGTCAGAGGTGACACATCTGAGCTCCTAATATGATAATAGAATCATACAATCATTAAGACTGGAAAAGACCTCCAAGATCATTGAGCCCAGCCTTTGACTGATCACCACCATGTCAACTAAACCATTGCACTAAGTGCCACATCCAGTCATTTCTTGCACACTTCCAGGGATGGTGACTCCACCACCTGCCTGGGCAGTCTATTTCAATGCTTGACCACCCTCTCAGTGAAGAAATTTTCCCTGATGTCCAACCTGAACCTCCCCTGGTGCAGCTTGAGGCCATTTCTGCTTGTCCTGTTGCTGGTTGCCTGTAAGAAGAGGCTGACCCTCCATCTGCATACAACCTCCTTTCAGGCAGTTGTAGAGTGATAAGGTCCCCCCTGAGCCTCCTCCTTTCCTAGCTGAACACCACTGGCTCCCTCAGCCATTCCTCATGTGAGTAGCTCTTTATACCCTTCCCCAGCTCTGTTGCCCTTCTCCGGACTCGCTCCAGTCCCTCAACATCTTTCTTGTTGTGATGGGCCCAGAGCTGGACACAGCCCTCGAGGTGTGACCTCACCAGTGCCCAATACAGGAGGACGGTCGCAATAGTCCTGCTGGCCACACTGTTGCTAATACAGGCCAGGGTGCCATTGGCCGCCTTGGCCACCTGGGCACACACTGGCTCATGCTCAGCTGCTATGGTGACCAGCACCTCCAGGTCCTTTTTACTCACATAGACTGGTGAGTGTCCAGGTGGCACAGTGGGTCACTAACGGCTTCCTCTTGGATCGCAGGGCTTCTATTTTGCTCCCAGTCTCTGTCTACCAGCTCAGGGGGCAGGTTGCCCTGAGGATAACTGGTCTTGCTGTTAAAGACTGAGACAAAGAAAGTATAAGTACCTCAGCCTTTTCCTCATCCATGGTTACAATATTCCCCTTCTTCCCCACATCCAAGGATAGAGATTTTCCTTAGCTCTCCTTTTGTTGTTAATTTATTTGTAAAAACGCTTTTTATTACCTCTCACAGCAGTTGCCAGATTGAGTTTTAACTGAGTTTTCGCCTTTCTAATTTTCTGTCTATGTGACCTAACAACACCCTTGTACTCTCCCTGAGTTGCCTGCCCCTTCTTACAAAGGTCGTCAGCTCTTTTTCTTTTTTTTTTTCTCTGATTTCCAGTGAAAGCTCCCTGTTCAGCCAGCCTGGTCGTCTTCCCTCATCAGCTCATCTTCTGGCACATGGTGATGGCCTGCTTCTGTGCTTTTAAGATTTCTTTCTTAAAGTATGTCTAGCTTTCCTGGACTCCTTTGTTATTAAGAGCTGTCCAAGATAGAGGTTTTGTTGACCCTCTTCCTCACTTCACCAAGAATTGAAAATTCTATTATCTTGGGGTCACTTTGCCGAAGAGAGCCTCCGACCACCACATCTCCCACCAGCCCTTCTCTGTTCATAAACAGCAGATCTAGCAGGCTACTGTCTCTGGTAGGCTCACTCTCCAGCTGTGTTAGGAATTTATCTTCCTCATGCTCCAGGAACCTCCTAGACTGCCTCTTCACTGTGTTGAGTGTCCAGCAGATATCTGGCAAGTCAAAGGCTCCCACAAGAACAACGGCTAGCAATCATGAAACGTCAGCCAGTTGCTTATAGAATATTTCACCTGCTTTTCCTTGGTTTAGGCAACAGGAAGGATATTTGTGCGATTGTCTAGATCTAGCATGAGAAATGCCAGTAGGATCTTGAGAGGCTGGAAGGTTTTCAGGAGGAAGCACAATGAAAAATGGACTTCTATTATCTCAAGAATAAAACCTAGAAAACGTGTGTTCAGTGGGCATGGAGGGAAGTCCCTTTATCTTATCCAACAGAAGATTAGGAGGCCACATAAATGGACTTCATAAATGTTCTTTAAGCCAGTAGTGGATGAGCCCCTCACAGGTGTTCTGTGTTCTTTCAAAAGTAGTATGGGTTTTTGCACAGAGGTAGGATCTTAAACCTCTGACTATCCAACAAGGAGATCACAACAGTCCCTTCAGGTTCTAGAACAAAGGCTAATTCTACTGAAGAAAAACGAGAACTTTCTTCAAAAATTCACCCTGTGAAATTCATTTCTAGAGATGGGATTTTGAACACCAAACTTAGAATGAAAAACAGTAGTATGAGGAGGCAAGCTTACATTGATATTCTGTGTACTGTGTGTTTTTGTGGCAAAGGACAGAATAATAGTCCAGAACTTGTGATCTACCTTTTTTTCCTATTCTTTTTAAACAACAATCCAAAAGAAAAATAAAAATCACTTAGTTATTGTGGCTCTTTACTGTTTGAAATCAAATGCACATGGGCATTATTAGCTGAAAATTGCATTTAGAACAATTGGAATGAAAAATATTTTTAATTAATTAAAGAATTGGAATTAAGGATTTTTTTGATCAACTTCAGAAGTTTTTTGAGTTTTAAATCTATGCATATTTCAACAGGCTTTCTAAATTAAAGTAACTTTGAGCAGCTGAAGCACTTTTAAGTAATTAAAGCAATGTATTTTAAGATGTTCTACATTTTAAAAATACAAGCAATTTAAACTTTTCTCGGTTGTATAAACTCAATACTATATAAAACCATTTGAAGCGGTTTTTGTCCCCTCACAAAAACTTTACATTATTTTGGTGCATTCGAGGTTATCAGCTTCTGTAGAGAGCTAGAAAAGGCAAAGCAGAATGTACTTTTGAGGGTTCATCACTCTGTATATTTGCATATAACCTCTCCTTGGTATATATTGCATATCTTTGGCTGTGCTTGAACTGCGGAAGGTATGAACTGTTTCATAACCATAAGTGAAAGTACTAACTCCCTTCACTTAAACTATAAAGACTATATTGCATGATTTACAAGTTACAGGAGCACTCCCCAGTGATAGCCATGATCAACATATATAAGAAGTAAAAAGCTTTAATCATGTTGAGAATGATTTTCAAATGCACTATGTAAACTATAGCTATCATTCACTATGGAAGATTTGCCTTTACTAGTGGCCCTATTCTTAGTGATGAAGGAAATTAGCTTTAGGCATTACACTTAAAAAAAAATAAGGTAATCTCCTTCTAGCTAGGTAAATTAATTTTATACAGTGAAGTTCCCAAAAAAATGGTGGTTTTGGGATGCTTCTCTTCTGAAAGCTCTACCTCCTAGCTCTTGGGCTGTTTATGGCTTAATAACATCGCCATGTTATATTCGTTTGTTTTTCCATTGCCTCAGGCAGAGAAAAACAAATCTGAGAAATGCATATATTGGAAAAGGTTCCAGGCTAGTATTGGCTTCGCAGAAAGTGAATTAATGAGCAAAACTCACCTATGACTGAGCGTCATTTCTGATTTGATGAGCAAGAGCTGTTTAGTTTAGTCAGTGAAGACACAGATGCCTTTAGGCTATCATAATTATCAGTTCATTACCCCAGTGCATGGTGGAGATTTGTTCAGGCTGGTTCTCGTTCTGTTCCAGTTTCAGCATGATTGGAGGGCTAGAGCATCTCTTCTGTGAGGAAAAGCTGAGGAAATTGGGATTGTTCAGCCTGGGGTAGAGAAAGCTTCAGAGTGAACTAATTGCTGGCCTTCCAGTACCTGAAGGGAAGCTAGAGGAAAGCTGGATAGAGACTTCTTTACAAGAGCATGTAGTTATAGGACAAAGGGGAATGGTTTTAAACTGAAAGATCATTCATTTAGATTCAATATTAGGAAGAAATTCTTTACTGTGAGGGTGGTGAGGCACTGGAACAGGCTGATGCCCCATCCCTGGAAGTGTTCAAGGCCAAGCTGGATGGGACCATTGGCAACCTGCTCTAGTAGGTGTCCCTGCCCATGACAAGTGCCTTGGAACAGATGATCTTTGATGTGCCTTTCAATTCAAGACATTCTATGATTCTATGATCTGAAGCTGGAAGACAGAATTAAGACTCTGAATGAGAAACCACTTGGTGACCTACTTGAAATGGTTTCACTAACCAGTTGATGATTCCTCCCACCATCTCATAAAGGAGCTGCCTTGCTCCAGCAAGGCAGCCGCTGAGTCTTGTGGCTCTTGTTCTCAAATGCTTTGCCTTGTAGATCTGGCTGAGTTAGGATCTCTCTGGCTGAGAGATTTGTATCACCGAATTCTGGGGAAGTGAAGTCTATATGTCTACATCTGAGGTCATCAGCCAGGGTTCTCTTTACAATCAAGGACTTATTAGGGTATGATCCTTCTGACTGTTTTTTAGGGGACCACTGCAGGAGGAGATTAAACTCACCCTTGAAGCCAGTCATCATGCTTAGGTTAGATCTTGACATGTACATATAGTCAGACAACTTTCACTCAACAATTCTCCTATTTTTTCCATTAAAAACCAGGAACTTATCCCAAGATACGAGGGGTGTCCGGCCAAGGCTCTCCTTTCTTTTGAAAATAATTTGGTAGCTTATTTTTCTTCATGAGAACCAAACCCTCTGCAGTCCTTGTTCTACTCTTTCACGAGGAGTTCTCATGAATATATGAATTTCTGAGTTCTTGGGGAGTTTGATCAAGGTCACCCCGCTATTTGTGCTTTCTTATGGTTAGTTTTGTGGCTTATGGTTGCGATGCACAAATTTACCTTGCTGTTGTAATTGGAGAGGTTTAAAAGGCTGCAGTGATTTAAAGACAGATATGCTTCAAATCATAAATCTCATCAAGTTCCTCATACTTCCAGTCCTCATAGGTGTCCCTGTAACATTTTTACTAGTTTTCTTCTGAAACTGAAAGACAGTTTTATAGTTGTTATCTTTTCCCAGTGAGATTGAATGCTGAGGGACCACATATTGCTAAAAGGAGATTTATGGCTACATCCCAGCTGATACTCATTTTGTTGACTGCACTTTTTACAGATGCGTTGTGAAATGCTGTTTAAATTTTCTGTACTGCCTCCACATTTTCAGAGAGCTTCAGTTACCATCAGCTTTGGACTCCTTCATTCTACAACCTGTCTGCTCTGGTTGCTGTTTCTGTGTGTTGAGTCTTTGATACCACTCAGAGCCAAGCAGCATGAGTTATAGGAAGTTTATACAGCCAGAAGTAACATTGGAGTATGTCACACAAGTGGTTACTTTTGGCACTTAAAAGGTGTCTCTTGGAGGTGTCCTCAGGTTCTATTGATGTGCACCCCACCTGAAAAGAGTATTGAAAGTTTTTATCTGCTTTGACAAGTGCTTGCAGTTTTGTTTTCTTTGTTTCTGCCTTCTCTCTAATGCGTTTTTTAAAATGCATCATATCTTGCTACATCTCCTGCTGATCATCTTCCGTACTGTTCCAGCTCCCCTCTGTTTTGCTGAGTATTCAGTTTACCACTCTGAGGAGACTAAATGCTGCAACAGCGACCCCACTGACTTCACAGCTTCTGGCTAATGGAATGCTTTTGACCATTTAATATACTCAAGTATTGCATAACATGAGCTTTCTCACGAATAAAACATTAGAAAAATGCTTATAGTGCCATTTCAGGACTTGGGGTGTAGGTTAAATATCCTCACACATCCTTGAATACAGGAATTGCCTTATTCATTTAGTCCTGTATTTTTACATTTGAAGGAGCAACTGTAGTTTGACGTAGTATAACAAAGCATCGGTGTTTCCAGCCTAAGAGAAGAAACAAAATTAATTCCTCATCCTTTGGTCCTCTTGTCTCCCCACTTAATGAATGGCATTATAATAAAACATAAACTTTAACTTGTAGAGGAAGAATGTACGCATGATTATTTTCTAGCTAACTCAGTTTTGAGATTTTTTTTCTGACACAGGTAGAGTATTTTTAATAATAACTATAAAAGAACTGCTTAAGGCAGGTTGAAGCCAGTTAGTTCTCACTCTAGATGAACAAACATTTAGCTAAATTAGTTTCAAAATTGAATGATAAAGATGTGAGAGATGCTTGTTAGCAATTCTGTATGATTCATCCATGTGTTAGTGGGGAATTCAGAGAAATAACTGAAAACTAGTGTTTTACCTTTAACGCTAGACTTTGCACCAGGGTGAGTTAAGATTCTCTTACTTTAAACATTTTTACAACTTCAGCGTACATTTTATATATTATTTATAGATATATGTTTATGAACTTCACTGCTAAAAGAAAGGCAGCATGGAACTAGATATTATTTTTATATGATCAGAACAGTTTTGTTATTTTCAAATGCTAAGTTTTTAAGGCATAGATGAAACCTGTAGAGATGTTCCATGTAGATCAAATTAGAAAGTTTTATTTATTTTGCATTTTAAACTAAGGACCAAGGAAACTGGGGTGGAGGAATGGGATGGTAGAGAAGGACACAGGTGAGAATGAATTGTGTCTTAAGAAAAAATCCAGAAACTGGTAAAATGTAGGTATAAAAATTGTGATGAGCGTTCTAGAAGTTACAGTCATATATAAGCAGAGGTAATAAATGTAATCCTGCAGAATGAAATTAAGGTAGAAGGGTAAAATGGGATAGAATAAATGAAATGTGTAACTGTAAACAAGCATATTTATATCACATGTTGGTAGGCATGCTAAACACTTTCTGGAAGGAAAATGCCTAGGTAAAAAAAGTATTGTAGTGACAGAATAGAGCTTTAAAGGACTGATGCTGTGTCTTGAAGGAACTTTGGATTCCAGGAGACATAGATAAGTATTCTGAGAATTCTGGAGACCTATTGTAAGAACAGTCTTTGAAGACGGAGGCTGAACTCAGCATCTGAGTGATATGTCTTTAACATAAGGATTAAAATAATCCATCTGTCTGAATTGATAAATTGTCCAATAATCTCCACTAATTATGGTGACTGTTTATATCTGGAATACAAACTGTTTCAACACAACATATTAAAAGGTCAAACTATGTGTCAAAAAGGTGTTTTCCCCCACACCCTCCTCCCCACATGGAAAGATCCTGTACTGTGTCATAATTAAGAGTGAAAGAGGTGAGGCTATTAAAAATAACAAGTCATGCTTCAAAAAGCATGGTCCTGTATGATACGGAAAATAAAAAGGAATATAAATTCTTGCAAATCTAGTGCAGTATCGTATGGCAGACCTAAAGAAATTCAGAGGAATAATGTGCACAAGACCCAAACTATTCATAAAAACACATTAGACAGGAATTCTTTCAGAGGGCACGGGATCTAATAAAAAAGAGGAACTCAGAAAAATGAGTGACAATGCAAAGCCAAATGACCTGTGTGTTGATCATTGCTGTGGTAGAACATAGAGAAGCTCTCACTTCAAACACTTCTTCAATACTTACTGAACTTCAAAACATTTTGCTGCTACTCAGTTAGCAATAGAAGAGATTTCAGAATAGATCAATAAAATTAATAGTGTGATATCATCAAGGTCATATATTAGTCATCTAAGATTAAACTAAAATTAAGAAACTGCCACACTGTCATGGTTTCTAATGTACAGTTTTTGGATTACACCTATTATAATATATATGAAAATTATAAAATAGTTTAGCCTTCATCCCAGAGGAGCAGGATGTTTCAGGTGTAACGTGGGGCTTGAAATGGGGCTTGAAAAGAGGCTTCATGTGTCTATAGAAATATAATCAGAAAACCTGCCTTCCATACTGACAAAAACAGTTGGAACTGTAGTCATAAATATGTGGAAGAAAATACGGTGTGGTTTCAGTGTTCTCTATGAGGCATAAGATGTGCAAGTAAAAGTGACTGTGTTTCTAGAGTAAAAAGGATAAAAAAGTAGAATTATTTGGTAACAGAAGCAAAAAATTTAAAGGTAGGAAAGAAAGGATTAAAATAAAGATTCACAGTGGGGAGTATTTGCCAGTGGGATTCTGTGGAGCTTGATGTTCATGCCTGTGCCATTCACCCGAGCCATTAGTATGGAAAGGGGGCTGAAATCCGAAGGTGCCAAAGTTTGCTGATGTACTGACAAGTTGGAGAAACCGTTCACAGCACTGCATTACTGGGTGATAAAAAGATACAATCCAGTCTGAAGAAAAGTAAAATGTAAGGAAAACCTTAAATATACATATTACACTGTAGTGAGTGGCTGCAGTTTCTCAGAAGAGGAATTGCAGTACAAATGTGGGTAGATCTCTTAGAACATCCCAGCAGTCAGCAGTAGGATGAGTAGCAGGCAGAGTGCTACCCACCATTTGGAAAGGAGGAGGGCAAAGCAGCAAACGTCAGTTCACTAAGCCCTTGGTGAGTGCAAGTTTGCCAGTGGAATAGTGCATGTGGTTCTGGCCACCCCATTGCCAAAGGATACAGTAAAGCTAAAAGATTAAAACATTTCAGCTAGGAAAAGTGAGGGAAATTCAAGAGGGAAATAATAAATAAAAACACATATTACATGGACAGGCTGAACAGGAAACATTACTCATTTTTTCCGGAAAATACTCATGACAATCACCACTCAGACCATAACATGGGAATTCAGGGGCAGCAAATTCCTTTAAAGAAGTGAACTTTTTTTGAATGACAAAAGCACACAGATTTCAGTGATAACATAAACTAATGGAAGAAGGGATAGATGGATGGAAAGAAGGCCCTGTTACATGTGTTGATTTTAATACAGCCTTCAGCCCTGAAGGTTTCTAACTCACAGAAATCAAAGAGGGCATCCTAGGACAAGTATTGTTTGTATTTACCCTTTCCTTATTTCAGCTGCCAGTTACTATCAGGAGCTCTGGCTGTGAGCTAGGTGGACCTTTGCCCTCACACAGTTTAGCTGGTCTCATGTCTTGGCGGTGGAAGGTTGGGATATTGACATAGCATTTCTCTGGGACAGGAGTGTGAAAGGTAATATGTAACTTATTTAACTAAAGGCCAAGAGCCAGAAGAGGCAGCCAACAGAATAAGCAAGGCTCCAGTAGAAGAAGCTCATGGACTTTCCTCCTCATGCTTGCCTATTAGGTTGTTGTAGAATTGCCACCTCTGAAAATGAAAATAATTGCCACATCATAAAAAAAAGCCTGCTGCACGTAAATAATTGTTCTGCTGGCAACCAGGAAATCTGTAAGGAGAAGTGACTATGTCAGCTGAAAATTGTGTAGGTGGTAGCTCAAGCTTGGTGCAGTCTTCCCTACTCTCAGTGCAGTGAAATGGGCTGGATTCTTAAGGTCCTTGTGATTAAGCATCTGAAAATTGCCTCTGGGAGCTCTGAATCCTTTCCCCATTCATTGCTGCTGGTGAGCACAGAGACTTGTGTCTTCAGTGCCTTCTCCGGACACCAAAGCCCATAGGCATGATCTTTTCCAGAGAGAGATATGCATTCCCATTTTAGGGAAGCACAGGGTTAGACATGGGAAATGATTACATCTGCCCAGAGGATCGCAGTGTGTGTGCATCCACCCATGAGATACCTTGGGGCTGAAAAGCCAGGAGCTGAGATGTGTGGCTGTATGGTTGGGTGGCTTCTGCATGCGGTCAGAGCAGCCTTACCCTAAGTATCTACCTGCAGTACTTCTTGTCTTCCTTCCCTTCATAGGAAACTAAACTAAAGCTTGTAGGAGAACAAGGTGGTGCAATCACAGGGATGCCCTGTGCACTGAAAAAAACATTCGTATCCTGTATCATTTGTTGTGTACTGCAGCCTCTGTTGTCTGTGCTAGAGAAACAGCTGTTACAGGAACAAAGACGCTTTACCAACACACGACATAAAAATTTGCTCATAATCAGTAAATGCAGATCATGTATCCTGGGAAGTGTGAGATCTGACGTCAGAATAACAAAATGCTAAGTTTTAGTGTATCCAGTCTTTAATACAGTTAGGACTAGTTAGAAGAAACCTGGCGTATTTCATTTTAGTTTCAAGTAAAATTTCATATTCTGGCTTTCCTTTCACTTTACAAAACTTTTTGTGAAAAAAATTACTTTCTTTATGTAGTGCTACATAAAGTTATGATTTTGGAAATTCAGTGTTTTGTAGTAGAAAGACATTTTGTTGTGCTGTTCTAGGTCTGCTCTATTTATGTGTGTGGTGGCTGTGTTTTTCTCTACTTTTTAACTCTTACCCTGAATGTGATCCCCTGAAGTATTAGACTGTTCAAAGCCATCAACTCCTGATTTCCTGCCATTTGAAAAAGTGAAGTGGGTCCATCATTATTCATACATAGCCTTTGTGTATACAAAGCCACAGAATCATTAAGGTTGGAAAAGACCTCTAAGACCACTGGGTCCAACTGTCAGCCTATGCAGGCGTTTAAACTCCTAAGTGCAGCATACGTGCCTTTAAGTTAGGATAAAGTATGACGATTTTGTAATGGAATTTTCAAACATATTTATGATTTTAGCAGAGGAATATATCTTTGCTTTAGGGATAGATATTGAAATGTTCTCTCTAGAAGTTACTTTTATTAAATCCTAAAGGCTTTTCCATAAAAATCTGTGAACTTGGAATTGCTTGCAAGTCTCTTTTCAAAGTTTGTACGTTAGAGTTCTAAGCATACAAAGCTAAGAAGTAGCCAGGGTTAATAAAAGGTTAGCAGACTGTTAATGCAGGTTCCGGTATTGAAACACAGAGCTTATTTCTTGCTGAGGACTGTATTACCCATTCCTGCTAGCTGACAACTTAAAGTTGAAATGGATTTCAGTCAACTAATACATGGTATCTTTCTTTTTAGAAAGCTGTCTAGTTAGAAAATGGTTTGATAAAAGAAAACTGTGGTATTAATATCCTTTGAGAAAATAGTCCTGTATGCTCAGACCCCTGTACAGTCACCTGTGCCAGCAGCATTGAAGTGCAGCAGAGCTAGAGGCAGTGGTGGGAGAGCTAAGGGACTTGCCAGTGCACCCCTGGACTGTTAGCTGGGGATGCTGTGAGAGAAGAGGCAAATTTGCCCTGCACGAGGTTGACAAGTCTTTGTTTCTTCTGGGATCCAGCCTAGTCCTGTAGCACTGTTCTGAACCATGCTGGCCTGCCAAATCACTCCAGTCTTGCACGGGAATGCTTGTTACTGAGCTGCTGTATGACATACACCCTTAGTGTCACTGGTAGACCAGAAAAAAGGCAAGAAACTAATCCCTTTCCTGACAAAATGCCACAGGCATATTTTTTAATTTGTTGATGGAAGCAGTGCTTTAAGAGCTGTACATAAAGTGATGCCTGACATCAAACTGATATTACATGGCATATTTTGTTCTTGTTCTGTCTTTTCTGTTTTATGAAAACCTCAATGTTTACAATTTTATTGAAACACTGCAACTATTACTCTGTTATGTGATTTTTGATTTAGACCAAGTAATTGAGTGATTTCCTAGATTGATATTTAATGAATCAGAAGAAGTACCTTCTACTCTTTAGTGCACTACAGTATGAAAGTTAAACCTCAGTTATTTTAACAGCTAGATATCTCTTCTTCTGGGGCTTTCAGCCAAATCACTTGCAAAATTCTGCAACAGAACAGGGAGGGTGTCTTGCCTTATGTTGAGCAGAACTATTGGAAGGTGAATGTTGGATTCTGCTGTGCCTCCTCACTGTTAAAAACTTCTTCCTTCTCCCCAATACATGGTTTCCTTATGGCCCTAAAAATATTCCTTGCTCCTGATCCACGGTTCTCAGAATGTGAACTTCCCGCAGGAGTAGCTGAGTGTGGTTGAACCAAATCCCCAGCCAGGCTTGCCATGACCTGGCATTGAAGCTTGAATATGATATAGGAACAGCCATGGACACCTCACTGTTAGAGCAATCACATCGATTGCACATAAGAATGCTAGAAGGAAGCTGGTTTTTGTTTTTTAATAAGCCTTACCTTATAAATTTCCCTTTTCCAAAGTTTCATATCAAAGCATTGTGACAAGGATCCGTAACTAGCAGACACAGAGGTGGTAGTTCCACCTAACTTCTGGGAACGATTGCCTGCTTTGGTCTCGTTTTGGTTTAGTTGATGGGCTAGAGACCCGTAGGAGATGAAGGAAGTTATGAAACTGATTTTGATGACATTGGCTGAGGTGTGTTAAGTGGGAGGTTTAACTAGGTTTTGGTGGAAACATGTCTATTTTGAGAAAAACTTGAAAGAGGAAGAAAGGTTTATCAAGAGAAACAAAAGCATGGAAATCTTAAAAAAAGCATGGGTATTATTTCTGAGATTAGCTTTGTCTAGGCTTTCTGATGCGGATTTCATTTTTATATATATACACCTTTTACATTACATACCCTACTGTCAGAAAAATTATATGGGCATTAAGTGCAAGAAAGCAGAGTAGAAGTTAAAAACATTTTTATAGATTTTCTGTTAGTCCTCCTAAGTCCTGCAGGATCAAAATATTAAGTAGAAAAAGGGAGAATTTTAAGGGTCTTCAGATTTTTAATTTCCCTGTGACTAGCCTACATCTGGGACAAACAGTGCTGGCAACTCTCCCAGCATTGTGAGTAACACATTTTGGCTCCTGTCTGCATTTTTCAATTAAGTAACCCACCAGACCCCTATGTAACCTCTGTCCAACTCTCACTGCATATCTGTTCCGTTTTATTGCAGTAGACACTCCCCCATCCTTTTTCCCATCTCCCATAGCAACTTGAATTCTACGAATGGAGATAAGAAAGTTGGGAAAACAACCAGTTGGAAGTGGGTATTCCCCCAGCAGTCTAAAAATTATGCAAAATCTGTAGCTTCTTTTATCTCCGTGGAAGAATTGCCTGAAACAGGGCCCAAAAATCTAATGCTCATCCTGGGGACATTGGCATCAGCAAATACTCCTTGAATGATATATCTAGAAGATTCCTTTCAGGATTAATTCTGTTTTACAATGCAAGTTCTTAATACATTTCTTTTTCTCTCTTTTGTAAATTGCTTGCAAATTCTGATCTATTAAAAAGGTGTAAGTTAGTTTTAACAGTTTTGAAGGTGACCAGTAGATTGTTTTCATTGAAATAATTGTGTTTGGGTTACTTGTCCTAACTGAAATTTAAGGTGGTGAATTAAGTGTAGTAGCTCCTTCCAGCTGCTATTCCAGCTTATACATATTCTGGTTTACTTTCTAAAATCAGGATATTTTTATAGATAAATTCCTGCTCTTTCTTAAGTTAGATGAAGAAGTTTGGTATAAAAATCCATTGAAAGTTGTATCAAGAAAATAACAGGAAATAGACATTTCTTCAGAAAATTTGGACTACATTTACAGGCATGCAGGTATGTGCCATAGATTGTCTTATTTTGAAACCTTTCAAGTGGAATGGTTTTCACAAGTGCCACATCACAACCCCTTGCTCTGCTCTGGGTTCTGTTGCTTGCCTGGTCCCTGCTAGCTCTCTTGTCTCTGCAGTGTCAGTGGCACAGAGCAGTTCCCTGCTCTGTAAATGACAGTCAAGAGCTCTTTTATCCAGCCCAGTGCTGCTAAGGGACAGGCCTGTGAAGAAGCACATCTAGCCATAAATATGTGAGCTGATACTGCAGATTGTGTTTATGCAGGCCACTGAACTGAGCAGCATAGTAAATACTGCAGTTTTATTGTCTCTTCTAACAGAAGATCTTGAAGTGCTTCCTCATGACTTGGGTGCTCTCCACAAGTCACAGCAGTTCTATCAATTATAAACCAGAACATTATGTTTTACAGTGATATCACTATCTCTTACTGTAAGACGTGCATTTCGACTTTAACATTCATGTCCCAGCCTTGATTTTGTGAAAAACCCTGAGTGATGCAGCACACCAAGTACAAGCTGAGTGTCACAGATGCCAAGCCATTTGGCCTGCTGGTAGAAGTGTGTATGGTTCAACTGAAAATCCATTAGATACTAATGTGAGACAGTAAGGTTGGTCATATGTCCTGCAGGACACCGAAATGATAGTAATCATTGTTAATAAATGAACGCACATTTCTGTGCATTCTTTTTCTCCTGATTTATCAGATTATTAATAGAGATGGGAAATAGAGGTCAGGGATTCTTCTGGGAAAAATATGCTATTGGAATTTATTCTGAGGTCTTGCGTGGGCTTACAGTTGCTGTACAAATATGTGAAATAGAGCTGGAAGGGACCCTAAAGATCATCCAGTTCTGATCCCCATGCCATGAGCAGAGACACCTGCAAATAGACCAGGTTGCTCTAAGCCCCGTCCAACCTGGCCTTAAATACTTCCAGGCCTGGGGCAGCCACAAGTCAGCCTAGAGGGGAATTAAAAAACAAAACCCCAAAACGTTAGAAATCATAAAAATGTAAACAGTTAAAACTTTCAAAAGTAGAGTTAATTGGTAACTCTGCCTAATGTTCTAGATTTTGACAGTTTAAAACACTTATGCTACAGTCTTCCACTGACAGGTGAATGAAGTAAGTCCAATCAAATATATTTCTGTTTGCTTCGTGTGATTTTGTAACCTTGACACCACAAAGAACATTTTTACAGTTATACCAAATTCTAATGCTTGCCTTTCAAATTGCTGACCTTTAGCAGTGAGATTGCCTGCATTGCAGATTCGTGATACACTATCCTTCAGGAAAATGGATGGATTAGCAGGGGTGGTGGTGATGCTACCCATAGTGAGACCATGATGCCACATCAAATGGGAGAACATGGAGGAAAACCGATCTGTTTGTGTGGGAAGGAATATGAAATGATAATTTCAGAAAAAGCATTCGAAATGTGCAGATACTTGGCTGGGATGTGAATGCTGAGTGGCTTCTGATACAGCACAGCCAAACCCCAAAAAGAATCATGATCTTCCGTGCTGCAGTATCCCTGCCCTGAGCACATGGCAGCCTCCTAGCGTCATTTTTTAAAAGACATTTTGCAGAAGAAAGATCTTGATGGTCCCTGTTAAAGCAAATTGAGAAAATGCAAGCATGCGGTCCTTTTAGTATCCTGTCGAAAGAATTACAGTTGGTACATGATATGTAGCTGCAGTTCCATCTACCAAACCCAAAATCCAGTTCAGACAAAAGGTTATTTGTCTTTGGGGAGTTATTGTAGCAGTGGCAGTGCCTGCCCTCCCCTCCTTGGACCTTGCACTTCATGATTTAGGCCATCATATGTGACCCAAAAAGATTCTTTGTCCTCATTTTTACCATGTATTTTGAGCTTGTCTCTACATGCATTCCCTAAATATTTTCAGATTCTTGTCTTCATTTGTGCTATGCTGTGTAGTGCTAATAAGCAATATCTGGTTCTGATACTGCACCTTTTTTTTGTTTTTTTTATTATTAGGAGCTAGGATTCTTATGTAGCTTTGCCAGACTAACAACTGGTGTATCAAGTTATGACTAAAATTGGAAAAATTACCATTTGCCATCTAAGTCAGGTATATACAGAGAATGCCCTGTAGTGCTCAATGCAGTATGGATGTACGGACCAAACTAAGATACAGCCTAAAAAGAGAAAGGGAATGGACCCTTCTGCCTACTCACCTCCCTCCTTGAAAGCACAGAAATACCTTTTCAGTAAGAGCAACAATCCCACAGAGAGGGTGTGGTCATAAATCTATGCTGTTAGAAATTAAGAGGAGCAGCAAGCACCACCAGGACAGTTTTCTTATTCTTGATATGCACACCTTAAGACAGCAATAAGAAGTCAAGAAACACAGGACTTAAACATAAGACACAATCATCTGTTGAACTGATATTCAAAAGTCCCACATCGTAACCAGTGTAAAATGCAGTCTGTTTCTGTTGTTCATTACCATTCATCATTTCAGCAAATGAAAGTTTCATTTTCACACTATTTTGTATGGTTCTCATATGTGTTTACAACTATTTGATTTATATTTGTTTTCAACTGTAATTTCAAATGTCTAAAATGGCCCCAAATCTTTTTTCTTGTCTCTAGCCACTCTATGTTGCAAGAGCCAACAAAACTGTGGTAACAACAACAAAACAAATGAATAATTTTGGATGTAAGGTCTGTTTGCTTTGAAAAAGATTAGTATGTTTGTGTATCAAAATGTTGCCAGATCTGCTTCCTTCCTCCTTTTCAAGAGAGATGAATCTGAATTAGGAGGCTTGAAAAACAGATCAAAGGGAAGAATTTTGTTCAGGCTACCTTTGTTGCAGGTTCAGTTAGTAATTACAGCATTCAGTTCTGGTCTAGGAAAATATAAGTGGCACCCTTTCTTTTTCTTTTCTGTATGTTATTTAATCAGGTCTTGCTGTTGTTCACTGCACGACTGAGATCAAAAATGCCACTGATAAATTCAGAGAACAGACAGTGACTCACACATACCTCGGTTCAGATTAGGTGAGGGAGAAGGGCACACTAAACAACAGAATTAAATATGGTTTAATGATTGGCAACACTTCCACGATGTATTGTTCCTAAATAATCTAATTTGATTTACAGTAATTCAGTGTAAATATAATTCATTTGTCAAGGAAGTGGCTTGTAATTTATAGTTTAGCATGAGATATATGTCATTGGAGAATGATTTTAATTCAGTAAGCTCATGTTTGTGCAGCAACAAAAGAAAAAGAAACATTCCTTGAACAGAGAAGCAGGGAATAGTGGGGAAGCTCTCAGCTTCCCACTGCAGTCACCTGGAAGGAGCAACTGCTGTCCTCTGGTCTCCAGTGGGACCCAGGCTGTGCTGTTTCAGAGATCCTCCTTCCAGCCTGATGACTAAATTTTTATAAATCGCTTCCTGATTTTGAGTGTGCTTAATTCATAGAATCACGGAATATGCTGAGTTGGACGCAGATTGAGGGATCTCATTAGTGCTCATTTCCCCAAATTTTGGTACACCATCTCATTGCTCATCACTGGACAGCCTGGTTTTGTTCCTTTCTCCCTTCCAAACTCATTTAAGGCTTTGTCATCAAGCCCCAGTAGCCCCTGTGCTAGAGCTCCTTTTCCCCTCTAAGACAGGTGCGTCCCGTCAGGTGTCCGTGCACCACGTGTTGAGTGGATCATCCCGTGGTCAACAAACGCAAAATTTTCCTGCTGACCTGAGCCTCAGAGCCCTGCACTGACCTGATGGATCTGCCTATTCCTATCAAACTAGTGGATTTTTTTGTTCCTGAAAACCCTTCTTTCCAGGTTTACACTCCTTTGATTCATATGCTTTCTGAGAGAGAGAAGGGAATCTCTATCTAAGAGCCTCATGGCAAAGTACTGCTCAGAGAGCAACAGAAATAAAGCTGTAGTCTTACAATTATATTTTAATAGCATTCTTTTTATTTTAAGGTACTTCAACCTAATCCCCCAAGTTATCCCAATCACAGTATCCAGTGTAGCATTCTTTTCAGCTGTTAGCAGGTGGTTTTTAAAGCCCTCTTTAGATGATACATGGGGCCCACATAGTGAAGTCAATAGTTAGACAGGATATAATTTAGACTTCAGCTTTTCCTCTCAGTTTGAAATAAAATGATCACATTTCAGGAAAGCCTAAGGCAAGATTTAAAGTTTTATATCAGAAGTTGAATATTTTCTTTTGTTGTACCTTGTTCTTTTAAAGAAAATGGTATTCTTTTAAAATAATGCTTGTTCTAATGTATTTGAAAAAGGCACCACTCTGAATTAAAAAGAAATTCATAAAGTATGCATGTATGGGAGGGGAAGATTGCATTCTTTACTGGAGCATTTAGTCGAAGGGTTTTAGTGCAGCCCATTCTGCTTAATTGATAGAATGAGGTACCTGCAAAGACAAGCTGTAAATGACAGATGGCCAATGGTGTTTACAGAGCAGCCCTTAAGGTGACAGAATCTTCTACAGCTCCTCTCTACAGGCAGGTTATAAAGCAATATTATAGTCTCTGTTTCAGACCAGAAAATGGTCCTTGACTGTCTTTAAACCCATGAAAAGTAGTTCTGGGAAATAGCTCCACGTAATTACAGTTCAGGTAACCCTTGTGATGCCTTTCATTTCTTGTATGGTAAAGTTCTACAAGGGTAGAGGCCACTTGTACTGTACAAAGTTGTGAAGCTGACATGGGACTCAAAAATAGGTGGAATATCCCAGATATGAATTGAGTAAGAAGTGAGGAGTAAGATAAGAACAGGATAAAGTTGTGTGATAAGGTATGGTTGCTTTAACTATTGATATCAGTGGTGCTGTTTTACCAAGGATGCCTTTTTAAAAGTGTTACCTACTAAATGGAATTCCTGGAAATATCCTAAAAGCAGAGGTGTCTCTTGTAGGAGTTCAACACATCAGCCAAATGAGCAAAGGTCTTCTTTTTCCAGAAGCCATCAGAATAGTCTAAAAATAAGCTTGCTGTAGCTAAGTAGACTGCTCTCATGCTTGTTAGAATGAAGACTGCAAAAACCGCTATTGTTACTTAAGGGGAGAGTGTCACTGAACTAGCAAGTTGAAATTTTCTTATTATTGTATTGCAGAAAAATAAGTTAATTTCTGGGAAATTAATATTCCGGGAAAATAAATACTTTTTCTACCTGTTAGCACAAATGAATGCTACTATCTTAAGGCAACACTACCAACATGGTTTTACATTCATTTGCCTGAATTCCGTGGTGCTTGTTTTCACATGTGGACACCTGGCCATGGGAACCTAGGTTAACACTGCCTCATGAGCCTTCACACCGCCAGTTAAATAGACGGACAATATCAAATACTGAGCTTGACTGAGGATTTAAAAGTGGGTGCTCATGGTACAGAATGGTGAAGGGCTATTTTCAATTGAAGTGACTTTTACAAAGGGATGAATTGTTAATATGCTGTTGTTCCAGATTTCTAGAAGAACTGATGTGGTGGCAGAATTAAGACGACAATTAATGGCTGCTGAGGAAGAAGACAGTTCATCATATCGTCCTCTGAATGTGACCACTGGAAATTCTACATGCATCCTTTTTTATGCTAGTAATTTCAGCCTCAAAGCCAGCAGTTCAGTTTTAATAGATTTGACAAATGCAACATTTGTAACACAGAATGTGGATATTTCTGCCTCTGAGTGCTCAGACAGCAACACAACGTGAGTAGCACAAGAAATTTCGTATCATAATACCTGTAATTCTGAAAACTATCAGAAATATTACAATGTAAAATTAGTACTGTTTTAATTTTCTTCTTCTAAAGCATCCAAAAAAACCCCTGTATTCGTAGAGGAAAAAAGTTAAGTAAAGGCCACAAAAACTGTTCACATGAGGCCTCTTATTTTCACAGTTTTTTTCTTCCTATGTTCCTTACTTCCTTGTTTGTTTGTATTTGGTCCAAACAGGTCTCCCTGTGCCTGATCTCACAGTCACAAAAATCTCCACTGGCATTAATGAGATCATAATTTCCTTCCCTTGAAGGGGAGTATTGCGAGTTAGGAGGTAGTAATTCAGCTAGAAGTACATTAATGAAACATGATCTCTGTTTTCCTTTACTTTGAAGCACCTGCTCTTGGGTAAATAAAACCCTATAAATATTTAGTCATATTTTTCTGTGTACTGAACCTTTGCTATATGACTTTTGTAACTGCCTACTGATTTAGAATAGTCCCTCAAATTGAAATGTCACAATGATCTAATTAAAGCTGACTACGCTAACATTAAAAATCTGTTTCTTATTCTTAGACTGTCATTAAAATACACAGAACCAGTGAGTGGAATCAACAGCCTAGAGATAAGGTAACTTATGATTTATTTTAAATAGATCTTTTGTGGTTTACAATGCCTGTTAAAAAAATAGGAGCAAAAAAAAGGGGAGGAATTAAATGAAAATGTTTTTGAATTTAAATTTCGAAAATGAAAATGTTTTTGAATTTGTTAGTTGCTTTCTCTTCTGAGGAGTCACTATGCAGGAAAACAATAATACAGACTTTATACAGAGAATATATTAATATGCTCAGGCAAAGTTCTGAAAAAATATTGTAGGCAAACATCCATACTGTAAGGTACTGGTATATGCAGCTTCCTGTTTTACTGATAAGATCAGTCCACAGTCCTTTCTCAGGTAAATCTAATTGTGATTTGTAAAAACCTCTAGCAGTTGAAGTCTACCTGCATGGCCAGGGCTGTATTGAGTACTAATGTGGAATGCCAGTGCAATCTATTAGCGCTAGCCTGTGGTTAATGAGGCGTGCAAAAAGTCTTAAAAAGTCCTTTCTGCTCATGGATGGTGACAAGACCATATTTCTCCTACCATGACAAGAGGGAAGAAAAGCCAGGGAATTGGAAGACCTGGGAAGAAAAATCAAAGGGAGAATCATAGAACCATTTACGTTGAAAAATATCTCTGTGGTCATTGAATTCAATCTTTAACCCAGTGCTGCCAAGTCCACCACTAACCGTGTCTTAAGTGCGACATCTTTTAGATATCTTCAGGGATGGAGACTAAGCCACTTCCCTGGGCAACCTATTCCAAGGCTTGGCAACCCTTTAGCTGAAGAAATTTTTCCTAATATCCAACCTAAACCTCCCTGGTGCAATTTGAGGCCATTTCCTCTTGTCCTGTGGCTTCTTACTGGGGAGACAAACCTCCCACCTCACTACAACCTCCTGTCAAGTTGCTGTAGAGAGTGATAAGGCCCCCCATGCACTTCTTCATCTCCAGGCTAAACACCCCCTGCTCCCTCAGCCCCTCCTCACAGGATTTGTGCTCCAGACGCCTCCCCAGCTCCATCACTCTTCTCTGGACAAGCTCCAGCCCCTCAATATCCTTCTTGTAGCGAGGGGCCCAGAACTGGACACAGCATTTGAGGTGTGGCCTCACCAGTGCCAAGCACAGAGGGACAATCGCTGCCCTGGTCCTGCTGGGCACACTATTGCTGATCCAGGCCAGGACGCTATTGGCCTTCTTGGCCACTGGGGCACACGCTGGGTTCTGTTCAGCTGCTGTTGACCAGCAGGTCCTTTTCCACCGGGCATCTTTGCAGCCACTTTGCCCCGAGCCTGCAGCACTGTGTTTGTTGTGACCCAAGTGCAGGACTTGGCACTTGGCCTTGTTGAACCTCATACCATTTGCCCTGGCACATCAATCCAGCCTGTCCAGATGAATGCTTAAATGAATAAATACCATTATTTACATTGAGACAGAAGGACATTCTGTGCTTAGGTAAAAGGACCCCAGAAGAACTTGTGTTGAGGAGAGTCAGTGATGTGTTTGGAGTGGTATTCAGAGTGCACAGAGACACTTGCAGTCATTATCAGAGATCATGACAGGTGGCAAAAAACCAGACTTACACTGTTACTCAGCATCTCCCTTCTCCCTCAAACATCTAGAGCTTTGTGAAAGAACATAATGTACAGCTAAGATTGCTATTAGTATAGTATTTTAACTTTTTTTACTATTGAAGTTAACTGTGTATAGGGTCCTTGAGACTTGTCCTTGGTGATGGTGTCAGGCATGCCTTGGTCTCAATAATGTAAATTATCAAAGGCACATGTATTTCTCTAAACACCATCGGGAATTAAAAAATATTTTCCTTAGATCCCATTCCAAAATACTGATCTCAAACCAAGACTATACCCAAGTTGTATTTTTCCTTTTACTACAAGTCCCAAAATATCACTTTCTCTGGTGCTGCCCTGATGCTCTTCTGTCTGCTCTTGAGTGCTCCTATCCCACTCTGATAGAGACAGACCCTCCAAAACCCTGCTCTGATTCTCATTCTTCATCTTTATACATCCTAGCACAAGTCTTAACTCATCTGCTGTAATTTCTTTCTCTAGGAATGAATCTGGTAATTTCCTACATTTGTCCTGAATATGGCTATCCTCAGCATAATACCATCCTTTCTAGTAAAATTACAGTTCCAAGAAAATAGTACAAATCACAAAGCATCCTGTGGAGCGTGGCACCGTGGTTCAAAACTAGTTAACTGCTAGATCTTAAAGGTGTTGTTTTCTTTAATAGTCAAAAGGCTTCACTTAACTGTACAGCAGCAAATTGCAAACCTTGAGACACTACTGTAGAAACAAAATCCTTTGGCAGCTGAAACATTTATCTTAGGTTTTGTTTGCTGCAGCCAGCAGAAGATCAAATGTGATATTAGTGCACACATGGATTTAGTGAGGATTATTTAGATTTATGTTTAGCTATCTGTTTATTAAAAACTTAAAATTTTAATTAGTTTTTGGATGAAAAATTTAATGTGGTCATGAATCTGAGTTGCATCTGGAGAGAAGAAATTTGAAGCAACTCTGCAGACAGACTAACTGTAATTTAAAGGAAAATGTCAGAACAAAAGGCGAATGGTTCATGTTTTCTTTCTTTTTCACGAAAAGTTTTTATATCCTTTGAGCCTGTTGTAGTAGAGGCAGAAATTCTCACAAAGTCTTTCTTGACCTGTGCTTCTACTTGAACACATTATAACTAAATACCAAAATGCATAAACAGCCCTTGAAGCTGGAATAAGAAACTCAGGCTCCACAATAGGTGGAGGATTTGAAAAAGATAGCTCAGCTAAGGTCTTGAATGTTGTCATGCCCAAGCAATGCTACTACAAGAGTAGCATAGGCTGGCTGTGTTTTGCAGGAGAATTTGATTTATTCTATTGGGCCATGTGTGATCCAGGTTTTTAATAGACCTTCAGGGCATTTAAACACAAATGTGTCTGAATTGATCAGTTTTTTATGTATGACACAGGTGCTTAGAAATATAAAATGGAATAGAGGAAGAATGTAGGGAGTAGCTTCCAGGGTAACCATTTATTGAACCTTCACTATGTGTTGGCCTGTGTGTGGGAGGTAGAGAGTGACTGCTTCTGTATTGCTTTTTTCCCCTCTTCCCTTAACTTATTAAGCTATCTTTATCTTGACCTACATATTTCCTCATGTTTGCTCTTTCTTTTCTTCCCTCCTGTCTTGTTGAGGATAGGGGGTGATCAAACAGCTGAATGTGTGCTTGGCTGCTGGCTGTTATCAACCCCTAACACCCCAGAGCCTTTATATGGAACAGAACCAGAACAAGCCATTGACCTTTTTCATGATACACTAACACTTAATTCATCTTGTGTATCTCAGCATGTGTTTTGTCAAGAGCTTCTAAAACCCATAGAGATACATTACAACCTCTGTTTCCCCTTCTGGTTCAGTCTGATTACATTTCTTGTTCAAGATGACACCTTGGTAAGATCGTGGTCTGCCTTAACAAACAGGACACAAGCAGGGCAAAGAGGTGGATGGAACAGAGCTGAGAGCCATGACTGCACTTTTTGCCTCTGTAAAGACCATTTACTTAAGTGTAGGAGAGCATATCTTGAAGACAGAAAGTGACTCCAGAGAGGACCATGTTCAAGCAGCTCAGTTTATTCATCAGTAAAAGAGTCCTAACTTCAGCAGCATGAGCAGGATCCAGAGCCTGCCCCCCTTACGAAAACCAGTCCATGCCCACGTATGAGCAGCTGGTCACATCCCACCTCCCGCTGACAGCTGCAACTGCTGCTTCATCCTGTGCACACACACAGCTGTCACCTCCCTCTCCCTCTCTCTAGCAAGAGCTACAGCCTCACTCATCCTCCTGCACTTGCACTGGGAGATGAGCTGGTAGGGAGTGTTTGTAGAGTGTTGTTGTGATAGTGTTAGAAAAGGAAGCTGCTGCTGCAGCAGGAGTGGGAGCAGTGGGCAGTAGTTCTTTGCCGGAAGAAGCACCATCTCAGCTCCCTCATAAACTGATCCAGCTGTTCAAGCACTTGTCTGTCATTTTCTCTGTGAAAAAGTGTCAAAGTGAATGGAAGTACAGAGCATTAGTATTCCAAACTTACATTGATACATATTTGACTGTCTTGTTGCTCAGTGTATACAGCAGAACAGAGTTGACCCAAAAAAACATGTTTTAAATTCTTCTGCTTAACAGTTGTGTTTCTCTTTGAATCTTTGAAACAGTAATTCTAGTTATCTTCCGCTTCAGAAATGCCTCTGCTTGTAATGATTAGCCACATGACATGATCAGTGGTGGTGGCATTCAGAGTTCATACAGTTATCTGGCACAAAGGGAGCCTGGCCCACGACCAGGAATCTTCTGTTCTACCATACATAAAGTACATAATGTCTCTAATGTACATAATTGTCTCTAATGTTTAATACAAATGTAACATTTCCTTGAAAAGCCAAGGTACTTTCAGTTCTGCAGATAAAACCTTTGTTCTCTCTCTGCTCTGTATCATTAATTTGCTATAATGTGCTCTTTCTGTTTGCTGTCTACTCATTTGAGAAAATGTTAAAGAAGTAATTCTATAGATTTTTGTTGTTTGAATGTCTTTTATTCTTGTAATTTAATGCACTATAGTTACATCAGTTATCAGTTAAGTGTGTGCTTGTTGGGGGCTATTCACTGTTATGTGTTTGAAAAAATGCTAAAGATAAGAGCCTGTATTACTAAGTTAACTGTGCTCAACTAGTTAACCAATTAGAATATTAATTCCCATGAGTCTGCAAGTAACACAACATTTTACTCTTTGGTGTAATGTGAAGAGACAGCATTCCCTTGCAAGTCACTTTAGACTGTACTCATACATGGCCTTATAAAACTTTTTGTTCATATGGTCAGTTTACAAGGAATTTCCTTCTTCACCACTTTTCTCATCTTACCAGCAAAAGTACAGACCACACCCAGCCTCTGTGGTTGGCACAAACATTTAAGTAAGCTTCTCTGTGTTTATAACTGGCTCTTAGCTGGTGCCTCTAGCATTGCTACTGGGACACCATGGAAATTCTGTTCAGATTGTACTGTACATCAGGAAAAGGTTCCTTTCTTATAGCAATAATATCAAGGTTTTAATTTTGTAACAGTGTAAGAATAGAATATTTTATATATATATGTGAATGTGGACTGGATGGAATTCGATTTTTTTTTTTCCACTGATGCTTGCAGCTGAATGTTTTATGGATAGAGCTGCCCAGGCTTAAAACAAAAGGAATGCCATAAGACAAAACATCCTTTTCTCACTTCAATGACACCGTGTTCTGGGATTCCTTCTGAGCATTTTGGAACTCTCGAGGATACTGAAGTTATATGAATCAAAAGCCACTGATTATTAATAATTTTATTTTTAAAAAAGCATAATTTGTGGTTACATTCTATGTTGTGTGGATGACATGATATTGAAAGTAACTAAACAAACAAGCAATATTCTACAGAGAGAATATTCTCTCTATATACATATACCCTATAGAACATTAAATACTCTATATTGTGCCACATTTAAGATGACTATTTTTTTTTTCAAAGCAATCATTCTTGCATCTAAGTTATTACTTCATATTTTAAAGTCAATATACAGTGTTACCCATTATGGATAGACATATTAGAATACATCATTTTGTAGCAAGTCTCATTTATTGCTAAATAGATTTCTCTTATAAATCTTTCTTTCATGGCTACCAATAATCAAAAGAAATCATCTGCAAACTATATAGAGGTACACATGCATTGACCAAGTAGGGTTAAAGTATTAAACAATGTACACTAAGGAGAGAGGTTTATAATTTCCTTATGAAATAGTTTGAATGCCTAAAAGTAACAGTATAAAAAGTGATAAAGATTAGCACATAGTCCTGCTCTGTAAAGGATCAGGATGTACTTCTGGATGTTGTCAGTTATTTCTGTTGGGAGCTGTTCAGACTGCATTGGTAGTAACATACCTATAAATTCCATGATTATAAACCACTGGAAACTGCTGCAATACCACACATACACAGATGCTTTCAAAATAAAAAAAATAATTTTTTGTGCCTAGCCTACTTCAAACTGTGAAACTAGATCTGACAATCCCCCCCAACCCTCTGAGAGAAAACTCTGTCTTCTATGTCAAATTCAGACATTTGCAAAGGAAACTGCCATTTAGGCATTTAAGGCAAGAAAGAATTGCAGTGGTTAATGAGAATGGCTAGCATGCTTGTACCTATCATAAAAGCAATTTTCCAAAAATCCCATAAAATGTTTATTCAGAGCCACTGCAGTCTTACTGACACTTTCTCAGCTTCTCCTCCACTGATTATAAACTGTTGGTAACTGATGAAATACAGCACTGGCAGAGGTCCTTGAAGAGTGAAATTGCATTTGCTTCTTGCCTGCCACAGCTATAGAAAGCTGTGCTTGTGAGGTGAAACTCTAAGAAGCAGCAAATACATTCACAAAATCTCTTCACTTGTGAACAACCCTAATGACATGGGAGGCCATGTCATCATTAGCTGTGATGTTTGCAGCCAACAGTAGTGAACCCTTATCTGCCACCAGTACTTTAGCAAATGTATGTTAATTTTTTCCTTCTAACCTTTTGACTTTTTTTTTTTGTCCTCTGTTGTTTTCCTAGGTTTTTAATGACCAACAAGTTCTATGAAGGCTCGGCTAGAAAATGGTCCACTTTAGATTCAGTTGAGATTTTACAAGATGGAGAAAAGTTTGCTAACTTTAGTGTTTCTGCTATCTCTGCCCCTGCAGAGTATTCATTTCATTGTCAGCTGGTGGGAACAAACAATCTCTATCCTGCAAGGCTGATTCCATCTAACAGTGAGGCAAAAAATTGGGATGTTTTCATTTCTGAGTTGCAAGTGAGTATGCATTGCCATTTCAGAGATAACTCCAAGAACTATTATGTGCTATTGTAGGTGCTGAATGACACACATTCATAATGCCCTTACCTTCATTTCAACCTGAGGGAAAATGTTAAAGAAAAACTGCTCCCCAAGGTGAGCTATTCAATAGAGGGGTAAAAAAGATGCCAGTTGCTGAACAAGGAGAACATGAAAGCACAGATTTGAAAAACAAAACTATGAAGTTGTCCACAGAAAAGAAAAACCAATTAAACCAAATGCGCTTAATCAGGAAAAGAATTACTAAGTCCTTATGCCTGTTTAAGGAATTGGGCTACTCTTGGAAACCTGGGCCTCTTAGGTGGGTGGCTTTATGCTGCTTACTTTGTTTTTATTTGATTTCTTGGCTCTTTGTTTACCTAGGAAGGTACAGCTTAGAGTAGCTGCTGTTTTCAGTGACATGGACTGCCTGTACTCCTGCAGATAGAAGCAAAGCCCAGTGCAATTAAACTTAGTTTGCCATGCACTTAAGTCGGGAATGGTACTAGGTCCTGCATGGCCCAGAAGGAAAGCAGCTGGCTTTTTTCAAATGACATAAAGCTTTTCTGCATATTTATTACAGTACTACAGACTACATATGTGAGGTGTAGATAATTCCACCTTTGCTATTTTGAACTTTGTTCTTGACTTAAGAGAAACAACAACATTTATATCTTAAAAGATATATTAATAAATATATCTTTAATAATAATAAAAAGTATTGCAATAAGGGATCTCTTTGATGAAAGAGGTAATGAAAATAATAGGAATAATTCCAAACTGTACGCTATTTGTCAAACATAAGCTAACCTCATGATAACTGGATAGAAATGCTGATATAACTGTATTTATAATTCTGATAACAAACCAAATCTCAATAATCTGACTCTAGACTTGACATTTCTCCTTAAACAATGGGAATCTCAAAGAAAGAGCATTGGTGCTTAGATTTATTTTCCACAAATTCCAGTATCAAGTCTCACCATTTTTTGAGAAACAATGTTGGAATACATACTACTGTTGTGAAGGTTCCTTATGATGGTATTTTTATGTACAGGCCTGAAAATACCATAGTTCATGGAACTGTACTTTGCCTAGTCTACTCTTTGGAGTTAGGCTTTGGCATCACTAAGATATGAAAGGACATGACCAATGAAATTACAAAGTGTTCACTCACCACCTGTCTTTTCCTTGGATTTCTATATTACTGCCTTCTTAAAGCTTCTTAAATAGTCCTTGCTCCAATGATAGTAGTCATCCTTTCATTGTGATCTTAACCAAGAGGAGAAGTAGTAGGTTTCCCACCTTCCTTATTGATTTGGAACAGCAGCTGCTTCCACTGTCCAGACAACAGAACTTCCAGTTCCTCTTGAGAAAGGGCTTTTTCTCTCATCAGTTCCTAGAGATGGAACACAACCTGAAAACTCCCGGTCTGATTTTTTTTTTGTTGCATGAGAAAACAGAGGGTCACCATTCTGGGCTCATTCCCAAATTCTGTCAGACCTGTCTACTTTTTCCAGGTATCTTCCACTGATACATACTGAAAGGTGACCTCAATATCAGTCTTTGTTATTGCATAAGGTTTAGAAACCCCCAAACTCTGTTGCATGGTGAAAAAAGCATGTGGGATGTGCTCAGCAGTTGCAGCCAGCACAGAATCTTGTTGCTGAAACTGAAGAACATGATTTTCATGTCAATGTTATGCAATTAATTAGAAACCAGAATGCAGTGCCAATCAAATTGGCACAATTTCAGTTTGCAACGCTGGCTCCTGGAAGCTGAATCACAGTGATAGAGGGACAATGGCAGCTACACAGGGAAGCCTTGCATAGCTTATTCCAAGGCAAGGTTGAAGTGGTGTAGCCTTTTACTTCAGGTCTGGAGCTGCCTCACTCACTACCATCTAAAGAAGCTGTGTGGGATGCTGTCCAGGCATGCTCACAGCATAGGATGTCACCACTCCTGTGTCACCGTACCTGTACAGAGTACCAAAACTGCTCTGGCTTTGGTGGGGGTTTTGTTGGTTGTTGTTGCTACAGGAATGGTTGTTGTACCATGACATCTTGTCTCCTTTTGAGGATCCCATATTTGTCAATGACGTTAAAGAGGAGGCTGCCACCAAAAGCACTGCTTTTCTTTAGTGTGTGTGGTTTAGAAGCACTTTGAAACCTATGAAAAACTGCCAAAACTTTAAAATCAAGAATATTTGGATTTTATGTAGCTAAAATATCTCAAAGTTCAAAAATTAGAAGTTTGGTGTGCACTTAAGAGCCATAAACCCAGTATATTTACTTTGAATGTTATTTTATGATGAGAAATCTGCATGCAAAAATATTTAAAAATTAACAGTAAATACAGACTATTATAACCCAGATATATGACTGGTCCAAACACTAAAATTAAAACTTCCACAGTACAGAGGCCTGTATACAAAAGGCTCTTGCATTCATAAATATTAGAGAACCATACATAAGCATTTTCTACTTTTCTATGTATGCTGCTACTATAAGAGTCTCATTTTTATCTCCTGCCTGGTATCTAACACCCCCACAGAAATGATGAAGCTTCAGAAAAACAGTAAAATTACCCTGCATATTCTTCATCTCCTGCCTAAAAGTAGAGATATCTTTTTAGGAATGTAGAATTGAATCTTTCACCTAGATGGTTGAAGAAGCATATGCTGTTAAAAAAAAAAAAAAAGGAAGACCACTAGGATTGAAATAATAAATTTCAGTATTTCTGGATCTAAATCAGGAGTGGCAAAGCCCTTCTAGACTGAATATACCTGTTAAGTACTTCAGAGAGTTCTTGTAATGTGGTGAGCAGTGTGTATTGTTTTCTAAAATTTCAATCCATTTTTTTGAACACAGATAACCTGAATCATCACCTGCTTTCTGTGTTTATTGTCAATAAGTCTTTCAGGCTACATTTCATGACTCCTATTTACGTTCTCATTGTGGTCAAAGCAGTGGCTTAACAAGAGAAGGCTTTCGCAATCACATGTATTCTTTAAAACTGTGCAAACAGTTGTCCAGCCCTGCAGCTTATTTTCACTAATCCTGCTTTAATCAGAAGTCTGAGAACCTTTGGTGAAAGCAGACAGTTTTTGCGAGTTAGCTACCATGATCTGACCTGGAAACATTATTCTAAGAGGCCTAGAAAAGGTTGAATTGCTAATATTGTCTTCACCTCCACATTATCTAAAGAGCCCTTAGTTCTCCTCATAACAACAGTTCTATTAATCAGCATTCAGGAAGGTGCAGACATTGCTTGTAACATACATACTACATAAACATTAACTTTCGGCACCTGAGCCGTGACTGAATGCAAACCCAGAGTGTTTACTGGTATAGCATGGTAGGTTTGTTCAGTTTGTACCAACACCTTTCCTAGGAAGTACAAACTCTTTTCTTACCAAAAATAAACTCAAGCTTTCCATTTATTATATGGTAGATCATAGAATAATCACGGTATGGGAATACATAAAAGTAGAAATCCATGATCTTCTGCTTTCTTGTTTACTGCCTGGTGAGAGAAGTGTTTTAAATAAAATCATAATTTTTTAATTTGATTTGATAATATTTTATAGAAAATAATAATTTTTAACATGTTGTTTCTTTACCAGTGGGTTTATGATATTTTCTGCTTTCCTTACACACCCATTTCAAAGATTCTGTAAATGCATACGACTCCCAGTTTTTGTTTTTCTTTATAAAATTATTTAAGAATGAATCAAAATGAGATCAGATAAATTCTTTCCTTCCTCTTCTTCCACCAGTTATGTTCCCTTCCTTCTGAAGGAATCAGTGCTTATGCCATTATGTGCATGTTTGTAGAGGGGGGATTGTCTTCCCTTTCTTCATGGTTTTCTAATCCTTTGATTGGTTTGAACAAAAATTCTAGAAAGTTAGTGGTCTCAAAGGCATTCAGTTTGTTGATATTTTTGTACAATTGGTATCTAGGCAGAGAATACATCTCCAAATTCGTTGATTCTTCTGAGGAGAATAATATGGGTGGAGGTCGGTCAGTGGCAAACATTGAGAATTCAGTCAAAGCAGAGATATTACAAACTTTAATAACTGCTGGAAAAGTTTATATGGGTTTCATAAGTTAATAGACAACGCGTATCCCATACCTCAGTAAAGCAAGCCTTCCCTTCTGTTTTGAGTCTTTGATGTCTGAGGAGGGAGGAAGGAAAATTTCACAACTTTTTTTCTCCTTGAACTTCCACTAAAACTCAGCCAGAAAAGGTCATCTTTATTAGATGCATTTTAAAGTAGGTTCCAGGAGTTTTGTTTGTCAAGGAGCTATTAGCTAAAACTCTCAGACTTTTTCAACAAATCTCATGATCTGAGCAGCCTTAACTCTGACGCCTTGGAGTGCTTTGAGTTTCCTGGTTCTGAAGTGGTCGTTGAGCTGATGATCAATGAATACTGATAAACTGATTATGTGAATACAGAATACTGATCAGAATACAGTGAATGCAGAATATTGATCACATGTCCCCTCTGGGACTTTACTTCTAAAAGTAATAAGAATTTCTGAAGTGGGAAAGGTACCAAAGAAATGGATTCTGCATCTTTAATTTCCTGGGTGAAAAGGAGACCTTGAAGATTGTTTTGCAGAGGATTTTGTTCTCACTCTTTTTCTAATGGGCAAAGTATAATTGATAGTTAAGGGGTGTGGTTTTTTGTAATTACCACGTATATCTTGACTACGCCCCATGCTTAATTGCACTCATCTATCTACCTTTCTTCATTTTCAGATTCAAGGCTTCAACATTATAAACAACCAGTTTTCCTATGCAAGTGACTGTACAGGTTTCTTCACTCCTGGAATCTGGATGGGCTTGGTAACATCTATAATTTTACTGTGGATCCTGACCTATGGAATCCATATGATCATGCAGCTCACAACAAACAACAGATTTGATGATCCCAAAGGTCCAGCTCTGTCAGTTCCTCAGACAGAATAGCCATGGATTGACTTCATGCCACTGTGGCTTTTCCTGGTCTGATGTTTATGATTTTTACAACCTTTTTACTTCATAATACGTATAACTTAAAAAGATACCATAGGAAAACCAGATAATTAAACTACATATAAAAGTGATCCTTGTGCTTGGAAATAATAATAATTTTATTTGTTACTATGATCAATTGTTAACAGCTTTTTGTGTTGAGGTTCTGAAGTGAGACTGTAGAGGTTTTTACTGTCTCTGGCTATTGGAAAGGTCATTAAAAACTTCCTTCAGATCAACTTTTACTGGCAAAGAAGACATACCACAACATAGACAACTGGGAAGGATAAAATATTATTGATGGAAAAACTATATATTGAAAATACTGGTCCCTCTAAAGGCTCTTTATTTATGTCACGATGATGCTACATCTTCAGAAACTTTTAACTGTGTTTTGAATTTTTTTCTCTGGAGTGAAACATCCAGAACTAATAAAGTGTAAGTCACTAAATAAATGGTCCTGAGAAGTCTTTTCAAAATACGTTACTTTGTTCAGATGTGGTATCACAGAGGAGAAGGAGTAGATTAAGGTGTAGCTTCCATCTAGTGTTACCTTATGCTTGTGAGAATTATGTTGAGTAACACTGACTTGCTGTAACTATGGACAGCTGATGGGGTTATAGGCAAGATAGGTCCTTGTCCAAACTGATCACAAAATTAGATTTGGTGTTGTGGCAATGAATGCATATTTCAAGCTCAGAATCTATTCAACGTGCTGGTGCAGAGAGCATCTTAACAGAGATAAGGTAGTTTTTTTAGCCTCCTCCATTTTCCAGGCATCTTTGGAGAAACTATGAAGTTCATACAAAAAAAAAAAAAAGAAAAATAATATATAAAATTGTTAGAAACACTGTCCTGTTTAGGTCTGAGCATTTTATGGTCATCTCAGTGCTTCTAGAAGCTTGAAAACATTCACAGTGTGCTGTGTTCTTCTGCATATGATAGAAACACTGTATCTTCTAATTGGGTAATCTGACTATGGAGTGAAATACTAAATTCTATGAAGAACTAGGAAACAGTAAAAGAGCAATGGTAAAATGGCAAAAAATTGTAAAAATAAGACTTTTATTCTTTCTTCTGGAATGTTTTGTTATGACTGGGCATGTTCAATTAATAGTTAAAAAAACCAAAAATGACATTTTGACAAAATTACGTTTGTGAAATGAGAAAAAGTCTAACTTTTCTGATCTTGATCCACATAGGATGATACAGAGGAAAGACAGTTGGAATCAACTATTTAACTAGACAGATAATAGTTTCTATCCATCATTTCTGGGTGTCACACTTTTATTATGAAGTCTAAAAAGTAAATTAAATGCTGTCTGAAGCTATTCCTTCTGAATCATTCAATCCTGACCTAGAAAACAAAAGGAAAGTGTCCTATAACTAGCAGAAGTGTCTCCTGTGCTGTAATATTTTTCCCAAATGCTTTTCAGAACCTCAAAAGAATGCATTTGATCTACACAAAACCTCTGTGTTAGAAAGGCGTGTTTTCCTTGCACAAATTAGTTGCCAGGAGACAACTGGACTTGTTTTATTAATTCTCCCTTCGAAGCAAGTTGTATGAATGTGACAACAGAAAATTGACATAATAGTCATGTAACTCGCTAGAAGAGGGAAAAGCTATTACAAAGGACTTGATTCATAGAAGACAGCTTTCTTAGGACTTTTATCTATTTTCAATAAAACTTGGAACAGATTTTGTTCAACAGTGATGATAAAAAGAACTGAAGAACAGCTTTACCAGGCCACTTAGCTTAGCATTCTATCTCCAGTAGTGGTATGAGTATGATGAGCATCTAGCAGTGCTCCCTGCAGATGTTCTCCCAATCTCCACCATTTAGCTCAGGTACTTCCTCAACCAGAAGTGTTATCTTTGTATTTAAGAACTCTGGGTATAGCTGTAACCCGTGAATTTGTCCGGCCTCCTCTTGAGCCTGTGGGCTCTCCTGCAGCTCACAGTGTCCTGATTATAGTATGGCACTGGGAATGCATCTCTTGCTTGCCTAGGATGGACTCTGGAAAAGAGGGAAAGAGTCTTATATTGATTGTACCACGAGGAAAAGATAATCCTCTTTCAGAAGAGCTGTTTGCTGTGGTGGATACTACACATTCCAGGGTAAAGGCGAAGGCATTTTTAACGGAGAAAAAGCTTTTTCTTTCTACCTTGTCTCACAGCAGTGATAGCAGGCTTTGGTAAGTAGGGCCTGTCAGGGCATATAGTCTGTTTCTATAGCGACTTGGGATATCTTCGTAATGGAAAGATCAAACCACAAGCTTATCCTTGTCACATCTCTGCTGGGAAACACATGACGAAAAGAAAGGAACTACCTACAGCTCTGGCTGTCCTGGGGGCCGGGTGGACTGGGCTCTGGGGACAGTGGCCGGTCTGTTGTGGAAAGGAACTGCTCTCTGTCCACATGGCATGGGTTCACCTTGGCTGGTTAGCAAATACCCACCCTGGTGCTCAGGCCTCTTCTCACAGGGGCCATCCCTGCTGACAACACCTGGACACAGACATCCAAAACCCCACCTCAGAGGGCTGTGCAGGCTGCTGGAGTCCCCGTGCCCTCTGAAGCCCCTGCAGCTGCACGTCACACTGCCCTGTTGCTGGAGACAAAGACAACTGATCACTTAGTTCAGCAGGGCTGGCTTCCTTCTTTGTAAATAAGACTGTGCCTCAGGAAATTCTGGGAGGATTTTGCACCTGTCTGGGTTTGTTTCCCTTTCTGAATAAAGTTAAAACCCTGTCAGGGGCCTTCCAGTTCTGCGTACTTCTGATTTCACAATTCAGCTTAATCATAAATGTACTTGTTAAAACTTGCCTGTTTTGGGAGCTGTTCCAGACAGAATATTAGCTCTGTCTGGAAAAGTGTGAGCCTTTAGGACTTCTACCAGCATTTGCTGAATTTATCAGAAGTACTGACTTCTGTGAGTGCTGGCTTATTTCTCTACCAAGTTAAAAAATATACAGTAAAGCTGAAGGGGATGAGGGGTAAGAGTATCATTAGAAAAGTAAAAGCTTTTTTTCATTATGTATGTATATATATATAAATAAATTTTATGAAAAATAATCAGGAACTTTAAAAAAACTGGCAAAACTAGAAAAAAAAATCAATTTA
Source organism: Machaerirhynchus nigripectus (assembly GCA_013397975.1). Classification (NCBI taxonomy): domain Eukaryota; kingdom Metazoa; phylum Chordata; class Aves; order Passeriformes; family Dicruridae; genus Machaerirhynchus; species Machaerirhynchus nigripectus. The sequence goes on along the minus strand of VZRQ01003706.1, from coordinate 738,245 downwards.
AGTCTGAAGAATTAAGATTAAAACCAGAGAAATCCCAAAGCTAAACACGAAAGTCCTGAAGTAATAAGGTGTTTAATCACAAAATTCAGCAATAATCATTTGTTGGAAGGAATAGATAAGATGGAGCTAGAATCTGAACTTCCTGATTTGTGTCCTGGTCTGTTGGTTTCTCTGCCTGTAAAATTACTCATTTCACAAATCACATAGAAACCCAGCAATGACTTAAAATGACACAGAATTATAGCAGAAATAGTCCAAGGATAGTATTTTTATGTAGGCAATAAAGGAAGACAGGTTATTCTATCTGCAAGGGAAAACTCAGTGAAGTAATCAGCTCCACCTTTCTTTCTGTGTGACTAATAAATTATATGCTAATCTAAATCAGCTGAATTATTAGGCAGTGGCCAGGCATTAAAGAGTTCTGTACTTCAGCATGAACTGAGGCCAAAAAGGAGAGGCTATAGAGGCTGAAAACAAGGAGTGACCTCGAAAAACTAATTCCTAAGATAATCAATTGAGACACAAGGAGAAGTCTGAATGTTGGATACTGGTCAGTGCTGGCAAAAAAAATAGCAGTAGTGGTGATGACTTTCGGGGCAAGTGTGATGACCATCTTACCATCACACCAAACAAGAGGAAGAGACAATGCACACAAGGGGGGACTCCTTTTCCTGAAGGCTGTTTTTTAATCTTGCGTTCTGCCATGGGTAGACCTTGGTTGGCTGCCAGACACCCACCTGGCTACTCTCTCCCTCCTCCACCACAACAGGATGGGGGAAGAAAATATGATGGAGAATCTTGTGGGCCAAGATAAAGACAGTGATACCATTTAGCAGTCACCATTATGGGCTAAACAGATTTATGAAAGATTAGTTTATTTCCAATTAAAATAGGTTGGGTAGTAAGAAACCAAAACAAAACTAAAACAATGCCTTCAGTCTACACAAATGCCAAAAAATCCTATTGAGTCTAATACCTTCAGTAAAAAACCCTGATCTTCAGTTTGCTAATAAAGATTCTGTTCTCAGGTTAGTCCATTAGCTATCAAAAAGTAATGCAAAATCAAGGAGAAAAGAACAGATTCTTCAAAACTCAGATTTCTAAAGGCTTAAAAATTTTTGAAGCACGAGGGGGTGGGGCAAGAAAAAAAAAGAGATCTTACCAAGGGGTGGTTCCTTAAGCAAGCAGTCTCTCCTTGCCAGAATGCGGGCCAGTGTTTTTCTTAACCTTCCTACTTGTGTAGGTGGAAAGGGGACTTAAACAGTGTCTGAGCCCAAGAGCAAATCAGTTGCTACTGATGTCCCACACATGAAGTAGCTTCCTTCTCTCCACCACAGCTTTTTGTATGCCTCCTGTGGGAACACAGGTTCCCTGCTCCAGATTATCTGGATTTCTATATACCCCCTGGAGCTGGTATGTTTTTGAATTATTATAGTTGAGCTTTGTTTTAGACTGGTTTTTATATCATTCATTATTGCCATAATAGAAGATAGTTTACTGAATGATTGTGCATTTTCTTTGTAAAGAGCAATGTAAGTGTCCCGTGGAACACTGGGAAACCCATTTTTAGTCTTAGTACTTCTTTAACTAGTTGTGTAAAAGTAACATAAAATGAATGGTGTACAGTCACCGCGACATGATATGCAACTAACTTTAGTTAATGAAAGCTGCAAAAGTAATGTTTGTAACGTAAAAAAAATCCTAACAAATGCTTTTATAAAAGTAAGTTAGGAAGGCGGGTAAGTTATGATGTAATGTTTGAATTATAATTTTGTGTATCCTACTTACTCTGGGTAAATATGGATGCATATGGATAGCAGAATGATGAATTTAGTTATTTAACAGATAACTTTCACTGAAGTGTGCCAGCATGATTTAAGACATTGCTGTTCCTGCCTACCCTGCCTTTCATTCATGTATATCTGTGCCTCAGCTGCCTGTTAAGCACACACTGCTGCACTCTCCTTTTCCACCAAAGATGTGATGTATCAGATTTTGCACTAGAGTAGCAGAGATGCAGGTTCTTGTCTGGCTCTGCCATTCCTGCTGCTGAGTAAGAAAATCCTGGCAGAGGAGCAAGGCAGTTAGCTGCAAACACTGATACCTTAACATATTATAACAATACTGGGGAAAGATTTTTACTATAGTTGTCAAAAGGGGAAATATAAAGGATGCAAATAGCCAAGTGCCTTGGTAGGAGCAACATTACTGATAGCCTGAGAGGCAGGATCAGCCTCCAGTTCAGGGAATGTGATTTCTGTCTCTGCATGCCTCAACACACATCAGCTAATAACCTATATCAGGGCAAGTTCAGGAGTGCTCTGTTTCATATCCTGCTATGAAGACCCCTAAAGGCTCTCTATGGCAGAAGATAGCTAGAGAGCATCAAGATCCAGCTGTGGACACCTTCTCTCATTCTGTATCTTCAGACTGCAACTGAACAGGGATGGCACAAGCCCCCAACAAGTCTCAACCCTTCTCTTCAGTTAAAAAGAGCAAAAACAAATGTGGAAGAGGAAGGGCAATACAGATCATCATCTTTTCCTTGATAGTGAGAATCCTTGCATTTCTGAGTGGTTTCCAGAGTCCCTGCTTGGAAAAGAAGGGCTGAAGACAAAGGACCCAGCCCCATCCAGTGGAGGTGTGCACACCTGTGTGATGCTGGGCTGTCTTGGAACATTGTTCAACTCCTCTGCTTTCTCTCCCAGAACCACTCTTTGGAGCTGTCTGCAAAGAAAGGCAGGAGTGACTGCTTTGGCTGCTCTCCAGAAATTCTGAGGTAGCTTGAAAGGGAGTGTAAGGAGGGTACTGTGCAGCTATATCACATTTACCTTATCACCTTCATGAAGCATCAGAATTGTACCCCAGAGTGCTTAAAACAGAACGTTAACGTCTGAGTAGAAAAATCTGAGGTTTCATCTATCTTTTTATAACTAATTAGTGTTACAAAACCAAAATAGTGTGCTTTTGCTTGTAGAGCTTTCATGGATATGTACTTATGCTGCAAGAGTGGAGTGGTTCCATCAGTTTTCATTGATTTGGGTTTTCACAGGAGTTTCTGCCAGTGTACTGATTAGTTTTGACATTCAAATTTACACCTTAATGGCTTAGTGCTACCAGTTTCTGTGGTCTAACAGTGATTAATAGAAACCTAAATGGAGATGAATTACTATGGTGGGATTTTTGTCTGGTTCCCCCCCNTGAATTTCTATGGCGGGATTTTTGTTTGGTTCCCCCCCCCCCCCTTAAATAACACAAAAATTCTTTACTGGATATATCAGGGAATTTACGGTTCACTCATATTTTGACATTATTTGAACCTGTATCTGCTATAAGTGCTTTTGCAGCACTCTGAAGTTCAAAGGGGCAGAAAGGGCTAAGCATGCTTCTGGCAATGGGTAAATGAGCTGAAGATTAATGATGACTTTTCTGAATTGTAAAATCTGAAACTCTCCTCTGTATAAAACTGGTGTCTGAGAATTAAGAAAGAGATTTTTGCCTAATTAATTACTACCGTCTGTTTGTTATGAAACTCTTGGTTAACACTTGATCTAGTTATTTTTACCACCTTACTTTATCAGAAAGCTGAGGGCCTTCAGTAGGATCACTGTTTTTGTCTGGAATAGTTGGTGGTTTCACTTCAATATTCGGTAAGATTGCATGTTACTCATTAAGTAAATGTGCCCCTTGTCTAATCAGGAGTATATGCATCTGCTGCAATTCCAGGGCCAGATTCAGCTGTTCTGCAATGGGACTCTTGTTCCAGAAGCTCTTTATGTTGTATCTGGAAGTTACATAGATCAAAATTATAGCTTGTGTGCTCCTCTGATGGTGTAATATATAGGGCCTCCTGTCTCAAAGTGTCAGCACAGTTCAACTGCAATAGAATCTGTGCTCCAGCACTTTGCACCCTAAAGGGCACTTGCAACAGAGGAGATAATGCCTGCCGTTAGTGTTCCAAGTGAAATAATTTCATTATTGTCATTACATATTATTGTTTTAGTGTATTTGGAAGGAGGATGATCTTTCCCCTTTAAACACTAAGGCCAATGTTAAACAATTTCCTACTGGATACTTCTTTTGAGGGGCCTTGTATCTTCACTCTACTGGTGGTGCTGTGTTGGTAGTCATTTCATACCAGATACTAACACAAGCTTCTGATACAGAAAGGGTCTCCAAATCAAGATGTATTAATGGAAATCTGTTCATGTATACGTAAAATCTGCAGCTTTTTGTCAGGATACAGCTTTTTTTTCTGGTGTGCTACAGCATGTTGTCATGTATAAGCATATATAAGCTACAGCTTATACCTGAGATAACACAGGTTGTATGGGCCCTATGGTTTGTCCAAGACCATAATATTAACAGTTCTCCCCCCAAACCTGAGGGGTTAATGCAAAGATTATACAGATTTCCATCTTCTCATCTGCAGTGTGGTGCTCCTGCTGTGTCTTCTCCAAACAAAGTACTATCATGCTCCCTAACAGGCAAAAGTGATTTGGCATTTAAATATTGTGCCTTCTTTTGCTTCATCATTTTTGTTCATGGGGCTATGCCATCAATCTGGACATCTGGCTTTAAGCTTTGCCTGAGTTGAAACTTACAAAGTTTCTCCACTTCTCAATGTTTGCAATGAACCTTCCTTGCCAGTAAGCAGCAGAAGTGAGGGCTGACTTGATCTGATTTGGAAATACTGTGAAGTGTGGAATTTGAGATCCCTTCTGCCCACACGAGGCAACACCTTCTAGCTGGTCCTTCCTGTTAGGTGACCTGATTGCTTAGAGCTGAGCTCTGTGCTTGAAAGCATTTGGCAAGTGCAATGTACACCTGAGAGTAGCACAAGGCCCCCTTACAGCCCTTCACAGAGGGAAGCTGCTTATTTGTTTAGAAAATAGAGGCTATTGCTTGACTAGCGATATTTCAGTCACTTCCATGGCAACAGGCTCTGAGAGACAAACCAGGTCTTCACCAGAACACACAGCAGCTTGAAAACAGAATAGAGAAAATTTTACGTAGCAACAATATGAAGTTTCCATTAACTTTTGAATTTTACATGTTAGTTAGCTGATGATTTAATCGGTGAAGTAATGGCTATTCTGCTAACCAGTTATGAGCAAATTGGCATTGATTTCTTTCAGTTGTCAGGCATCCCTTGCTTTTGTAATGACTGGGGATGTGCCAGCACAGTGTGGTGCCCCCTTCCCTCCTCTGCCCACACAATCTGGCAGGTGCCTTGCAATGATAACTGTATTTAAGGGGCAGCAACATTTGGAAATTATGGCCTAGTTCAAGGGTACTGGAATTTTTCTATCTATTCCCAGAACTGAAATGAATCTGTAGCAAGTTACATTCATGTTTGTGACTGAATATGAAAAAATATGAAAGTATTTGGAAGTAATGAAATGTGGTTGATGTGGCCTTTTTGTTGTCCTCTCCCCCAGATTTTTTTAACTGCTTCTTGAGAAGCAGAGCTAAGCCTCAGTAGATATTTACAAAGTTATAGTTCTGTCTGCTTTTGCTCATGGGTGTTTGTGTCCAGTATTCCTAGAAAGCATCTGGGAAGGACAAGTGTCCTGGTATTCAAATCACAGGCAAATGGTGACATTTTATCCTCTTGTTTTATCATTGCGTCCTATTTTGCCTAATGATTGCATCAAGATGGTAAGAACATAAAGTAGCAAATTCATAGTCTCCTGTTATTCATGCTTTCAGATGGTGTGGCATTTTTTTAACACAATGTTGAGAGCTTAAAAGGAATCCAGATGTAGAGCAGAAAACCCACAATACTGTTGTAGTCCTATTAAGGACTATTTAGCCATAAGGTAGCTGCATAAAATCCTGGATTGTGGCCTGAAAACAAGGTGTTCTTGAAAACTACTCCCTCAGTTATATTCTTTCAGTTAAGTATGTAGGCTACTTTACATAAATTTTTGGCAAACCAAAGGCTGCTATAGAAGCCACTGGCTCAGCAAACAACAGGAAATGTTCTAGCTAGCTAGCTAGCTATACATCTATATATCTCACAGAATCACAGAGTGGGTCAGGTTGGAAGGAACCCCAGTGGATCATCTGGTCCAACCTCCCTGCTCAAGCAGCTCACCCCAGAGCACACGGCACAGGATTGTATCCATACAGTTCTTGAATATCTCCAGTGTGGGAGACTCCACAGCCTCTCTGGGCAGCCTGTTCCAGTGCATGGTCACTGCACAGTAAAGAAGTTCTTCCTCATATTCAGGTAGAACTTCCACCCACACACCTTGTTGTTGCTTGGACACGGAAACACCACCTCTGCTTTGCCATTGCTGCACCCAGACACACACAGAGCCACAGCGAAAGCTCCAGGTGTCATCATCACTTGTAAGGAGTCTTATCACCATTTAGTCTGTCCTCAGACCTTGCTTCCACCTAGCATTCCCATGACCTTCCCTGACTCTCTTCTCTACTATCTCAATAGTCTCTGTGTTAGGAACAATTTTCATAATTCCACGTGTTCAGAACATTGTATTTTCTTCAGCTCTTTCACTGTGGATTTTCTTGGCAGTAAGAAAATCAGATCCTTAGACATCTAATGCATATTGTGTCCTTACATAATTTCCCAAGATGAAACAGTCTAACTTTTTAATTGTACATGAACTGAAAAAAATTAGGAGAAGTCCTGTAAAGAGTCCTGTATTTAAAAGATTTTTTTGGAAGTTCAAAGTGGAAAAGGTTGGATATATTTTATCCCTTAGTCTTCCTGCAGGAGAAATTTGTCCTTCTCATTCACCCTTTAAACAAGTAATCCCTCAAGCCTGGGAAACATTAGAATCTCGGGACCACAGTACTAATTGTTATATTGCATTACCTGAAGAATGAATCAAAGTTACTAGGGCATTTTTTGTAGCTAGATTAGAGACAAATGACACAGAGCACTCAATTTTTGTGAAGCCTGGATATTTTCAACGAGTCAGTGGAGCAGAGTCCTGTGAAAAGCCAGTGTTAAAAACTTTTCCCTTTTTCCTGAGGTAATACTCTTTGCATGACTGTGACAAGATTCTCACTGTGGTGAAATGAATTGTGAGGATACTGTTAAGCAGGGAAAGGGAGCATTTTTAATTAAAATTTTTCTGTAGTTTAGCCTGCCAGCAAGTCCACTGAGGAGCAGAGAAAAGAAAGAGAGCAGAGAAACAGAAATGACAGGCCATACCAAAAGTGGGATGAAAAAAGGAAACACTGGAAAACTTCATTCTTCCTGTGAAAAAGTTGATTCTGATACTGCAAACAAGGCTCAGCTCCACTGTCCAGAGGCAGGAAAGCTGAATATATGTAATAATTACAGCTGCATGAATGCCATGAATAGTCATTCACATTCTAAATGGATTTGCTTTGATTGCGTTTATGTCATCTTTTTTGTTTCATTTTGTTGGATATTCTATTGAGCTCATGGTAAACAGTGGCTAACAGTTGAATAATGTAAACTCCTTGGATATACATTTGAGCTTTAACAATATAGTACTAATAATTCAGAATTTTTATCAAAAGAGATATAAATAGACATAAGGTACTTCCCCTCCCCAGCATTCCCCCTCCCCCCCAAAAAAATTCCTTCTTCTTTCTTTCCTTTGGGGTGTGATAAGACACACAAAAATATATATTAGTGAAGATTACTGAGTATTTTTAACAAAGAGATCTTTCCTTTTATGTACTAACAGTGTAGCCCCTAAATAAACCTAGCAAATCCTCCCTAAGTTATACATTTTTATACTTATAAAGGTTTGAAAGTTTACTACCCTTAGAATTCTACTGACCTTTGCAACAGCAGAGCTTATGAGAAACTTAAAGTATTAAAAATAGTTGCTCTTGTTGCTTTGTTGTAGGTTTGAATTTGGCACACAAGTTACAAATACTGCATGTGCTTTCTATAAAGTGTACTTCTACTGCAATGTATTAATAGCCAGTTTTCTGCTGTTTTCTGTGAGAAACTTTTGTCAAATCATGCTACAGGAAACAATGGAGATGGCTGCAGCCATCTGGAAAGAAGGCAAGATGTGGGAACTTGCTCTTGAGGGGATGTGCTGAAGGACTGGGCAGGTTCAAGAACTGTCAGGGAGGGGTAGCAAAGGATCAGGGCACAGAGATGGGAACCTTTAGCTCAGAGATGGGAACTGCTGCAAGGAGCAGAGAGCAGCTGGCCAGCCCTGACAGGGACAGAGGGAAAACTGTCCACATCAGGGCGGGCTGTGCAGAATTTGCTCTGGTCAGGAAGCCACAAAACTAGCTAAACTGACATCAGAATAAAGGACTGTTTTGGAGATGGAGAGGTCTGTATAAAAAGGTAATATTTATTTATTTAGTTTTCTTAGCATATTAAGTAGTTGATTTTTTCCCATTTAAAATGTTGGTTGACTCACTTTATATTATAATAAGGCCTGTTTGGTTTGAGGGGTTGTTTGTTTGTTTGTTTGTTAAAGCTTTCAAGCCACTCAGTTGTTTTTAGGAGACTTGTAAGAAAGTGGTGTACTGAGGATACTTGAACACCGTGGAAAGCTTGCAGTCATACCACACTGTTGTGATCAGCTATTCCCTGGCCCCACCACCACTAACTTGAGCCTGGTTCAAGACCAAATTTTTGTAATACAGATTATTTCTCTCCTCTGGTTGCTCTGCAACCAGCAACAGCTGGTTTCCTATTGTTAGATCACCGTGACACTCTGCAAAGGAATGTGGAGGCATTGAACCTTGTGACGGAGGAATTTGCAGACTGCTTGAGTAGCCAGGAGAGTTTTCAGAATCTGACAGAAATTCTCATTAACCTCCCACTGTCAGTTGTTCAGAATGCTTGGGGAAAGTGGTGTTTATCTGCATAGCCACACAACGTATTTGTCTTTTAAGAGCCATCGTGGCCACTCTGCATACTTGGCTGCAGTGGGTTAGCAGTACACAGTATCTGCACACAGCTACTGCACAAGGACCCAAAGTGAGACGGGAGCCCATTGATGGGGCTGTTAGTACACACGGCAGAGGTCTCTCTTCCAAACTGTCTTGACCTCAGCAGCCAGAAGAGACTGGCCTGGTTTTAAAGGTCAACCTGTCAGCCCTGCTCTGGACCAGGGCTGCAGAGCTGGCCTCTGCTCCCTGCTGGCAGCTCTGGGCAGGCAGGAGGAATGTGCCTGCTTGCCAATGATTGCTGTTAACCAGCAGCTGCCTCTTCTCGGGGGAGAGCAACAAGCCCGGTGATGTTGTCCCATAGGAACAGATGATGCTTGGGATGAGCCAGCATTGAGTTGTGCCGGCGACAGAAAAAGGGAGTTGTATTGCCCTCATCAGGGGTTAAAACAGACAGAGCCCACAGTTGGTTCTGTATCAATCTGGCCTTGAGTATCACAGCTGGGAATGTAATTTGTTTTCAAGAAGCATTTCCTTTGTACTGGTAAATAATTGTGTTCTAAAGAGATCTTAAACTGCTGAATCAGGTCGAAAACAACAATTTTCATAGTATAAGGGAAGTTGACCAGGAATGTTATGGGTGGTTTTTTTCCATGAAAGTTACTGTGTCACACATCAGGAAATTATAGGCAAGGATAATATTATTGAAATGTTGCCAATTTGTTTTAAGTGTATCCAAGAGTTGGCGCAGAAGCTAATTTGAGCTACTGCTGTTGAGTTTGCTCTATTAAGAATCCAGCCCTTGGGAGCCCAGTGCTGCTGTGCCATCCTACCCAGCAGTACACAAAAACGTCTTTACCCCTGAACTGTATTCTTCTGCCTTCTTAATAAGTAAAGTTATAATCACTTAAGATATGTTTTAGGAAAAAAAAGACCCTGTTCTGAAAAAGTCAGAACAAAATACAGTTTTTTGTATTATTTTTAGCTATTGTTCCACTGTGGTTGGATGAATTTCATTTTATTTTGGGAAAGAGGGGTGGTGGGGAAGAGAACATGTACTGGATTTGATTTGGAAGAACCGTGAAGATAGGAAGTTTGCCAGGATATCTGAAGTTCATTTCTACCATTTGAACCTGTAAATCTTTTACAGAGCTATATATATGTAAATGGGCTGATTGTTAATCTTTGTAAAGATCAAGAATAAAGGTAGTGACCTGAAGCCAGGTTAGAGGGAACAGTGACTGATGTCTCTCCGTACCGAATTTCAGTAAGGAATTCCAGATTGCCATACTTTACATATTTGTGGTGTTGTATCTCTACCCTCCTTGTCCTTCATATTTTCTTGGGAATTGGAAATGTACAGCTAATAAGGCCTTTCAGGTAATTGAAAAGAAATACTGTTGATTTGTAAGACTTAAAAGTTGTTTCTGGTTTTTGACCCATAAAGTTTGCTTTTGCCACTTTCTTCGTGATTTACATCACTGGATCTGGTGATTTGACCTCCCAGATGTAAGCAGATCCTTCAGTAAGTGGGTCAGTAGGGCTGGCAAAGGCTCTGTGTTTCCAGGTCACAGGAGCTGTTAATATGCAAACTTATATTTGTTTTTAATCAGATTCAAACTAGATTAAAAGCAAAACAATCTTGCATGTTAGAAATTTAAGAGAGGGGGAACACATATTTCTAAGGCATGAGCTGTTTCCAAAATTAAATTGTTCAGCTGGTCTTGGCTTTGTCAGCAGCTGCTGGGAATGTAGGCTGGCTACCTGGACAAGTGTCTTTGTTTCAAGTGACATTGCTGTCACTGGTATGACACGATCTATGGTTGTTTATTCCTGCTTCATATCTGCCACACAAGGCTAATAGCTGACATACTGTGAATCCATCTCCTAAATTTTTGTTGAAATCTCTTGTTGAAGAGGCCTTGCCCACCACTGCTGTAAACTTGCATGAGCCCATTAACCCTGGAGGCTGGGAGCTCAGCCTTGTGTGACTGAGCTGGCTGGCTTGGAACCAGGGTGCTCCAGGGATCTTTGGGAGGCTCAGAATCACATCTAATAAAAAAGTAATAGCATCTTTATGCATTTTTTTATATATCCTCTTCAGTTCAATTAAGAAGACTTCTGATTCTTTCCACAAAAATGGCATGGCCGTACAATATTAATTTAGAGCTTGCTTTGAACCTGAAATGAGTAATTATTTCAGAATAAGGGAGAAAGGGATGGTGATAGTCAAAACTCATGATTAGTGCTCCCTGATCTTTCATGCTGTTAGACTTTAATGCTGAATCAAATTCAAATGAAGCAAATTAGAAGAGCCCTAAAATATGGTTCAGTGCAACTCTGGACCTGATCTCTGAGCTTGGTCTATTTTAAAAGAAAATATTAATGGTAAAGCAATTGCTGATTAGTATTTTTCTCTCCTGTATTACTTTAATAAACACATTCTGGGAAGCAAAGTGGGATTTAAAGTGTGATTTCACATCTGAATTTTAGTCTTTATTCACTGGAATATCTTTTCCTTGAAATACATGTTTTCCTTTACTGTTGATTAAATGACAGATACCAGTATGCTCTCTTGTTAAGAGGCTGATCTTGCATCCCAGAAGAAACCATTTTTTTGCAAGAAAAAGAACATTCACAGCATGGCATGTAAGTCTTGTGTTGCCTAAATCATGAGACATTAAAGGGATTGCTCCCCAACTCAATGAAACCTCCTTATCTAAATTAAGAAAGATGTGTGCTAATTCATGCAGATTGATTCTGTGGAAATGAGAGAATTTGCATTTGGTCAGTTTTCATCTCATAAGCATTAACCTTTTCAAAAATACTAATTTTTCAGATTATTTTTTTCCTGCCTCTCCATTACTCCCTCAGAGAATTCCTGTGATAATAAAAGAAGTAATCCATGAAAATACATCCTTATCAAGCAGAATTTACTCTTCACAGTTGAGCTGCCTTTTTTTAACATGACAGCAGTAGGTCTTTGGGCAGGGGCAGTGTACACACTGGGACCATGCAGATGCAGATAGAAACATCCCAGCACTGCTTCTGAATTTTGGACTGTTCTTAAGACATGCTGTTAATGACACAGCTACCTAATATTCTATGATTAATTTCGGTAGATACTAAAATATGTACACATGGATATAGGCATGAAGAGGAGAGCAGAGACTGTCTTCACCCACTTCTACTCCACCCTGGTAGAGGTTATTCAGCTGCAGACTCCTCTCGTTGCTGCAGTTTCAGCCTGAAATTTACCTTTGTTAATAGGAAATTTCCTCAGCTGTGCTGAATGGGGCTGGAGATGTGAAATGTGTACTAGTACCTTATTCTCTTACTCAAGCAGAAGCTTCCTCCTTGAGCCTGGCCCCTTTTGCTTGCACTGCTTGGCTTGGGGCATGTTACAAGCCCACACTTGCTACCAGTAAAGTGCTCGGTCTCCTGGTAGCATAGGAGCACTCTGCCAACCCAAGTTTGGAGAGTGGTTGCAGTGTCTTGACAGAATGAGGAAAAAGAGGAATATGTACAGCTAACTCCAAGATTTCACAAGTCAATTTTATTGCAAGTTGAGTTTGTTTGCAGCAGCAAGGGGCAATGGGAGTACTTGTGTGGTTTGTTTTGATGGTAGACATTATAGAAATCTTTTCTGAGGAAGTCAAGATTACAAAGAATCTCTGAGTAAATACATTTGTGCCTTTATTGTCCAAAATTAGTGTACCACTAGGAAGTAATGTCTTGAATAAGATAAGCCCAGCTTTGATCTGGCTATGAAATATTCTCAGGACCCTACAGACATAAATGACTGAAACAATTTTATTGTTGATGATAAACTGATCTCTGGAAGTTCCAAGAGAGACAAAGAATGACTGAAAATTTAAGAAAAGAACAAGGAAAACTGAAGGTTGGTAAAATACATTACTGTCAGTGTGAAAACTGTGGATGAGGTCATCTAGCAGTTTGGTAAACTTTATAAAGACAAAGAGTACATAAGAAGACTAACAGAAAATATTTTCCCCTAAACTCGAAAGTATTATGAAGTCAAACATTTACACGTTATAGGATGCATTTATTCATGTGTTTTTACCTCTGGACTTTTATGAAAAACAGATACTATTCAAAAGAAAAAAGTAATGTGAAGTTTTAGGTCAAGGTAGGAGAAGATGTAATAAAAAATTCTAAAAATCTCCAAAAGATAAAATAAAATTATGCAGAAACTTGATTAACAAAATATCACCTGGGGGAAAAATGTGAGAACTTATAAAGTGTATTAATAAAATGCAAATATAAATGTCTTTTATTGAAAGGAAGCAAACTGTTAAAATCATTACTAATTAAAAAAAGGAAAAAAAAAGTAAGATTAAGTCTAGGAATGATCAGTTTAGAATAATTATGCCACTGAGAAATTTCATATAGTTACATCTTTCAATTAAAAGTTCTTACATAGTTTTGAAAAACTGTCTTTATTCAATTTTGTGTTTCACCAGAATAAATTTATCCAAGGGAGTGAATTTGAACTTGCTCTAAGTCAAACATAATAGTTAATGGTTTTGGCTGATTAACATCTTTTCCTCAACAATAACACAACGGATCAAACATCTTAGATAAAAGCCAGCATGGTTGATGACATTAGCATGTCATCAACACACATCAATTACAAGAAGTACAATTCTACCACTTCCAATTATCTATCATCACTTGGAATAATTAAAAATGAAAAAGCTAGCAAACACTTGGTGAAAGGCTTTAAATATTTTTCCTTCTCATGTTGCATCTCAGCAGACATCTCTATGCTACTACTGACTCACATTTTATTTGATGGAAGTCCACATAAAAGATTTTGCTGTCATGAAGAATGACATGCATTCAGGGGAAGAGAAATCCCCTGCAAACAAAGAAACTTTTTATAGTACCACTGTAGGCAGATCTTTTTCCTGTTGTTTTCCATTCTGTATAAAAGCAAACATAGAATAGTTTGGGTTGAAAAGGACCTTTTAAGAACATCAAGTCCATCTCCTGCTGTGGGCAGGGATATCTTTCACTAGACTAGGTTGTTCAAAACCCATCCAACCTGGCCCTGACCATACAGACTTCCAAAAATTAAAACCCTGATCTGGGAGTTGTATCGTGCAACTAATTTTAAAACAAAATTCCTTCTCCAAAATGATGAAAATCAAAAGGATAGTATGGTGTTTTATCAGAGTACATCTGCTTTTTTTGCAGCTCAGATTGTTTGCTGACAATTGTGGACTGTTTTCAGACATAAATTTTGAAATTCACTACCAAGCCTATGTTTTGTAAGTTTGAGGAATATTATTAGCACTTTATGAAATGAAGTCTTACAAATCTGTGTTAACTCTACCAAATTCTCTATCCTTTTATGAGGAATGTGCACATTTCAGTAGGAAGAGGTCTGAAAACTCTGTGTTAAAGTCTGTGCTAGTAGAGAATTAAGACCATGGTGCAAGACAAATAGTTCTGCCTTTATAGCTACTCCGATGTGCACATGGACTCTCCCAGGCTGTGAGAGTGTCTCTTTTGGTTAGAAGACTTGTCCATGCAGATCCACTGCAGGTTAAAGCTTTTGGTGCACGCAGTAGCCTTGCATTCACACAGCACCAACTACGTGTCATTCAACAAGAATAAACATGGAGACGTATTTAAAGGAGGCAAAAATTTGTTAAATGATAAATTAGGCCTATAAATACTTCAAGGTTTATGTTTTGATTTTTTATGAGGGGCACGTGACAGCAGCCCAGAGGACATGTCTCTTAAAGAATGGTATTATTGCCTGTTCAGACAATGAGCAGAATATGCAGGAAGATCAAAAGCTTTTGGAGGCTTCAGGGTTTTTTCATCCCATACTGATTACTGGCAAGGGAAGTTTGCCAGAATATGACAAGGGTCAGTTGCCAAAAGGCATAAGTCTGTTGTCCTTAAAAGGAGCATGCTGGACAACCATGTACAGGAGTCAGGCATTCAGTGAAGCCTCTGGAATAAGGGTGGAGCAAATCATTGGACAAACTCCAAGCAGGGCAGCTCTTTCATCAATAGGACTGTACTTACAGCCAAGTAAATAACATGCTGAGTTGCAGGTTTGCCTGACAAGTATCCAGGATGGGTTCTGAGTATGTGGAATTTGACTCACCTGGTTAATGTCATGCTCCATCCAGGAAAAAACTCTCAGCAGAACTTGTTTGCTGTAGCACTGTATCTCATTGATGAAGCTAAATTGCTTTCGGTTCTGAAGTTGAACTGCTTACAGCTACTTCAGAGGTGAAGAGAAGCATTATCAAGGAGCTGTTTGAGAGAAGCAGATTGAGGTAGAGACAGAGTTAGTATAATGAATCTCAAGTAACTGGGACTTCCTAAGCTTTCAAGGTGTGCTTCAGGTATAGACCCATATATAGGCTCTTTATTATTTTAAAATCCCATTATTGCTTTGTCTTTTACATTTCTACATGAACAGCAAGTTTACATGTTGTTTATGTCTTAGAAATACTTTTTTGTGTCACTGGGCCGTGATTCCAACAGGAAGTACCACAGGAATGACGCACCCAGGGTAAATGAGTATATTGGAGAAGCTCTGTGCTATCTAGCATGACTGGAAGAGAGTATTCTGCTTCAGAAACTTGGAAGAATATATGGCAATTTCTGAAGCACTTGAACTGATTCAAAGAAAATGGCTCTAAGTACAGGTCGTCTTGAAAAATCACAACACTATTGTCCTTTAGGTACAGCGGGTTTCTGTTCAAAATGTAAAGGAACATGTTTACAATGCATAGTGAAATTTTTAATCGTTAAATTTTTCAATGTAAAGTACTTGGGTTTTGTTTCTTTTCAGTTTGTTTGCTTTTATGCAGTAAGTGTACAGTGTGGAAGTGTATTCAACATGTCATATTTCTTCCATTCAAAAATAATATCTGAATGTAGGTATAAAATGGGTTTCTTCTCTCATCACATGATGAAAATTGATTTAATCTGATTTCTGTGAACTTCTTCTCCAAAAGTTGTCAATGATCTCTTTCAGAGCTGTAGTGGAGAAACTGAAATGCAAGGAATCTTATGAAAATAAATGGAGTTTAGTGGTTTTTTTTCCTACAGCTGCTTAGCGTGCCAGGCCAAGAGCATAGGAATAAAACACCCAAATTATTTCAGAAGTCTCCATCTTCAGTCTGGAGATAAATATCGCATATTGTTCAGAATTTTATGCTATTGAAATTCCAGAAAGGTACTTTTGGTTTGATTGTTTACCTCCTTTTGCATACAAATCCCATTGTCCCTAGTAGCCTTCTGTTAAGCTTAGAAGAGACTGTTCCTTAGGAGATAATTTTTAAAAAGAAAACCAGTGGAAAAAAAGAAAAAACACAGTTTAAAATACAATTACATTTCCATAAAGATTTACTAACCTAGTTTTTGGACTATTTAGAGTTGTTGGAGCAGTTATCTGTTATCATCTTGGATATGTACTTAGAAATTGGAAAACTTCAGGATGGGACATGTGACCACACATCCAATTCCACCACTGTGGAACTGCAGCCAGTGCGGTTCTGCTTTCATTTCTGCAGTAAGAAAAAGGGAAGGAGAAGGAGAGTTTAATTCTCCCTATGTGTTTTAGGGGGGTATTAATAGAATTTTCAGTCCCAAAAGCTTCCATGTTTTTGAAGAAAAATAATGAACAGCAACAATGGAAAACAGCCAGACAAATTTCCTGTGCCTGTTAAAAGCTTTGCAGAATATGCAAGATCCTGGGGAATCAGTGCTTGTGGCTTAATTTTCATGCTTTCTATTTAGTGAAAATTTATTCTCAATGGCATCGTTCTAAAGGTGTATTGGGTATTGGGTTTGTACTAAAGACATTTAATTTTTCTCCAGTAATAATGAACCCCTTTGATCCCAGCCACTGGCAATTTAATACACAAATAAAATTAGAGATGATTTCCAATTTTTTTTTCAATGATAAGGAGTGAAAGCTACTTATTCAACAAAAATAATGAACTTTAAAATTCTGATAAAATCTTGTTTAATGATGGGTACATGCTATATCCATTCGCTTCAACCCTAAGACCAAAGGAAAGAAGATGGTTTCTCTGCTCGGTGCTCCAGGTCTTTTGCAGCTATTCTTGACTTCAGAGAGCTTCTTCAGACTTTCCCCAAACAAGCAGAGGATAAAACAAGTCTGTCCTACCACAGACATTGAAAAGTTAGATGTCTTGCTTAAGGCTTTGTAGTTGGTGAAGAGAAACACACTGTGATTCACCTCAGCCTGGTTAAAGCACCTCAGTTGAGCAGGATGGGAGTACTTACATCTATCTGTAGACTGTGAAACAAAGGTTATGGTGACCAATTTAGGTATGGATGTGTAAAATCAGAAGTAAATCCCACCACAGTGCTTACCCAGGCCATTTCTGGAGCTTTCCTCTCTATCCTCTGCATAGTAGAACTATATATACTAACTTCAGAATTCAAGTTCTTCTTATGTAAAAACTTAATATTTTTGGTAATGCTTCTCATTGTTGTTATCAATAAATATAATTTTTAGAATCATTAATATAATTTTGGACAAGCATAAATTGTCCAAATGTCTTTTGTAATGCTTTTATAACATTCCTTTGCCCTGTTTTTCCACCGATTTATTCTCTTTGGGTAATACCTTACTCACAGTTCTTGTAGTGATATATAGCACTTCTGTTACTATAGTTAGTCATACATTGATGTAAAAGAACTTTCCTTCTAGATTTGAGTGCTACTTTAAAATAGTACTTATCTCATTCTATAAAGGTATCCTGCTAATCCTGCATGATTAACCTTTAATAAGGAAATACTGATTTTTATTACCCCTTCACATTTCCATGGATCCTGCCCTGCTGCATGTCGTACTAAATTTTGCATGCTTTGAAATTCTCAGGAATTATTGCTTAACTGAAACGTTCTTCTTGGTTCGGTAATATGAACATTGTTTCTGTGATAATCAAAAGGTTTTAAAGTGCGCACTGAGATAGAGAGTGGTACTGTAACTTACAAGGCCATTGACAAGGTGTGGTGGGTTGACTCGGTTCCCCAGCTAACCACCACCCAGTACTCAGCTGCTCTGACTCCAGTGGGACAGGGGAGACAATAGGAAGAACAAAGGTGAGAAAACCTGTGGGTTAAAAACATTCAATAAGCAAAAGAAATAAGAATAACAAAATGGAACAATTAATACAAAAGTGAACACTGACCACCTCCTGCAAATAGGTCAATGCCTAGCCAGGCTCTGAGCAATGTCTCTCATCCCAGAATACCTCCTCCCCTCAGTTTTTGTCATTAAACATGATTTTACAAGGCAGAAAATATCCAGAAAATTGTAATCAGTTTGTGTCACTTGCCTTTGTTTTGTCCCCTCCTAACTTCTTACACACCCCCAGCCTACTCACTGGGAGGGCAGAGTGGGAATATCTTGATGCCGTGGAAGGACTTCTCAGCAATAACCAAAACACAGGTGTGTTATCTACATTTTTAGCCACGTTTTCAAAACATCACATGGTCCAAACCAGCACCATACAGACTGCCATGAACAAAATCCATCCATTCCAGCTCAATCTCTAGTCATGCTCAAGTCTTAAACTATCCAATACAACCTTACTAAGCTCCACTCTCTTTCTAGTGATGTGGTGCATACATATACAGATATGATTCCCACAGTCTGTGGATCATCCCTGTGAAACATTCACAAAACGTCCACTGAGTTGTTTGATGCATGACTTGGCCTTCGTGTGTTACGGTGGTTGCTCAGGACAGGAGAGATGGCATTTTGTGTTAAATTATTGGCTCATGCCAGGTCATCATTGTGCTTGTCTCTCTTCTTGCAAGGCTTATTCTCCATTGGTTCAGGTGATTCTTGACACAGTATTTCCTATAATATGCAAATCAAATCACATTTTATTTTCCCCTAGGGTTTAATGTCTTTGGACATACAATAGCTATCCCCATTCTTCCACATTACCCATGAGTTGTACCCAGGTCTTTGAGCAAATTACCCTACAGCCCTGGCTCCAGCACCCGTGACGCTGCTGACCTGGGGTGTCTGCAGGTGCCTTCTGCCAGACACTCCAGTGGAGCCATGCTTCCTGGCAGTAGCATAGGGAACATTTCTCTCATCTGGTCCCAGCTGGAGTGGCCCATGGGGACTGCATGAACTATTTGCTGCTTGATCTGTGCAACAGTTTATTGCTCAGGGCTTCAGTCAAAACAGTTCTTCTAGATCACTCAAGAGAGAGAACTCACAAGCTGACTATGAGTCCTGGAATATGCATGCTACAGAATCTCATAGTGCCCAGGAAAGTTTGAGCTTTTTCTTTCTCTGCTAAGAGAAAGTGGGGACATGACTGCTGTCTCATTTCTTGTATCTGTTGGGGTGTGATGATCCCCCTCTTGCCATTTCATTCCCCATAACTGGATCTCTCATACAAGTCTTTGAGTCTTCCTTTGTTTTATTGAAAAATCAGCTTTTGGGGGAACCTGAATTTTTCTTTTCTCTCTTTCAAACACTTCTTCTGCTTTGTTGTCCCACACAATTATGTTTTTGAGCACATAAGGCCTTCTTCAAGTATGAAAGAGAAATAGTCCTCAACCAAGCTACAAATACAGATATCTATACAACACTTCAGCATAAAAGGACCATTCCCACAGGCTTTCCTGAAGGCTGAAAAAATGAACCAGAAAACTCAATTCAGCTACTGAGAAAATACACAAGGGTTGTCCACAGTTAACTTAAGACATAATAGAAATAAATTAAGTGTTCCAAGAAGGGTAGGGATTAAGGGACCAATACTGATCCAGATCAGCTAACACTGGGTAGCAGAGCTAGAAATATTCTTTCTCTCTAGAAACTCTGCCTCTTTTTAAATTTTTTCCAGCGTTGCAAATACATCCTTACTTATTTTTCAAACTGAATTTATAATTTTTTTCATAATTGTTCAGTAACACCTCAAATCACATTAAAACCACTTTTTTCTTCCCATGCAGAACTGTATGTTTAAAGTTCTTATAAAATCACATTAAAACCACTTTTGTCTTCACATGCAGAGCTGTATGTTTAAAGTTCTCGTAAGCAGGATTGCATATCCTCTCTTGTTCCTGCTTCCTGCTTGTAAGAAAAGTTTTGTCCCAAATTCCATTCTTTCAGAAAGCCTTCAGCCCTCCTCCACTAAACTTACTCCAGTGCAAATTCATTCTCTCCCTGAGCATCTATCTGTCGGTGCATTCTCAGGTTACCTGTGGAAGCTTGGCTGCTCCAGAAACATCTCAGCATAGGTTTGGAAGGAAACCTCCCTGGTGTAACTCCTTGTTCTGCCCCGACCATCTCTGATAGCTGACCAGGGACCTGCAGACAGGCCTGAGAATTTCAGTGTTAGTTATGCAGGACAATTTCTACTCTTCATCAGCAATATTTTATTTGAATCAGTACTGGAAGTCTCTTTCCCTTTTCTCTTCTGTTCTGGACTCCTATCTCCACATGGCAGTTTGCTATAGGTGTGTTGTCTGAGAACGCTGACAAAGCAGATTTAATGGTCTAGTATCAGCTAGAGGGTATTATCTTTGTCCTGCTGATTAGTAGTTTATGATTCAAAAGCATTAACAAAAATATGGGCTAGAAAACTAAGCAGAATAGAACTCTTAAGTATACCATTTGAAATATCTTCAAAGTGTGATGTAAAACAATTGCAACTGCTCTTCAAGAACAACTTTTAAGAAATAATTTGTACACACAGGCATAATTTCCCCTAGAGCATTTCTTTTATGCTTACCTCTGACTTGCTCTTAGTTTATCCAAAAAGTTTATTGAAGTAAAATGAAATGCATATAGTTTACATCTTTGGTCACTAAGTTAGTTGCTCCATAAAAAAAGAAAACTAAATTGAGTTCATGTGACATATCTAATTTCCATTTATGTCTGACCAGTTTTCTAGAAACTTGTAATACTCCACAGTTTTTCAAATATTTGGCATAACAAAATATATTCAAATGTGTTCTAAAATAGGTCTCAGATTACTGGATGAATTATGGTTGAATTTCACCTGGAACTGTTGACTTGAATACATATATTAAATCTAAATATTCACTACTCTTACCAGCACTGTCCCCACAGTGCATTCCCTTTTTCGTATTAAAAGTAATTTATTGACTGCCATTTACCTTTGTGAAGACTCAAGCAAAGAAAGTGTTGAATACTCCAGCACTGTCTGCAGTTTGTCTTCCTTTTCACTTTCTAA
Organism: Machaerirhynchus nigripectus; assembly: GCA_013397975.1. Taxonomy (NCBI): domain Eukaryota; kingdom Metazoa; phylum Chordata; class Aves; order Passeriformes; family Dicruridae; genus Machaerirhynchus; species Machaerirhynchus nigripectus. The sequence goes on along the minus strand of VZRQ01003706.1, from coordinate 717,129 downwards.
ATCTCTCTACTCTCCTCTCATTTCCTCTTAGTTCTGATACTTTAAAAAAATTTTCTGTGACTTCTCCAACTGAAATATATTTCATATCACAATCCTTCTGAATTTATCAGTCTAAATGTTTGTTATTCTTTTATAGCACAGATTTTTCCAGATCTCACACAATGCTCTTTTGGTTTTTGAATATTTGAAGGTTTCCGAATGCTGTCTCTGAATTCTTTAAACAAGTTTGTCATTATATATTTGGAACCCTTTCAAAAGTTACCAGTTCACTTGAACATCTTTAATTCCTTACATTATCTTTCCAGGAAGTCTCAGTTTCAGCTCCCTAAATTGTGTCAAATCTGTTTTCCCAATTCCCCAGTAGCAAGGCTGTTACTTCATTATACTTTCCCAGTTTATTTCCCACCTTTGTGGGAAATAAACTGGGAAAGCTGTACTTTTTTGGGTTTTCAGTCTATGAGAGTTAGATATGAGGTACTGCTTTCTCATAGCCAAAGTCCTGCCTTCCTGAATCCAGAAGTGTGTACTCAACACTGATAATCTGACCACTTAGTTTGGCTGCACCGTGACACACAGGATTCTTACAATCAGAAGGTTATATGGATAGCGAAATCTACCTTTATTACCTGTCCTTTGGATGGTTCTGATGGCAGCTCAAACACTCCTTCATCTGTCTCCTCTTCCGATTTTCTGCTTCATGTAAGATCCCAAGCACAAAACAATGTGTTCTTCCCCCTTTTAATCTTCACCCGCAGATGGTGTACAAGCCTCTTTCCTATCTTTTCCTGTTCTTTATTTGATGCTATTTTGTTGTACTACAAAGACAGCACCAAGTTTTCTTTTTACTGAAAAAGAGGAAAATTCAGGCAAAAGGATTTATTTATTCTTGACTTTTGTCTCAAAAAGTCTCCCACTCTTAGACTTCCTCAAAACTTTATATGAAGTACATAAAAAACCTTATCCTGTTTCTGCATGAGAAGAGAAAAAGAGCTATTCCCTGCCTGGCAAGACAGAAGATAAGTCCCTGTTTTTCTCATATACTTTAGATTTTAGACATATAAAAGCAACAGAAAGGCTGAGGCTGGAAGTGACTTCTGCAAGTCATCTAGTCCAACCTTTTACGCAAAGCAGAGCAAAGCTAACATCCGGTTACTCAGGATCTCATCAAGTTCTGAATATCTCCACAGATGGAGACGACGATGAAGAGTTTTTAATTCTGGTCAATAAAACTGTCTTGCTTATGATTTCACATAAATGCCCCAACTGGTTTTGAACATATATTCATGTATGTTACATGTTTTGTCTTCCTATGTAAGTCACCAGTGACTGGGAGAGCACCTGAAGTTTTTATTTTTCTAGCTTTCTAAAACCTGTTGTAATTACATAAACTTGTTATGAGGAAGGGCAGGGAGAGAAAGTCCTGAGAGGGCTGACTTCTAGCCTTGGTTTAAAGCTAACACTTATCTTATCAACCTACTGTTAATAAACTCACTAAAACAATAAAGACCCAGATTTAATTTTAACTTGCTTTACTGGCCTGCTTTAGCAATGGCTAAAGGTGATAGCTTGGAAAAATATTAATCAGAGTCAGCTATTTAAAGTCAGACATGTTTTTTTGGCAGCTTCTTCAGGAAAGTTCATCTAACAGCCATCAACCATGAAGATTCTTAGCTACCTCCTGGTTTACCGAAGGTTCCTGCTCATTGTCCTCACCCCACTGCTTTTACTTCCACTTCCACTTATCATCAAAACCAAAGTAAGTGACCTGCTTGGAGAGATAATTATTTTGCACCTGTATGTAAAGACTGAGATTCCCAGACCTTTTCAGATTACCAGAATCACAGATAGTTTGAGTTGGAAGGGACCTTAAATGAATAATGATGATTGCATTGTGGGGTTTTTTTTTGCCAGCTCAGTGTATTTGCACAGAAATGTAGAGAAGACAGGTTCAATGTAAAAATCTGTATCGGATGCATGAAGCTCTGAATCACATATTTGTTTTCTAACAACATCTGGACTATACTGAAAATCTTGTTCTCATTATTACTTTTTGGACATTTTTAAACAGCTCTGTATGATTGACAACGGAGATGAATTGTCGAGAAAAGAGCTGCTATTACTTTTTTGTTTGATGAAGGATTTTAAGTTCATCACATTTTGTGTTGTCTGATAGAAAATGACTGGAATCAATGATCTGATAAATTCCCCCTGGCTCTTAAACAGAGCAAAATCTATGACAGGACATCATAGTTTTATTTTACTTGAAATAAATTGTCACTCACTAACTCTTGTGACAACTCCAAGCTGATGAAACAGCTATCTAGCAATGTCATTAGTGACTCTACTTGGTATAGCTCTGGTGCCAGCAGAATGAAATGGAATTCTGTGATGTGTTATCATGTGTGCATTATACATACCATGTATGACAACACGTGAAAGTCTGGTTCAGAAGTCCTTGCATCACAGATAGATAGGAGTTACAGAGCAGTGTGCTCCACACTCTCACATCACAGTTCCAATATTTCCGTTTCCTTTCTGAGAGGAAACTCATGGGAAATTCTTAATGTGGTAGGACTTAAGTGAGATGAACATTTGCTAGGTGAACAGATATTTTCGAATTGTTTCATACATAATAGAAACTTCTTCCCCAAAATAAATTATAGCCACAGCTGACTGACTTAGATTTAATATTGTTGTTTTCCAGTCAAAGATTCCAAGAGTCACATCATTAAGCTGTTCCTTTCCCAGTGCAAACCATCTCTGCTGCTGTTGCGTAATTTCATACCCTAACCAGGGGCACTAAGGGTTCCAAACCATTTTCCTTAAAAGCAGAAATATAAATTAAAAACTACACAAAAGAGATTTCTAATACTCTGGAAGAAACTAGGTTTACTTCACCTCATTATATTTGTCTGGGGCTGCATTTTACAGGCAGCATTGGAAACAATTCTCTCAGGAAAAAAAAAAAAAGGAGAAAAAAAAAGAAAAAAAGAGAAAAAAAGAGAAAAAAAAAGAGAAAAAAAGAAAAAGCTCCTGGTTTTCAGGAGCTGAAACAAAAGACACTCACTAAAATTACAAGCCTTAAAATTACCAGTGGTGCTTCTTGTCAGTCTTGCACGATACCTTTTTGGTTAGATTATATCCTTGCCTTATTGATACTGATGACAAAAACTTCAGGAGAGAAAAAATTTGACCTGTTATTGACTGTGAGTACCCCTAGAGGCTTAAAGGTTTGCTTACAGAGGCAGAATGCTTTTGATTTGTAGGGAATTCGTGGCCTGGGAACGCTCCAAATGACCTAGATGATTAATTGTCCTTGAAGGAATAGGCAGCTGTCTTTTTTTCCCACCTTTCCTGAGTGGTAGAATTTAAATAATTTTACTATGTCTAAGAAAAAAGCTCACTAGAACTATTTCAATTACTATGTTTCCTATCTTAGCAGGATTGTCAATAGCACACAACAAGTACCCTAAATGCAGGTCCTTTGACTCATACTTTTTCCAGGTGTGGGGAATCTCTCTACTGATGTAGCTGTACTCTTTGAATTGTGATTTTTCTCCCCTGGATGATCAACTCATGTTTTTACTGGTGCCTTTTGTATTCTAGGAAGCAGAATGTGCATACACGTTGTTTGTAGTTGCCATCTTTTGGCTCACAGAAGCTTTGCCACTGGCTGTTTCAGCTTTGGTCCCTGCCTTTATGTTCCCATTGTTTGGTATAATGGGATCCAAGCAGGTAACACTTATTTTTCTCTCTTTTATATTGTGCATATCAGGAATCAAAACTCCAAAGAAGGAAACACATAATGTTGAAAACTGTCAGGCCCATCCATGGATTCGCTGAGTGCCAATCACAATAGTTCTGCCTCAAGACTTGCTTACATGATTTGTCTTCAGGACTTGTTCACATTTCTTCAATAATTTTTTCTACATAGTGATTCAGTGCTTAGATGCCAGTTGGTGAGAAAATGCTAGATAGTTATGAAATATTCTTAATATTACAGAGGCAGAATGTCACAATAATTACCCCATGTACAAACTGCTGAATATACACCTTCATGTCAAAGAGATGCCATCACAGATAATCATACTCCAAGTCTATGCTTAAAGTTGTTATTTTATCTGTTGGATAGATAAAAAAGTAACAAAAACAACATTTCATTGGTGATTTCGTATGTATGTGAGATGTGACTGATGATTTTAGGTTGTTCTATCCTAAGCTTTATTTTTTATTTTATTTTAACCATATGCACTTTAGTGCACTTATTCTTGAATCATTTGGTTAAATTAATTTAGCAGTTCCAACGAACTTAAAAATTTAAAGCCAGAATTTTAAAAATTTATTTCATAATATAATCTTACTGTATTTTTTTCATTAAAATGATAATACAAAATGCTAAGAGAAATTCACCATTTAATTTTCAAAAAATTGGATTTATTTTTCTTTTTATTCTTGGTTTTTTCTTATATTTCAGTTAGCTTCTGCTTATTTTAAAGACTTTCATCTGCTGCTGATTGGAGTAATTTGTTTGGCAACGTCAATAGAAAAATGGAATCTCCACAAAAGAGTGGCATTAAAAATGGTGATGCTGGTGGGTGTCAACCCTGCATGGTATGTGCTAAACAATGTCTTGAAGGAAAACAATACTTATGGAAAGCTATGTATTCCAGAAATAATTGCCTACTGCTTTTTCTACAGTAGAAATCCAGCCTTTCTTTTCTACTCAAGCAAAGTAGATATTTAAATTGATATGATTGGTTTGTAGGTGATGCTTTATTATTTTCGGGAAATCCTAACTGGAAGTTCCCTGCAGTGATTCTCTTAATAGTAAGGATCCTTCTGAGCAAAAAGTATGATTAGTTTGTGAATACTATCGGGGTCCCATTCCTTGATGGTCGTTGGAACATTCCCACCCAATGCCTACAATGTAAAATCTGTTCTACGCTTATTATTTTTATTTCAATAGCGTTTTCAAAATTCTGGACGTTCCCAAACCTACAAAAAGATTTCAAACACACAGTGAGGGAGGAAAAAATAATTAAATTAAGCAGGTGGTGGGGAAGGAAAAACACATTAACACAATGTCTTTACTTATGGTGTTTTCCTTTGTCTACATATGAAAAAAGTATCAAAGGATAGGAACTTCCTCAGCTGGATGAGGTGACAAGGGAAAAGAAATCACACTCTCTGCTTACTCACTATCAACATATATCTCATGAAGTGAAAATTTTTTCTTTGCTTGCTTTACAAACTTGCAGAAAAGGTTTAGGCTGACAGATGCATCTGTCATCATACCAGTAAGGCTGCAGATAAGATCTACAGAGCAAGTTTTGCTTCCCAGAATACATCACGCTCATGACTCCGTGCTAGGAAGCAGAGAGGAAACAAATGGTCAGAAAGCCAGAAACCCCAGGTCTAAAGATGCCTCTTAGGTGATTTAAGTAATGACACTTCATGGGAATGTTGGATTATTTCTATTCCTCAGTAATTTGACTGACGTTATTTTAAATATCACATGTATTTGATTTATTTCTACCTCTTTTGATAGCTGGTAGTTTTCTGTTTGGTAAAAATTCGCCTTACATTCTGGTTCTACTGCCTCCCATTATCTTAAGCTGTATTCTTGTGCTATGCAGGTTTAGTTGTTTCAACTTCTCTTTTGATCACTCCTAAATACTCAGCTTTTAGCTGAAAACTTGAAAGGGAGAACAGAAGTGAATGGTGGGCTGTGCTAAGATGAACATTGCTTGGGAACATGCTGTGGACAGTCAAACCTGCAGCCAGCTGCTGAGGATACCTAGAGGAACTCCACAGAGGGAGTTGTAACCCTGAGGAAGCACCCTTCATAACTCACTCATCTCTATCACATTTTGATCATGACAAGGGGAGGATAAGATTATGATGAGATGATCTGTGAAGGAGAGGATCTACCCACCTCTCAGCATCTGCTGCTCACCAGCTGTGCCCATGGCAGGGAGGTTTCTACTCTCTGCACCCTCCCTCCTCAGCCGCTCGCAGCAGACCCTGGGCAGCCTGTGCACACTGGAGCCTCATCCAGCCCAAGGCAGAGACAACACTGCAGGAGACCTCTGCATTAGAGGTCATAAAGGGTGAAGAAGTGAAAGTAAAATAGCAGGAGACTTCTGACATCTGCATTATGTATTCTTCTGGAGAAACTGATGTGTATCAGAAACACGTGGCCAGCAGGACCAGGACAGTGATAGTCCCCCAGTACTTGACACTGGTGAGGCTGCACCTCAAATCCCGTGTTCAGTTTTGGGCCCCTCACTACAAGAAAGACATTGAAGTGCTGGTGCAAGTCCAGAGAAGGGCGATGGAGCTCGTGAAGAGTCTGAAGCACGAGTCTTATGAGGAGCATCTGAGGGAGCTGGGGTTGTTTAGTCTCAGGGGGGACTTTTTCACTGTCTACAACTCCCTGAAAGGAGGCTGTAGCCAGGGGAAGGTCAGCCTCTTCTTCCAGGTGAAAAGTGACAGGACAAGAGGAAATGGCTTCAAGAGGGGCCGGAGGAGGATTAGATTAGATAATAGGAAAAAATTTCTTCCGTGAATGGTTGGTCAGGCATTGGAACTGGATTCCAAGGGAAGTGATTGAGTCATCATTCCTGGAGGTATTTGAAGATGGGTAGATGTGGCACTTAAGAACATCGTTTAGTGGTGGACTTGGCGGTGTTATGTTTATGGTTGGACTTGATGATCTCAAGGGTCTTTCACAGCCCAGATTATTCTATGAGCCTGTAAAGGCCTCCTGTCATTTGAGCTATGCAGTGTAGTCTGCAGACTAGCAGAGAAAGGTGAATATGGCTGTGCAACCTGCAAGGACTAGAAAGGGTAATAAAATACTGAGTGTGCACTGCAAAGCAAAGAGTGACTTTATAGCAGGATATAATGAAATAATTATCCAAGCTTCCATGCATAATATTTTTTTAACAATACCACAGGGAAAATAATGCAGAAAAACTGGGGCAGAACAGGATAGGATATATTATTGTTTTGTAATCACTTCTGGAGTCCCTCAATAGAGCCCACCACATTGTACCAAATGGTCACCTGAGCATCCATTATACCTGATCATCAATCCATCTAATGCTAGAAATCTATGATGAATAGTTTTGAAATACATTAGTGAGTGTCTTAATTTGTTTTTTATTTTTAAATACCTTTACAAGTTCTACTGAAATGGCATTTCTCTACAGTGTGAAAATTCATATTCAGTGTGCTTATTCTGACCTGTATTTTCTGCATAAGAAACACAATTCTTCCTCAATTTCTGTCTGAGGACCTAATCAAAAACTGCCTAAATTAATGGGTTTTACACTACTTACTGACGAAAATTTGTGTTGAGTCAGATCTGTGACTTGCTGGTCTACAGATCATTTCATCACTAAGCAATTAAAAATACACAGGGAAAGACAAGGTTCCCCTACTGATAAAAAATCCAGTTTGAAATGTTGCTGTTGGCTGAAATGAAAGGCTATGAGGAACATTTTGATGGTATTTTTACATTATCATATAATGATTACATGATTGTTATATAATTTCTATATTGACTTCATGTACTAAGTAAACCTGACATTTTTTGTGAAGCTTCTGATCACGCCTGGACAAAGAACTTTACAAATTGCACAGATGTCTTCTGAGAGAAAGGTGGAACACCACCATCCTTCCACTCATTTCTCTCTCTGTGATGATGTATCGCAGGTGTTTAATGACAGTGACAACGCCTTGGAACAGAGAGTCAAGAGGACTGTTCACATTTCCAACTCCAAGATGTGCATTAAAAATTACATTGTGACCTGGATTCTAAATTTACAGTCCAACTTCACCAGATATGACATGGAATGTTTGATTTTTTCAGCAATTGATGCAATTCAGTGCATAACTGAATGTGCAATTCAATTGCATAACTATTTGTAATAAACTTAGAAAAAGTTGAGCCAAGACCAGCTTAAGGCATTGTAATGACCTTCCCTTTCCCATTTAATATCAAAGATGATGTTTATTGAAGCCCAAATAATGCCTACGCTTGCCTCGGTGCTCTAATTAAGAACTAAGTTAACAACCCTTCACTAAATTGTTAGTATTTCTTCCTATAGCAAATGAACTGGTGTGTCTAGAGGACTTCACAGCCTAAATGATACCTCCAGGGTTTGGACCTAGACTGTACAATACGAGATTAATAACATTAACAGTGTAGCCATTTTAACTCTCATTCGAATTTCTGACAAGCATGGTGCTCTTTCTTCAAAGATGGTTCAAATACAGTGTAATTCTGTAAATAAACATTATTGCTTCTGCTTCACTTTATAACATCTTTGAACCTCTAAAATATGATAATTTCAGCATCTTAGATCGAGACAATTTTAATTCAAAAATGTTCTCAAAACTACAAGCTTCAAATTTTCAAAGTTTCAACTTTTCTGTTGACAAAGTTCTTTATTTATATTAAATAGACTGATGATAGGAAGTGTTACTGTAGCAGTCACAGACTTTTCTCTCCTATTCCAGGCTTACGCTGGGTTTCATGGTTAGCTGTGCTTTCTTGTCAATGTGGCTCAGCAACACTTCTGCTGCTGCCATGGTGATGCCAATTGTGGAAGCTGTAGCTCAGCAGATCATCAGAGCTGAAGCAGAAGCCGATGCGCTGGAGATGTCCTGCTCTAACGGCTCCATCAACCCAGCACTGGAGCTGGACGGTAGGCGCGCGGAGCGGCTCTGTCCGTGCCACCCTCACTCAGCAGTAACCAACACAGCAACTACAATTAAATGGCTGGAGAAGTGCTGGCACAGTACAGTGAGACCTGGATTGTTGTTTGTGAGCTCTCACGATCGCAAAGACTAATTAAAACTGAACAGGTGCAGAAGGGGGCAGTTGGGTAAGACGAGGGGAGAAGGGAAGGGGCTGGCTTATCAGCCTCGTAAGGTGGCTGGAAAGAAGTATGACTCCAGCCTATAGATATGCTAAGGCTTAATGTTAGCATAAGAAAGGAGCTCTTTAAGCTACAGGGTAATGTTGGAAGAACAACTGAATCTAAACCTACACAGCTGGATTGTAAATTAAGAATATTTCTCCTCATTAGAAGATTCAGATTTGGGGAAATAGGAGTCGTGAAGGAGTAGGGCACAAATCAACTGTTTCCGAGATTGGTGCTTGCAAATGTATTGATGGCATGATGTGAAGTGATTACCTGGGATGAGACATGCTGATGGAGTTTTTCCAGTTTTACTCCCTTAAATTCTTATCTGTCTTTGTATCACTGTCTTACAGAAAATATAGGAGAATATGATAGCCCAGATTGGAAAGAGAAAGAAAAACAAGTTAATGGGTAATTTTTATTAATTTACTAAATTCTGTTCTAAGAATTAATCTAAATAGAATATCTGTTTGTTACAATACATGCCTTTGTTTTTCCAGATATAACAACAGTGTGGGTAGCACTGTATGCACGGTTGAAAAGGAAAATGAAAAAGGAAATGAACAGGTACATAAAGTGTCTTTTTATTATGCAGTGAAACTTAGTTTTAACCTAAATCTCACCTCTATGCCACACCTAACATGGCACAGGTAGAAATGAAGCTGGTTACATATGAATAAGACATATACCTGTAGTCACACACATGTACACACTTTGCTTGTATAGTTATTTCATTACTGGTTTTGTCCTCCCAGTGTATTTTACAGAAGTTAAAGCAGCCTCACCAGAGTAAAAATTCTATATATCAGGTGTGTGTATATGTATCAGTTTATACAAAGGCAGTTCTTCTGTAAAGACTAGGACAGATCAGGGGAAGGACTCCTGGATTTGACTCTGCCTCCTTTTCCTTTACATGAATAATTGTACTGCCAGTGTAACTGCGAACCAAATCACACTGCAGACAACTATATTGCCAGTAAATTTTCTGTCTCTTCTGAGATACCCTTGAGTTCTATTTTTGTACTTGATGATGAGCCCTTCTTACATATTAATTGGTGTATATACTTTCTAAGCAGAACCTACCACCTGCTGAAACAGAGAGAAAAAACAGAAAGGACAAATACAGTGGGATTTTTAAAGTGATGTGCTTATGTGTTGCTTATTCTGCTACCATTGGAGGACTGACCACAATCACAGGAACATCGACTAATCTGATTTTTACTGAGCACTTCAATTCGTAAGAGACTTTATTATATTATTTGTATTCTTCTTAGTCCTGAATTTTAACTTTCTTTCTTGAGCTCTCACATGGCTCCCCAAAAAAACATTAGAAACCTTGCCCTTTGATTTGATATTATTTGATTCTATAGCTTGTCTTAATTGTTTGTTAAGAAGATTAAATGAAATTGCATGGTGGTATTTGCCTTACACAGAGAAAGTCTATAAGTGATCTGCCAACACATGCAACAAGATGCTTGGTTAAGTAGTATTTTACTATTTGGGTAGCTGCATGGAAAAAGATAAATTTGTCTGAGAAGGAAAACTACTTAGCATGAATAGGACAGGCACTATCTGGCCATAAAGGCCTGCTAATTAATTTCTAAGTACCGCAGGAGGTAAGTTCAGTCTGCTTAGCAAAGAGCATCAGGAGACTTTCAAGAGACTAAGCACTGATGAAATGAGAAATCTGGGTCCATTAATCAACAAAAAAGCAAATAATCTCAAACCAGTCTGAAACTTTGCATTCAATGGAACAATGTTTCAAGGTTTTCCAAAGCATTTTTTAATATTCCTTGTTATATTTAAGTAGAATGGTTCGAAAAGAAAATTGGCAGATTTCATTCCAAACCCCTTGAAATCCAATAGCTCTTGCTGCACATTTTTTTTTCTATCTACTTATTTTCAGAAACATTCCTACTCCAATTTTGAAATAGAACAGGATAAAGCACAATCTTTTTGTTGCCCTCCATCCACTATTTTGCACATGGAAAAATTGTTGAAGACCAGTTATTGATAGAATTTGTAGTGTTTGCCTGCAAAGAGTTTACTGTTATTGACACTGAATCACTGTAGAAAAAAATTATTAAAATCAATTGCACTTCTTCATTTTTCAGAGGATATGGGTCTAGAAAATAAATCAGTGTGTCCTGTCCATCCTTGCTTCAGGCAAGACCTGCAGTTGATAATCCAAAAATAGCAGATAATCCAACCAGAACTATGTAATAGTTGTTTTTAAAAATCGCTTAAATTTATCACCCATTCTACCAGAGGAATATTTGCTCTGGAGATGAAGAATACCTAACTTCAATATTCAGATTACTGGAAATATTTATACAACTATTCATACCTGTACAAACTTCTGACCACAATAAATTAACATTTTGTAATGGAATTGGGTCTTTAGTATAAAGTTTTTAAGAGTTTGTTTTGTTGCTCATTAAGAAATTGTGACACATATTTCAGGAATGTTCATAAACACTTTAGCAAGTGATGAAATGTTAAATCAGTACTACGCTGATACCAGTTCTTTCCTATTGTGGAATTTTTACGTTCAAAAATTGATGTGGCTAAGGTACTTGGTACCTTACCAAGGTAATTGATGTAGTAAAAGGTACACAGCCATGTAATCAATAAATTACATAACAGCACAATGCTGTATATTGCCCCTGTTTCACTGTCTCACCATTTTATACAGTTGCAATTCAGAACATCACCTCCAACAGAGGGAAGGGGTTTGGGTTTGGTCCCTGCTAGACTTTATTTGTGATATATGTAAGCATCATAGTAAATATAGATCAAACCTAAAATTTGCACAGTACTCAAGAGAGCATTTATAACAAGCATTTACAGCAACAAAACCCTATTGACTCATTAAAATTATTTTCCTTCTAGCAAGACCTGAAATGTAATAGATAGTCTAAGAATGGGAAATAGTCAGTAGCATCTCTGTCTGGACATTTTTCTTTCCCTTCCAACTCATTTTTGCATCAGGGAGGAGGGCTGCTCAAGGAGACTTGAATTTTCTCACTTTTAGCACTGAAAGCTTTCTCAGTAGAGCAGGAGGACCTCAAAGGAAGAGTAACTTCTGTTCACAAAGTAAATTGGAAAACAGGCTTTTTCTACCCTACCTTTTTGCCTATCTGGCATCAATCACATTCAACAGTAAAGCAATTTCTTTCAGAAAAACAAAGCCCTTCTCCTTTTCCTATATGCTTATGGAAGGGAGACCTCTGCTTGAATGACCCGCATCTACAAACAGTAGATTAAGACAGCCTCAAAGAGACAAGATGAGTGGAGGGACAGTCCACCTAGCCAATGAACATTCACGGAAATTAGTAACAATAATTTTGGTTTTAATCAGTTTTGAATCACTTGTGGAAGTCTAAACAAGTCTCATTGTTGCTTCCAGTGTTGTCTTCTACATTCATTGGAGCTTTTTCATTTGAGTATATTTTCTTGTGATAAAGTCGCATCTCAAAAAACTCCTTTCTTTCAAATTCTGGTTTTTTGTAGTTCTAACAGTCCTTAGGCTGTGCACGGCCCTCGCTTACTGAACTCACTTTAGACACACCTCAGTCAGTGTCAGATCCCCAGACCTGCTGCTGATCCAGTGCTCAGATAACTGGCACAGCTGGTTCCTGTAGTGGTCATAATGACCAGGAACAGGATGGGAGGGTGAGGTAAGAGGATGCCAGAGGCCACCTCATGCTGAAGTCCACTGCCAGCCAGTAGTACTCTCCTGCAGCAGTGCTTTCTGGCATTTCTCACAAGTCTTCATTCCTTTGCAAAGCTCAACTGAACTTTTTTTTTTTTTTTACTTTCATCCAGACGTTACCCAGGTTGCCAGTGCATCAATTTTGGATCCTGGTTTATCCTTTCCATCCCCATCACAGTTATTATTCTACTGCTCTCCTGGGTTTGGCTGCAGTGGCTTTTCCTTGGGTTTGAGTAAGTGAATGGTATAATCAATAAAACTGAAGGTTATTGATATAAAAGGTAATTTGTACCAGGAGTAAATATTGCATCTTACTTTAATAGGCTCAATAGGAAAAAATGCAGCAACAGTGATTTTGAGACCTTGATTAGTATGGCTTAATCTCTGGATGGGACAAGAATTTTCTAAAATAAGGACCCTGGACTATTCAGCCCAGTGTGAAAAGTCCATATCACAAATGGGTGTACTCACTCCTTTATAATATACATAGATAATCATTATTCAGTGCATGTGAGCAAGACAGAAGAATACTGAAATCTTATACATTTTTTCTGACTGAAAGAGTTATAGGTGTATGCCCTTTGTTGGAGTGAGGCATTGCTTTGAATACTCGAGCAATGTCTGTGTTACAAACTGGATGACTGTATTTGTAAATGTAAGGTAAAAAACTTCTGCCTCTCCTAAATTTATATGTGGTGGTATGGCATGGCTTTTTCTCCAGAGCTTGGGCTTCTATAGTTTTGGAGAGGACAATACTTCTTCTGGGATGATTCTTCAAAGCCTTTTTCTCCATGAGTTCACTAACATCTGGAGAGATAGGTAGGACACCAATCTACCACAATTACATGGCCACTTATGGTGCAAGATGTGAAAAGTGAGACTAGTTTTAAGCAGACAGAATCATCCAGTGCTTACCACTCTATATGTGAACATCTATTGTTTCATTTTTCTTGAGGGTTTTGATAATGTTTTTTTTTAACATTGTGTAAGAGTCTTATCCAAGAATGAAGCCCTGGCTTGTAGCAAATACTCTGCTGATCAATATGTAGGCTGCTCATGTGATACAAACTTTTTCATTCCAAAGCAAAGTGAAACAAAGCCATAGATGACTTTCATTAAAGAGACAGGTTATATATTTGATTGTTTCAATGGGTTCACATGATTTAAGTTTCATCCTTCCTGGGAAAATGAGCTGATCACTAACAGGACACATTTTGTTTCTGCCTCTGTCAGTCTCCCACTGGACGTTGTCAGTTAATTCCAATATGCTCAATTTGGTGTGCTATAAGTAAATAGGAGATACTGCATTGTAAAGTGACAATTTTACATTTGTCAAGTGCTATTGGTAACTGCAAGGGTTGGACACTTTTTTCTGCATACACTATTAATTCATCATTCAATGGTGCTGCTTTACATTCCAGTTTTAAAAACATGTTCAAGTGTGGCAAGAAGAAAACAGCTAGAGAAGAGGCCTCATCTCGGGTGATTCAGCAGGAGTACAAGAAACTTGGACCAATTAGGTATTTCAAACTATAAATCTGCAAACAAGAGCAGGTAAATCCAAATGTGAATTCAGGAAAATTTATAATTCATTCTACTTCTGCTATAGCTACCCAGAAACTGTTACACTTGTCCTGTTCATTCTAATGACCCTTCTGTGGTTCACCAGAGATCCTGGCTTCATCCCAGGATGGTCTTCACTTTTCCCAAAGTAAGTGATTTCTTTTGATAAACCAACAAGAACTGTACTGTGCCTTAACTACACACCTTCTTTTCTTACCAATTTTCAAAAATTAAAATACTTTCAATATTTCAGAAATATGCCAGGCCGAAGTTGTTGCTAACCTCTGTAGTGTATACAGAAGACAAACTCCAGCAATTTCACATATGTATGTGTGCAATAGCTGAAATGTGGTAAACCTATTACAGGATAAAATAAAGTGCCTTTTAAGAGGGATTATGACTAGGTTTTAGGCTTAATCTGGTGAAGGAGAATGCATAATGATTGATGCCACAGCATCCCACTTCCTCATCAAATGTGAAATTTGAAGAATAAATATGGTTAGGTTTTTTTGATCTACTGCCCTTAGTGACAGAACACTTGTATGCAGACAGGCCAACATCCCCTGCTTGGACAGCTGAAATTATGGATATAAATTATTGTCCATTCCTACATAACTCCCTTAAGATCATAGTTCAACTAAACACCAAAAAGTCAAAAATTATTGTATTTTTTTGCCTTCTGCTGCAACTTCCCCAGGATCACCTGGATTTTTTTCCCTTTGTAGTCAGTCAGTCTTACAGCAGCTTATATTACTGTGATATCTCCTTTTCTCTTGCTGTAATTTCTGTAATTTCAGTTCTGTTTTTCTCTGATAAAGTATTGAGTTTTGCTGTGGAGTGGTGGGAAATAGTTGCAGGATTGGGACAAGTAGGATAGATCCTTATGGATTTAACATTTATTACTGGATACCCCAAAGTCCAGTACTGGACTAGGAGGGTAATTTTCCATTTTGTTTTCCTGTGTGTTTGTGATAAATGACATGTGAATGCCCACATACATCGTGCCTTCTCTCTTTAATTATATTTCCACCACTTACACACCTTCCCAGTGCTCTTCCAGAAAGTCTGGGAGGGGATGTCACAAGGAATAATCGTAGCACTTCGAAGATTTTTTAAAGTGTAACACAAAATTATTTTGTGCAAAAAATGTCATTAAATAGTGTATTAATAATTAAGATTGTTTTAAAATTGTTTACTTTTAATCATCAGAAAAATATAGAAGATTTTTTTTTCTTTATAACAATAGCTGAGCTGATGATCATTGTCTCATATGAAACACTATACTCTTGAAAGGGTTTTGGAGTGGTGACCTAATTAAGCAATCAGCTAGCTAAGCAATCAGGCTGGGTTGGCTTCTCTTCCTGCTTCCTGTTAATACCTAGTGCTCACTGAGCATTGTTTAAAGAGCTGTATATTAAACTGAAAAACAGGCACTGTAAATAGTCTTTCAAATGTGGGACCTATGGCTCAAATGGCTTCTTTTCAATTCAGAGAGCCACATATTCCGGATTTTGTACAGTGGCAGAGAAAAACAGAACATTCTCAAAAATAAGCATGGTTCCAGGTTCTGCACAGGGATGTTACTTTGTGGATGCCCTCTAATGTTGTCCTTGGAAGGAGCTGCAAGTATGTGTCACATCACATTAGGCCGAATAATGTTGTAATTTGGATGAGGTAACCTGAAGAGAAACAAAGCTTTTCTTATGCACTTTAAGATGAAAGGAAGCATTTCTTACTATTCATACCTTGCCTATTTCTAGATAGCTTTAATTTATCAATTAATTATATTAACAGGCATAAACCCAGTAAATAAGGTTAATACTTTCTAAGCAACAAAAACTTCTCAGTGAAAATACATGAGTGGGGCATAGGGTCAGCACAGGTACAGCTATGAGCGAGGCATGTACTTAGAAAAAAAAACCCAAGCCAAACACGAGCAACAATAAAGAAATGGGAAAAAACCCTCAGATCTTAGGAACTGTGTTTCTGTCACTGTGATGTCCAAGAGGTTTCTAGCAGTGCACTGAACTGTAGATTACATCTCTTACACACTTGTTCCCTCAGGCCCCTGCGTATAAAATTGCTCAGTGTTTTGGATTTAAGTACAGAGATAGACATGTGCAAAAATTCCTTAAGTTTATGGTACAGGAAACAACTATAAGAAAATATTCTCCACCCTTGCAGAAATCTGATAGCACTTGCTTTCCACAGGGTCTTATCCCACAGTCTCAAGAAGGCCTAAGGGAAGTTCTGACACCTGAAAAGAGCTTTGACCTTATGAAAAGCTACAATGTCACTCCCAGACTAGTGAGTGGGTCCTATTAGGTGGGAACTGCAGCACCCTTGGGATCTTAAATCAGAAAGGGCTGTCTGATCCTTTATTCTAACGTTCTGAAGATCAAAAGAGTTACACTGTTCTCTGTGTTAAACCCAGTAGGAATTTATTTTATTAGAATCTGAATTTCCAGAAGGAAACCAGGCTTGATGTCAGGGTGACAAAGCCCAGGTTCCTCAGATTTTGGAATTTGCTACTTTTCTTGATAGTCATGCCTGTTGTCAAACTAAAAAAGACAAACTCACATATTGATTTCTGTCTGAATATAGCTTCCAGCTATCTCTTTTTGTCTTTCTCTGGTGGATTAAAAACTCTTCTGTGATAGGTGCTTTAAAAGTATGTGTATCTTGTGATTATATCACCTTATAAGCTTTGCTTGACTAACTAAATGGAATGTTTAAAGCTTTGATTCAAACAAAATTTCCCATCACTCTCACCACCCATGTTCATGTTCTCAGACCCTTGTGTGCATCCTCACATATTACTGAATACCCTTTTAATATGCAAACACATTTGAAATTCCAGCAGAAATACTGCTATTTATTTATGTTACCTTCATACTTTTCAAGAGGTACTTTTTGTACTGTCAGCAATTTTTTAATCCACATTTCTGCTGTAGCAGTGTTGAGTAGAGCCCATTATTTCTAGCTGTATCAGATGCCTTTCAAAAATATATTACCTCTACCAGTTAATTTTTCTTAAGAAAAAACTGTGTATCTGTTAAAGACTAATCCTTCCTTTGCTGTCCTGCCCTGCACCAGTTACCTCCTTCTGTGAGCTGACAGCAGGATGTTTGAATAAATATTTTATAACACTACAGAAAGCAGCACAGGGTAAAAATGCCTGTTTCCTCCCCATCTGTTGACAGCACAGGATCACACACCATTTCTGCTACAGCAGTTTCCTCCTATGCCCTGGCCTGATTCCAGGCTGCAGGATATTATCTTGAATTAGAGGAGCTCCAGGCTGGCCTTTGGCCAGGGGTTTATGAGCCTCATAAGAAACAGAAAGTTCAACACTGGGCTGCAGCTGATAACAGCTGATGTAGGCAAGGTGGGCTTCCCTCTCTCTTCCTCAGATTACTGCCTGAATGTACTGTATTTTTTTCTTCATGGTTTATTGTTTTCTTTATTTCTAATACAAGACCACTATGTATTTTTGTCCACAGCCCTGTTCTCTACAATGATCTCAGTTGCAGTCATTGTGAGGTCTTCTGAATCAACAGGTTTTTTGCTTCCTTATAGCACAATCAGATTTGCAGTTTTATAAGCAGGTAGATGTTGTACATTCAATTGTATTGCAACTTGGATAAATAGGCTTTGAAAAATATTTATCTCAAAATTTGATAATGATTGAAAATTATGCTGGTTTTGGTGTAAATCAGTTATGCATATTATGCTCTTTTTTTAAAATTTCACCTAACAAAGCAAAGGACTCCATCAAATTAGACATTTGTAGCATATAACTGAGAGAAAATTTTTTTCCTTTCAGTGGAAAGTTCTGGTTCAGTACAAAACATTAAGCTGCTGGGAAGATCTGACAGGAAGTTATTATTGGACCTACTGTAGCTGAATATTTAGAAAAGCATATGGTCTGAGGCTGAGAGAACAAATATATTGGTGTATTGGTTCAGAAAAATCTTACAGAAGAACTTGCAGAAAATAGAAAAATATAGAAAGGTTAAGAAAATGTTTGCTTAGCTTTCTTTAGTAGAATTTCTATTCATTTTAATGACCATCTTGACTGAAATAAGACAGACTGGGATATGTCACTAGCTAGCATTGCGTAACAGACTTGGATGTGTTAAAATGGCCTTACAGCTCGGCTTTGCACCTTGCCTGATCTTGGGGCTACTCTTTACAAGTTAGAAGGATATTGAATCTGTTTAAGAAACAGTAGTGCAAACAGTTCTTAGGCACTGGAAATGACCAAAACAAACATGACCCTTGTGACTCTGACCTTAGTAATAACAGCCATAGGAAGATGATAATAAAGCTCTGCTGCCTTTCCTCAGCTACAAAAGCATCACCCTTTGTGGGTATGCACTGTGCTTTTTAAGGCCTCTTAAACTGAACCTATTGCAGAGCATATTAAAATTATTAAATTTATCATTGAGCTGTGAAAACTAGTTTATTAAGTATCAGCTACTCCCAAATATCCCCCTCCACCATCTTATTTCTGTGACAAAATAACACATGCTTACTCAAGATGTTTATTTATGAATTTATAGAGCCTGCACCAAATATTTCTATAGATGTGAGGCGCTCACCTTGACTGTCTGCCAGGCGCCCACCCAGCCACTTTCTCACTGCCTCTCCTCAACAGGACAGGGGAGAAAATAAAGTCAAAAAGCTTGTGGGTTATGTTACAGACGGGTATAACTGTTTGCTTATTGGTTGCCATTATGGGAAAAATTAATTTAATTGCCAGTGAAAAATAGAGCTGGATGGTGAGAAACAAAGACAAAAAACTAAAGCACTTTTCCCCCCATCCTTTTTTTTGTTCTGGACTCAACTTGACTTCTTCATTTCTTACTCCTCTACCTCTTTCCACCACATTTAGTGGTGCAAGGGATGGGGAATAGAGAGAGTTGTGGTCAGTCCACAGCAGGTCTTTTCTGCTAATCTATCCGCCTCCTCTCTCCTCCCCTCTTTCTCCTGACTATATATATTTATACGGTTTTTTTCTTGTTAACTTCTCCTTAGGTATAAAGGCTACGCTACGGATTCAACAGCTGCCTTAGTGATAGGCCTCCTGTTCTTTATTATTCCAGCAAAAACATTGTCTAGGACATCAAATGGAGAAAACAGTTGAGTATATTTTGATGTAGATTTTACTACAGTAAGTTATCTAAGATGATACTGTAAATGTAACTTATTGCACTGATTCGAGGAATGTTGTTCAATACTAATGCTAAAGTCCTAGTAAAGGCTATAAAGCACTGGAGCATAAAGCACCCCTGGCCTGGAAGTCAGTGCCAAAAATTATACAATGTGAGCAGCAGGAGCTATTGCTGTGCAGGAAGCTGTTTCCTGCAGCCCACAGACACCAATGGAAACCACCTTTCCACTGACTGCAACAGGCTTTAAAATGGGGCTGCATGGGGCAGGGCTAGGCTTATGCTTTGAAAATGATACTGCTTGGTCATGGTACCCTATGAAATTCAAAACTGTATATGAATTCATTATCATGTAATTTTTCCTCTTCAAAATGGAATTTTTGTTTAAATTATACCTCTGTCTTGTCCTCTTTATGCATTCAGCTGTGCTGCTGGAAAGAGTGGGATCTGGGGGTTCACAAAGAATGCAAGGTCAGAACCTAAATGAGTCTAAGTGAAACAGCATTTTCTCAGCAATCTGTCTGAGTAGTGAAGTTTTATTGAGTAAATTAAACTCATTGATGTCCTAGAGCTGTCTTCCACATAGGGAAGGAGGGGAAAGGGGCCAAAGCTCCACTGGTGGAAACTGTCACAGCTCTAATGTCTCCAAGCCGTGACAGTTTTTCCCAGATAAAGATCTGTCCCAGGAAGTGCAGGTTGTTTCTGTCAGAGACTTTTTCATGTTATAATGATGAGGTTTTTGTCTTTAAATTTTTCCCAAGTACTTCCTCAGGGAGATTATTTCAAGGGCTTGTCAATATGTTTTTAAATGTTGGTTGGGGGGCTATATTTTTTCTTTTTTTTTTTTCTCTAGCTGTTTTTGGTTACATTCCACTGATTACTTGGAAGGAATTTCAGTCATGCATGCCCTGGGAAATAGCTATTCTTGTTGGTGGCGGGTTTGCGCTGGCAGACGGCTGCGAGGTAATGCAATTTATAGAAGGTACTGAACAAATAGCATGACCCAATCAGGAGCAATTCAGACATGCAGTGAACTCACAGTTATTCTCTTGTTTTAGCAAGTTATTCTGTAGCAATATTGAACAGGATAAATGTGACGAGTATTCAAGATGTTCAGAAAGCAGGTTTAGAGAAAAAGAACTTTCCTATGTTTTCTAAGACTATGCACAATGATGACTCCTGTTTGTTATTTAATTTAAATCTGATGGGGGCAGGAGTTGTGAAGACACACTATTTCCAAAGCCTTAATGTCATGGAGGTAATTCCCATGTGGACCCTAATGGCTATTCCAGTAAATCAAGCAGGTTTGGACCTAGACTCTGGTTATGAAGCCTAATATACTCAAATTACCATTTTGTGATTAAGATTCCTCTAACCATCTCAGAGATGCAAATATAAATAAATGGAGTATAGTTTGCATGAGCTCCTGTATGGCACCACTGAATTAGAAAAATGGTCTTTAAAACATTTGGTAGCAATATGGAATATATTTCAGGTTTTTCTCTTTTACATAAATACTTCACAATTAGCAGATGAGTAAAGTCCTGTTATATACTATTTGTTAAATTTTCCTTTCGGTGACTTGCTAAACATAATAATGTTCTCGCATTCCTTATGCAGGTTTCAAAACTTTCTGAGTGGGTAGCAAGTAAATTGGCCCCTCTAGGATCACTACCCTTGTGGCTGATTATCCTGATATCCTGCCTTATTGTCACTTCAGTAACAGAAGTAGCCAGCAATCCAGCTACCATTACAATCTTTTTGCCCATACTGTCTCCTTTGGTGAGTATAACAAGCTTATTTTTAATCAGAATCTACTCTGTCATCCATATAATTATGCAGCTGCTCAAAGAAGCAGTTTTAAAAAGTCTCAATAAAATATTTCATGCAGTTTTTTTGCCATCCTGTATTGTGCATTGGATACTTGGTTGCTTTAGGTATTTCTAACAAGAGATGCTGAAAATTTAGTAAAATTACATAAAAGTTCATTTCATGATTTAAACCCAGACAGCAATCAAGCTCCACGCAGCCACTCACTCGCTCCCGCACCAGCGGGGTCTTGGACAGAATTAGAAAGGAAAAAACTAGAAAACTCGCGGGTTGAGAGAAAGACAATTTAACAGGGAAAGCAAAAGCCCCACGTGTAAGCAAAGGTAAACAAGTAATTAATTCACTGCTTCCTGTGGGTAGACTGGTGTTCAGCCATCTCCAGGAGAGCAGGGCCCCATCACATGTAACAGTTACTTGAGGTGAGAAATGCCACCACGCCAAACTCCCCCCGCTTTATATACTGAGCATGATGCCATATGGTATGGAACATTCCTTGGTCAGTTGGGGTCACCTGTCCTGACTGTGTCTCCTACCTATTTCACCCCAGCCTCCTCACCAGCGTGGCAGTGAGAAAAGTAGAAAAGGCTTTTGCTCTGTGTAAGTACTGCTCAGCCAGAAGAAAAACATCCCTATATTGTCAACACGGTGTCCAGCACAAATCCAACATACAAACCACTGTGAAGAAAATTACCTCAGAAAAATCCATTACAGTTCAACATGTGAAAATTGATGCTGTTATTACTATTTGTGAATATTTGAAGCTCTCAAAAGGACAATTCTCTTAGGGCTCCTTCAGGACTGCATCTTCAGCAAAAATGGTTGACACTGCAGGTTGTAACAAAGAGAAAGGAGGGCTAATGGATGTGCTTTGTATGTAATTCTCATTTCTTCTGTCCTTAGATCAAGTCTGTCCTTTCTTCTCATCACCTTTATCAAAATATCTGATTCTTTCTTCTTCAAAACTTACTGTCTTCTAGTTTGTAGATTTCCCTATTGGGCAGCCTTGACATATACTAATACATTTTCTTTCAAAGAAATGTTACTCCTGAATTCTGTTACAGAATTACAGAATCATTTAGGTTGGAAAAGATTTCTGAGATCATCGTGTCCAACCTTTGACTGATAACCACTTTGCCAATTAAACCATGACACTAAGTGCTCTGTCCAGTTGTTTTTTGGACACTTCCACAGATTGTGACTCCAGCACCACCATGGGAAGTCCATTCCAATGTTTAACAACCCTTTCACTAAATAAATTCTTCGTGATGTCCAACACAAACCTCCCTTGAGGCCATTTCCTCTTGTCCTGTCGCTAGCTGTCTGGGAGAAAAGACCAACCCCCACCAGCCTCCTTTCAGGGAGTTGTAGAGAGTGATAAGGTCTCCCCTGAGCCTCCTTTCCCCAGGCTGAACAACCCCAGCCCCTTTAGCTGCTCCTCATAAGGACCTGTGCTTCAGACCCTTCCCCAGATTTGTTGCACTTCTCTGGACAAGCTCCAGCTTGTCCAGAGAAGTGTCTTTCTCACAGTGGGGGGCTCAGAACTGGACAAAGCACTCAAAGTGTGGCCACAACAGTGCTAAGCATAGAGGGATAATCACTGTCCTGGCCAAACCATTGCTGATACAGGCCAAGATGTCATTGGCCTTCTTGGCCACCTGGGCACACGCTGGGTCATGTTCAGCTGCTGTCAATCAGCAGCCCCAGGTCCTTTTCCCCTGGGCATCTTTGCAGCCAGTCTGCCCCCAGCCTGTGGTGCTGTCTGGCATTGTTGTTGACCCAAGGGCAGGACCTGGCATTTGGTCTTGTTGAACCTTATCCATCCAGCCTGTCCAGATCCCTCTGCAGAGCCTTCCTACTCTCCAGCAGATCAACATTCCCACCCAACATAATGTCCTTCCCAGCTTTACTGAGGGTACGCTCAATCCCTTCATCTGGATCATCAATAATGTATTATATACAAATTCAGCTTTATCATATTTCTTGCCGTGTTTTTGCTTTTCATGCCTGTGTAATGTTCTTAAAAAATGAGTTACCAAAAAAGATGATTTCCTATTGTTTAAACTGGCAGTTCTATTCATGTTTCACTTGCGTTAATATAAGAATTTTGTACTTCTGTACTTAATTTGGCAAATGCATCCCTTGACAGCTGTATTCTCTTTCATTTTTTGGTAGGCTGAAGCCATTCATGTGAACCCACTTTTCATTTTGATACCTGCTACCTTGTGTACTTCCTTTGCATTCCTGCTTCCTGTAGCAAACCCAGCCAATGCCATTGTATTTTCATATGGTCATTTAAATATTATGGACATGGTAAGTTTTAAGCAGAAGTCCTAAAGGGGATTTTTGGCTTTTTAAAAATTTTCTTCTGTGTCTTGATGTGTTTGTCTGATTTCTTTTTCCTCTTCTTTAGGTGAAAGCTGGCTTGGGCATTAACATCATTGGAGTTGCTGTAGTTATGCTTGCAATTATGACATGGATAGTGCCTATGTTTGATCTCTATACTTACCCAAATTGGGCACCCAACATTCCTTCTGCAAATGGCACTGGGCTGTAAAAAGAAAAAAAAATAGTTTCTTTTTTTTTCTCATATGTGGTGAGTCACTTAAAATGCTTTCAGTCACCACAATGATAAGGATCGACATGACTATAAATGTTGTATTTCACAGTCCCAGAGACTGATGATCCAGTCTGAGAGTCTAATCAGGAAGAGTGCTAGACTGTCTAAAGATCATAACTAGATCAGGTTTCTAATCTAGTTCAGCTAGTCTGAATTTTTATATCTTCATATTATGAAGGAAAAAAATGAATGTGCATAGCCATTATCACTGGCAACTTGCCCCCATTCTCAGGGTAGCAGAATAATGAAATTTAGATTTTATTATTTCAAATACAAATCCTTGTTATTACTTATTTGGGGGTTGTCAGAGAGCATATTGGTTCTGTGTTTTCTAGATTCAAACTGTTTGAAACAGTGTTGATCACAAACAAAAGATCAGGCAGGGGACTGTCTTGAACCCATAGTTTACAGACCTGTCAAAAATGTACAAAAAAATGGAGAAGAGAGGCATGACCACTTACACAGCACTTTATCTATTAAGCACCTTGTAACCTGGAAGGAGAATACATACTTAAGCGCATATTTAGTCTACATCCTCCCAGGACCTCACTAAAATATGTTGTTGTGTTTGTAAAAAAACCCAAGATTTGCCTGGATAGACATATGTTGATAGATCTGAGTTGACCTGTATAAATGGAGACTAAATCATCGTCGTACCTCTCTGCCAAAAGTAGAGATAGATCCCCTTGAGGAATGAAACCATAAGACAGTGCTGAAGATTTAACAGTCAATCTGTCAATCAAGAGCATCTTCACCAGGAGGCTGATGATCTCTGCAGGACCGGTGGCAGTTTAAGGTTACTAGACTGTGTTACTATCGTAATGTTCTAAACACAAAGCAGTGCAATGTGGCCAGAATGTAATTTGAAGTTCAAAGATATCTTCAAATAATGATGTTCTATTTGGTTGTTACGTGTTTTTCACCATCAAGACTATAGCCTTACCAATTGTGAACATCTGTGATAATTTGTAAAGAGTATGTAATTTGTAGTCTGAATGAAAGCTGCATGTATTTATATTGGGTCATGCCTTGGGACATCCGTATGATAGTTGTAAACATCAATCTGTCTTTTAATGATAGTGTCCATTTTTCTTAACAACAACAACCAAAAAATGCTTTTGTGTTTTGATTAATGGTTTACATTTATTTTTGGTAGTGCATATTTAGAGATGTCAGTCATGACTTCTGTAATGCCAGAATGAAGTGTATAGCATTGTTGTATATGTAGTTTGTTTCCTGTAGCTATTAGTTGCAGGTTCAGCTGCAGTGAATTATTGAAGTAGCACTTTTTCTTAATGAATGGTTCTGTGTAAGTGTAAGTGTAGAGTACTGGTGCATGACACCATGCTTTTAAGCTGGATGGAGGCTGCTATCACAATTTTTTATACAGTGGCAAAATAGGGCTATGACCATCACTGGGGCAATCAGGAGCTGCCACTATACAAATAATGTAACTGATCCCCTGCAGTAATGATTATCATTACAGATACACGGCACTTGGCTAAATGAAGTCAGGTACCAGAGGGAAATGCTTATACAAGTAACTAATCCAAGATACAAATCTGGGATTATATCATGTGGTGTTTTCCCAGAAGCATGTGCAGTGCAGGAGCTCATGGCTTGTTCAAGCCTTCGGTCCTGCAGGCATAGAGAGGAAAACCAGCAAAGAGTACTCTTACTTTAAGGTATTACCTTCCAATTCTGTCAATAATTTCCCGATTATTCAAGAGCAGTGGAAACAGTGAATCACAGTTTTTCAAGTGGAAGGGATCTCAGAAGCATCCAATCTTGCTCAAAGCAATGTTGTTACTCTGTTCAAACCAGTTTGCTCAGGGATTTGTCTAGTCATCTTGAAACTCTTCAACATTAAACCCAACATGCACAGTTTCCCTGGAGAACTAATGTTCTCCAGTGCTTTACTGTCCTTGTGGCGAAATATTTTATCTTTAAACAAATGAGCAAACGTTAATTTTAAGTTAACAGACACATTATTCTCCCTTGTATTTGGGATAGATTCTTTTCTGCTTGTAAAACTGTTTTTTTTTTACTTTTTCATGAACCATGGAAAAGGAAAGACAGTCCTCTTTGTGGCCTCATGGTTACCACTCCCACTGGATGTGATATTTTCCATCTCCACAGGTCTGCTCTGCAAAGCTTTATAACCATGTGGCAACTGTTGTTCAGCCAAAGGAAATCTGTTAACTGCTTCTGAGCTGCCTCTGAGTTTTATTACTGTTCACAATACAGAACTGGCTGTTGTAACCTCAGCCTTGAAAATGACAATGAGGTGTACAGGGGTCCATGAATGCACTTGTCCATTAAATCAGGCTTTGACACCAGTATTCTCTCTTCAAGTTGCATATCTTCATGGAAGAAAATAACCATTCTTTTCAGGGCAGAAATTATGGTTAAGCATCTTAGTAAACAAGAAAAAAGAGTCAAATTGTTTAATGAAGGATGCACTTTTAAAAACTGTTTTCACTAAAATTAGTGTATGCAGTGGAAAATACACAAAGAGAGAAGGGACAGATTTGTTAAGTAAAGTTGATCATCTCTTGGACCTTGTGTTTTTATAATGTGTTGAAATGAAACACAGAATTATATATAAACTCAATTTCAGTGACCAGCATCTGAATTGTGTCATAATGTACCAAATTAGTGACAAAAGTAAATGATTAAGCATGATGTTTTCAGAGACCATGTTCACAAAATAAGCCAGTTGTGAATAATCAAGTTGGTAGAACTGGGAAAGGAGGGTCTCACCAGGGTTTTTAACTTGTTTTGCCACAAGTTTAGGGAATGGGTCAGACAATGGTTGAGATTATTTTTTATTATTACTAACTTATTTTAAAACTTTTAGGAAGGTTTTAAGTAAAAACAACTCTGCAGTGCAGGGATTAATATTGATATTATATTCCCCACCTGAGAGCGCTGAAATGGAGGAAAAAGAATTTCACAGTGTGGCAATCTGGGTACCCAATGAGTGGATTTAGCTCTGTCAGCAGGCACAGATCACCATGCTGGTCACCAGCAGAAACACACTCTTCATATGTTGCCATTATATTCCTTGCTTTGACCAGAATTTGTATTAGGACAAATGGTGGAAATACACCTATAATTATTTTAAGAGTTGATTAATATATGAGGACATTAACTATTTGTAAATTGCTTTGTTCATGATTTCCATATAAAAGGTGGGGTTTTTTTTCTTTGGTTCAGATTAATCTAATTAGTTTACTATAATAGTACATAAGTAATATTTATGACTTATTTATTTGTGGTCCCATTCCTGATGAATTAAAAGGAGCTTTTGCCCTGTACTTCACTGGGCATATGTGCCAGGTCTTTGTTCTCCTTTTCTATGGCCATGCTATATTTAATGTCTTTTCACTTTGTTATGGAAATGTGCATCTAGATTACCAGAAACCACAAACCCTGGAGAAGTCTTCTTGACTTTTCTATTTTACAATCAGGTAGTCAGCTCAGTCTTGCAATGTAAATCCCCTTACGTACTTTTAAAATGAAATGGCTGTGTTTGTTTACTGCCAGGGTCTAGCTTGTCTAAAATCAAGCAGCCTATAGCTCAAGGGCTCACTGAGGAGTAGTGCAGCACAGCACTTCAGGAAGAGTGTAGCAAAATAAAATCCTGGATCTTACAACTCTTTGATTAGGTGTAGATATCAAACCACCTCGCAGGTGAATAACAACAACAAAAATACTCTTGTATGCTATGTGCAGCTGCTGGCAGGACTGGAAGGCTTCCAGTGACCCCTTAGATGTCCAGCAGCCTCATCCTGCCCCATCTCCTGCCCTGCCCTTGGCAGTCTACAGCAGGATGCCACTTGTTCTGATGGTGACACCCTGCTGCCCCAGAGCACCTGAGGATATCCCCCAGTGGTCAGGCCTGCATATATATCAGATCACTTCGCAGCTATTAGTCAGAAATTATAACTTCAGGTATCAGCTTAGTTCTCTGTCTCTGCAAAGTTCATTTGATGATTTATGGTTTTAACAATCACTTGAACTAAACTCTTGTCAGTGTTATTCCTTAACACCTTTGCCTTTTGTTTCTGGAAGCTGATATATGTTATTTTACCTGCACAATGTTCAATTTCTGCACAACTTTCCTTTACAATTCAAATATACTATTTTAAAAATAAATATTTTCTGAATGCTGTACAGTCCAATGTGTATTAGTGATGAACTAACAAGAGCTAAAATTGTGATCTGCAAAGAAAAGCTATTTGTCAATAAAAGTGCCTGAGATTTCTTAAATTGTTTTTATTGTTATATCGCAACACTTGATATACATGGCAGAGAAAAGAACCTTCTGAGAATAATTTGAATTTTCTGGATATTGAAAAAGTCCAGCTTTAAAATAATTTGAAGAGGAGAAAGATCTTTTAGCTTTGAAAAGCAGTTATAGTAAAAAAATCTGGTCTCTTCCATGTTCCTCTACAAACACAGAACAAATATATCACAGTCTCAAACTGTTTCGGGATTAATCAGAAATTAGAAAATCAGAAAGCAATTCATATGCCTATGCAAAATAACTCTTTAGTATCTGGTTTCTGATTCAGGAATAATCATTTTAGGTCAGGATGCTGGAGCTGACCCACAAAGATAGCTGGAAGAGTCACTTACAAGCATTTCATTTGGTCATCTTTCAGTGGAGGGCCTCAGATTCTGCTGTCTTCAGTTGTGGCAAATGTGGAAACTTGAGTGCAAATTTCAGATTGCTGACCTAAGTTTGTATAACTTACATAACATACCTAAGATGTAAAATAAGGATAAAAGGTACCACAAGAAATCTAAAGAACTAGCTGATACACCAAAACTATCCAAAATAAAATTCTAGTTAAAAGCATGGGCCTGAAACTCTTGTTCTGAGGCATCAATCCAAGAATGCTGCAGGGCATTTTTGTGCATCTTGCTTCCTTCCTTTAGAGATTTCCATTTTCATCCTCCAACATCCTCTAACAACACAAGAAGCATGAAATGTTTTTGTGATCCTTCCCCAAATGCTGACTAATTTGAACCCACGGCTTTTACATCTCAAGAGAGACCAGTGTGACCAGGATAAACCTTCATCTGACCAATCTTAGAGCCAACAGGGGAAAATTATTGAGCCCCAAAAAGAGAGCTTCAAGCAAATAGCCTGGGCCATGAGCTGTGAGGGGAAGCTGTGGGTCTGACAGCTGGGACCACAGTCACACCTGTCCTGTTTCACACTGGTACCCCCTCCAAGGCACAGGGAGAGACTTTCACCCTGGGAAGCTAATGATAAGAATGTTTTGCTGTAGCTGGATGATGGTCTCATACCCCACAGAGAGATACAGGCCCAGTGACATTCATAGATGCCTAAATTAGGAATCAATTTGAAAAATCTTAGAGAGTAATTTAATATTTCCAGGACTAAGCAGACAGGCAGATTCACATATTTTTCTTTGGTTATAGCTCTTTAGGTAAGCAATCATGAAAAAAAAATTTCAAAGCCTACACTAAAACACAGACAGGTGTTTTTTCCGGCCAGGTGTTTTCTTTAAAAACAAAGTCTTTTTATTGTAAGTGGGATTTAAACCAATATAATTCAGCAGGCTAAGAGGCTCGACCTTTGCGGTACACAGAGCATCATTGAAGTAAGTGGTTCTCCATCCTGAATATTGTAATTCATGCTATATGATGTACATCTTCACCTGTGCTTATCATGAGTGTAGATAGCAAAGCAAGCATATGTACTAAATCTACAAAACATTAGCGTCCCAGGCTGAATCTGGAATAACCAAGCCACAACCACTGGATAGTTTTTAGTTCTTGGCTCAGCAGAAATAAATAATGTTAAAGTTTCTTGTTTTTTATAGCACTTGATTGAATGCATAACAAATAGGAAAAGCATTTTCAAATGGGAAAAGCATTTTCTGCTCTCCTAGATGATTTCTCTGAACAATTGTCCCCTTATGTTATCTTGAAAAGCTCTGCCTCTTGTTGCAAAGAAATAAAAGGAAGGAAAGAAGAAAAAAAAGTAAATGAGAAGAGCAAGGGAGCAGGGAAGAAGGAGACGAAGGAAGAGAGAGAAAGAGAAAGAGAGGGAGAGAAAGAAGCTAACCTACAATCTGCAGTTCTGAGATCTGCAGTCACCTTTCAAAACTGGTAATGATCCATATACAAGACTGACAGCCTCTCCTGACATTCTTCATGGACTTGAAAAGTTCAGTTTGCATAATATAGAAAATCATGTGGTGGCTAGTTCTTTCTTTAGATGCTATTATAATGCATCAGAGGAGAAGGAAGTGGATGGCACAGATAGTACTATAATTTTCCCTGTTCTCACTGTGAAAGCAGATGGAGTTTGGCACCTATAAAGAACAATTCTTCAGTTTCAATAAGCCTTTAACCCTTTCCTAGTTACACTGCATATTGCCAGGGTAGCAATTATTGAATACCTGGTTTAGGCAGTATCTCATGGGTGATATTTTTGAATACCACTCTTGAAATTCTTAGGTATGGAGTCCTCTTCACATAATAGTGGAACATGACTAAAGCCTTGTAACTAAAGCTGAACTTCCAGTGCCCTCTTGCAGCCACTAAACCCCTTACTCTCAAGTTGTATTGAACTTACAGTCTGATTTTAGAAACCACAAGGAGAAAATAGATTGTGTTATACATGGTGATGACAAGGTCAATGAAGGTTAGTATAAGAAGCTGCCAGAAGCTTAGGACTTTTCTGCTTCTGCTACACAGCTGTGATTGGACTACATCACAGGAAATCTAAATCTCCTCCTCGCTAATCCAAAATGGAAACTTCCATCTGCTCTGATTCCCTTTCAAAGGCAGAAGACTACAGTACTAGACAGCTGAACTTGGTCCAGCCAAACAGGTCTCGTGTCTATAATGCTCCCTCAAACTGTGTCACAAGCAAAGGCAGCTAAATGTTAGTTGGACCCTAATCCGACCTCTTCCCATGGATTTACCTTGCATTGTCACCTGGGAGCACAGCTCCTGGGATTGGTCTTGAGGTTGTCTTCTGACAGTAGATACCCATACAAGAAGCTTACAGTCCAAGGAGGCATCTTCAGCTTGGTTCAGCTTCTACAACAACCTCTAGAATGTGTATCCCCTCAGCACATCTTGGGTCTTGTTCCTTGTCCGCATCTGGGAAACGTCAAGCTATGTCTTATTTGAAGCCACTGAGCTGTTTTCCTGAAAAGTAAATAGTGTTAGCAGAAAAGAAAAAAAACCTAAACCAGTAAGACTAATTACTGCTAGCTACTGTATTGTGCAGGGCCCTAGAAAAATTGTGAGTGTTCTTTAAGCCTAGTAAAGCAAACGAAAGTAAAAAACCTTTTCAGAGACTGGTGACAGACAACATTAATGGAAGGTTTGAGCTATTTAGCAGTGGATCAGAGCTATAGAAAACCTGACTCATTTTACTCTTGAGAGTAGCTGTAAGCCCTTGCAGTGTGATTACCCAAGGCTGTGAGCCACATCCTGCTGAAATCCATTTGTAAATAAAATTCATACATAAATAAAATCACATCACTTGATTATGGTTGCAAATTAAATAGAACTGTTTCCAAAGATATGTGCTCCCCTAGGATAAAATGACACTCAGCAGGACCAAGGAATAAATTTCCAGCATTATATTGGCTTCTATCTTAATTGTGAAAGTAACTAAATATCAATTGGGATGTGGAAGTGGTTTGGGCAATTTTTCATATTTTCCTGTGGCTACTAATACCTCAAAGCATAGCAATAGCAAAATGGTTTTTTTACATACTTATTACTACAATAAATAGTCTTGGTAATTTTGATTACAGCCAAGACAGTGAGGAACTTGTATTAACAATACTTGTAAGTGCAAAAAGCATGGCAAAATAATTAAACATTTAGAATTTGATTAACATATTAGCATTTGTAGGTGATAATGTTGTTATTAACTTCAGGAGGTACTAGTCCAGCTAGAAAAAAACAAAACCTAGTGAGAAAAGAGAACTCTATTCAGATGAATGCCAAGTTCATCTACTGAAGTTTCAAGAAAGTCAACACTGGTAGCAGAGAAAGTTGTAAAATACAGATTCCAATCCGTGACATATAATTTAAATTTTTCTCACATAAATTAGCCATGTCTCAGCTGGAACCAGAGGACATGGTGACCACTTGATCAATGCTCCTTGTAAAGGTTTATTTTGTGTCTGTTTTTAACACTTTGAGCTGCCTCTCTGTGACTTACTCCAACGTCAGCTCTCTAGACTGAAACAACAAAGACATTTCTGTAAGGTCCTGGGCATGATGCCCATGGCCAGTTATAGGTAGATAAGCACAGATACAACTTACACTTTACCTGGTACATGAGTCTGAGAAGTTGTACTGCTCATGTAATTATCTGTATATAGCAGCAGTATGTCCTTTGTGAAGTTCAGTATCCTGAGTTCCCAGATGCCCAGAAAAACTGACAAAATTAGGTATGGAAGAAGTAATGTATGTTTTAAGCAAAGTGTAAATATTTACCTGACAGAGGAAAGCTTTCACTGGGATGTCTGGCTAGTGGGTTCTTCATCATTAGACAGCTTTCCATTTCTAAATCATCGAGTATTTTATAGTGATTATTTTTTAAACTTTTGTTTGTTTGTTTGTGCTTTTCTGGACAGTTTGCATTATATTCACATCCCTTCTGAACCCGGGTACCCACAGAGGTGGGGATCTTTGTGGGTTCAATCATACACAGGCAGGTATTCCTGATAAATGTAGACAAAGCCCCATCAGCTCTGAGTTCGGTAACCCACATTCCTTTCCTACATCCCAAAATGAAGGTTGTGAAAATTTTAAATTCCTTTTGGAGAGGCATCTTTCTCTGCTTATGAACCACTACAAACCTTGGACTTTTTCAGTCCTACTGCTGTCCAGGTAAAAAGCCCTTAGATTCATGAAGTTAACTTCACTGGAATCCTTCATGAGGAACCTTCATGAAATCTTTATCCTCACCAAGTTCAACAAGGCCAAGAGCAATGTGCTCCACCTGGATTGAAGCAAACCCCAATATCAATACAGACCAGTGGATGAACTGATCTAGAGCAATTTTGCTGACAAAGGGCAACGGTTTTAACTGAAGGAGGGGAGATTTAGGTTGGATATAAGGAAGGAAGTCTTTATGAATAGGTTGGTGAGGCACCGGAACTGCCTTACCAACTGGGAACTGCCCAGAGAAGTTGTGGACGTCCCATCCCTAGGAATGTTCAAGACCAGGTTGAATGGGGCTTTGCTCATATTTCAGAATATTTACCCATTTTAACAATACAGTTTTGGATTCTAAATCTGTCTTTGGAGAATATAGATTTTATTATATCATTCCCTTCCATGTTATCTAAATCAGAGGTTAAATTAATGCTTCAGGAAGCCAGAACCAAAATTTTCTCCATGGTAACCCAGTAGATATATGCCTACTAGATATATGCCTCCACTGTTTTTTGGTGAATGACCCTTGTTTTTTAAGCACAGATTTTGAACACCCTACATATGTGTTATACCAACACTGTGTAATATTTTTGTAGGTCATATCACTCTAAATTACTTAAGAGAGTGCAGTGAAACCAAAGCCTTACTAAACCTAAGATACATTGCTTTTACTGCTTCTTCATCTGATAGACCAGCCTTGCTGCATAGAAGCAGAGAAGGCATTGCTTTTCCTGGCATGACTGGCTTTTGAAAAACTAGTGTTGGCTGTTTCTTACCAAGTTATTATCATCTAAATATTTTAAATTGTTTATTTAGTTGATAAAATAGCATTCTGTGTATCCAAGTGAGTTTGACACATTTGTTTGCTCATTCTTTATTCATGTCAGACCTTGCCATGTGCTATCTTCTCACAAAGAAGTGATGATTATTTAGAAATTGTTTCATGTAAATTCCTGAAGTATTCAAGAGGGAAAATTCAATCAATTATCCCAGGTCTGAGTACATGGTGCCTATCCAAATGTCCCTCACCTGTTCTTTTCCTATTCTGGATTGCTTCCCACACCCTTATAAATTTCCATTTATTGAGCATTTGGTTACAACTGACCTTTTGTATGAAAATTGAAACAGAAGTAAAAGGTCAGAAGATTTTGTCTTCTTGGTGACATAATCAATTACACGTCTTACCCCATAAGCTATGGCCAAGACTTTTTATTCCATAAGCTATGGCCAAGACTTTTTATTCCTTCAAATTCATTTGTTAAACAATATTCTGTTGTATCTTTTATGTTCTAGGCTACTTGAAATACTTTTGAATACTGGTTGTGGAGGATTCTGGAAAGACAAGAACCAATAAGTAGCTACCAGTAAGCAGTCCTAGTTCATGGCTTCTGCTCAGCTTGGTGTCTTTGTGCGTGTCAGGCAGCACAAGTGTGCGCATTATCAGATAACTAAACTTCGGCACCCTGTAATTGCAAAAGTCATGGGAGCTCAGATGTTGTGCCCTTTATGAGTCTGTTCCACAAATGTGCACAGAAGTGGAATGGATGTGATTTGTCACTAATTTTTTAAGGCAGATAGAAGGTGCTTAGAGTCAATTCAGCAGAGAAAAAAGAAATTATTCTCTGGATTACTTAATGTTTAATATTTTACATTAAGGTCTATGCTTTTGTTTTTACTTCAAATAGAGCAGCCACATGGTATAAGCTATGGTTTTTCTTTATCTGATTTCTTTCTTATTGGGCCACCCATGATAAAGGAATCTTGCTATGATGCCTTAGGTTTTAACTTTTATATTTTTCAAATCCTGTATTGCCCAGTGTGTAACTCTGCAGTTTCTTGTAGCCTGCTAGCTGCTGTTCTCTTATGCCAGATGGACACAACAAAGCCTCTCCGAGCTTGTTGTTCAAGGACACTCAGATTGTCCCAGGCCCAAAAGGTGTAAGCTAGGGCCTCTAGAGAGGTGGAGAAATTGAAGGAATTACATCATTAGTTAAAGTTTTAATTGGCGAATTTATGCTGATATGCAAATGAACCAAACCTATCAAAGTGTGAAGAACTCGTGACTCGTCGTCCATCTTGGGGTCCATTTTGGAATTAGCCTTTGGCTCCCCAGGGTGTACCTTTGAAGACCTCTCAAATAAATGCCTACCTTTATTCCCTTATTCCTGTCTAGTCTCTGTTTCTAGGTAGCCACTCAAGGTATCAGTTAAAATGGAAATAGAAGAAGCCTTCTCAGTATGAAGAGACACATAAATGGGCTTTTTGTCACTTCATGTTTTTCTGCTTCAGGATGTACAACATTATTGAATTAAATATTCAGGAGCACATTGGAAGTTCTTTAAACATCTGAGCAGAAAATTAGAGGCATCTACGTAGGATGTAATGGAGTAGCAGTTTTGTCTCTTTTATTTCTGAGAAGTGTCTGTATGTATCCAGGCTTTGCTGACTTCACAGAACCTTGCTGAAGTGCCTCCAATAAGCAAACAATGGCATCTAAATTATTTAAGGAAACATTCACAGCACCATAATGAATACTAACCTGTCTCAAGAATAAAGGTCAGTAAATCTATGAGGGTCCTTGAAGTTTGCCTTGCTGATATTTCCAATTCTTCTAACTGATTTCCTTACTATTTTTTAAGAAAGGTAATATAATTTTACCTTGAATTTATTAATGGCTTATGCCATTAATTAGACTACAGGTAGCAGTTAGAAAAACACAGGAAAGATAATACTAAATAATCATACACAGACTTTCTGTAGTTTCAGTTTTAATTGGCATTGCCTCAGCTAATTGCTCTTAAGTGAAGCTAATACGCAACATTACATATTCAGCTATAAATATATTTGCATCAGAGGCTTTCCATGGATCTATGAAAAAATAATAACTGATATTCATGTAGCAACATAAGAATCACCACTCAGCTCTCACTCTCACTAGGAAAGCATTTGTGTATAGAATTTGAGTGTATTGTCTAAGAGAGGAGCATGAGATAGGGGCCATGGGCTTCTCTTCAGCGTTTTGCTGCTGCCTCATTCTTACCAGTAGCTCAACCTTTATGTGCTTTTTTTTACCAGTCCTATTGAAGATTATGGAATAAAAACAATTCAATCAATTCTCACGTACAATCCTCACGTACTTCTAAGAGATTGCTCACATTCAAAAGAAGTTGCTCAATATAATCCAAGATAGAATTAATCTTTTTATTGGAACAAGGTGAAAAAACAGAGAAAATGCATGGTGTGCTGAAATTTTCACCATATTCTTTCGATAAAACTGTGCATGCTCAAGTTCAAGGTGACATCATAATACCACATATTTCCCAGTGTACCAATAGTAAAGTCAAATAAGGTTAATTGTTTCCCAGACTGAGAAATAGCTGTAGGTGAGAGAGCCTCTTCCTGAGAGAGTAGAGCCCTAGAACACACGGTTTAAAGCTAAAGAAAACCTCAAACATTTAAAGAAAACATCAAATTCTTTTCAGCATCTAAACCAAGGAACTTTGTAAGCTTCCCTAATGTGTGGCTGTCTTTCCTAGCTCCAGTTTCCAGTTTCCTAGATTTCAGTTTCCAGCTACATTTTACAAAAACAATCTTCTCCTCTGTTTTGTCACTCTCCTTTTATCCAGAAAGAAGTACTCAAGCACATGCACAAAGAGGC
This sequence comes from Machaerirhynchus nigripectus, assembly GCA_013397975.1. Lineage (NCBI taxonomy): Eukaryota > Metazoa > Chordata > Aves > Passeriformes > Dicruridae > Machaerirhynchus > Machaerirhynchus nigripectus. The sequence goes on along the minus strand of VZRQ01003706.1, from coordinate 680,687 downwards.
AGCAATTGTCTAGAGAGCCCTCAGGAGACTGGATAAGGTTTTGGCTAAACTTGCACAGATGTCCACAAAACAATAGGAATGTTCTGTTGTACAGAAATGCCACATAGTGAATAAATCCCAAATTTCCAATAGCCCTAACAACTGTTTGGTCAACATTGCTTTTCCTTTGCCAGCTGGCATCAGGGCAAAATCCCCACAAAGACAGGAGTGCTAGCATGTGGAGATCAAAAGAAAGAGTTATGACTTATTTAAGACGCTTTCCTCTTGAAATATCCCTTGAAGACATAGCACTGAGAGAACTTGGCCATTGTAAAAATAAATTCCTAAAAGGGTTTCACATGCGGCAAACTGGGACAGATATCTGTGAATAAATACAGTTTAATCACAGAATATAGTTTAATTTAATAGTCCCATTTTGTGACAAATCATTGTCTTTTTAACATAGGAAGAATTACTGCTCCCTGGGAATTTAGGATTGTGCTATTAGTCGCTAAGTAGAAGTACAATTAATGTGACTTATAGAACTTGAAGCCTAATGGTGACTTCAGATCCAACAATATGTCTTATGTCTGCCCTTAAAGATGCTAGGCATATGAATTTGCCCTTTAATACATTTAACACCAACAACTCTTGCCATCGATGGGCTGGATGCTGGTTGGAAAGATCACGGCTCTTTCGTTGTTCTCTGTTCACCTAAGGAAAGATGCTCTAAAATGTGAGTTTTGCTGGGAATGAATTAAAATGTTGTGGTAGGGTGCATTCTTGTTGTTATCCTAGTCGTTTGGGTTGAAGCTGGATGAGAAAATACCCTTTCACTTCATAAAGTGTAAGGAAAAAAGTATCTGCTGGCATTTCTGCTAAGCAAATGGCGGATGTGGAAATCTAATAATGCATTCCTAACAAGATGGAAGAACTAAAGATATAATCACAGACAGCATCTCCAGGAATCCTATTCTGTAAAATTATGGCAATGAAAAATTGCCATAACAGAAATGCACATTAGAACTCCCTCTTGTTCTGTTCTCTTTATCAAATACATATTCAGAAGTGAATTATTATTTATCCAAATGTTAGTCTGTAGAGAGCACAACAATTTTTCTATCTGTTTATTCTTATATTTGAAGTATAATCTATGTGTACCTTCAATACATATTGGTAAAATAATATGGTTGAATCAACTACGTACAGGTGTCTTTGAGAAGCAGCAGGATAGCATTTGTTGCAAGGCTTGTCAAAGTGCTTATCGCTATCTTGTTCCACTATGCTGCTGGGTATTCTGGCTTGAAACCAGGACACCATGTCCTTAAAATTACCAATGTGTAAGTGCTTTGCTGGATAGTGGCCAATGATACCAGGCAAGATAAGGTCCACTGAGCTTTTAATATTGCATTTGTATAGAAAAACTTAAAGATAACATCAATTGGATATACCCTAAAGTATCTTAATTTGTTCATCATATTTGGGAACCTACCCAAGTGTTTTTCTTTCTCTCTGTTATGAATAGATTTACTCTGAACACCGTGATATTTATTTATTTAAATTCCTCCTGTCCTGGAGGGTATCCGTGTCATGCCTGACAGGATCAGTGCTTTAAAAATAACAAGCTTAAATATCTGTAAAAAGAGAGATTTTCTTTCAGTAGTAGTGATGATATTTTTAAGCTCCAAGACCATCGAACTCAGGGGCTTTTGGGGTTGTTTTCTGTTTTCCTTTATGGTCACAGAGAGTGCAGTTACATAAATGAGTGGATAAATGAGGTAATACTTTTTCAAAACTTATCTAAAAACTGTAAAATTATGCCAGAGGTAATTATTCTCCTGTTTTCCCTTTTCTTTGACTCTCTATCCTTCATGTGTCTTCAGATTTCTTTTGGCTTGGCCAGCCTCTGAGCTGCTTACACGCTTCATGCAAACAATACACTAAACCAAAATTAACCTGAACTGATATTTAAATATTTAATGACCTGGAGCCAGAGGCACATATGAGTTTCTACTACATAACCCCCAAAACAATACATTTTGTGGTAGGGAGCTTGAGAGATAAATTTTAAATAAACAGGGGAGTTTGTGTAATATCATGGAATATCCTTGCAAAGGATGTTCTGGCAGAGTCAAACTTGAGGTAAGGATGATAGCAGAATTGGAATAAAAACAAATAGTTCTTGCACATTTAATTTAAAATTTATACATTTAAAAGTCAAGATTGCTTTTTCATTAGAAAAGTTAAAAAAACCATTAATGTTTGCCAAGGAGTATTTTCCTTACAATTTCAATAATACTTGTGATATGCCTTAAAGAAAAAAAATAGACAATTGGGAAGTCATCTCCAAGTCCTGCTGATGTCCACCATCAGTGAGGCATTCAGTAGGACAGCCTTCCTGCTCCCAGGCTTCCCGAGACTCCTAATGTGGCCTTGGAGAGGTCACTCAGCTTTTGCACGGGCGGGAGGAAACATTCTCCATGAGCTGCTACCAATGATACATAATAAACGAACAGATAGGTGAGTACATGTTTAGACCATTGCAGTGTAACCACACTCTGATGTTACAGAGGTCCACCTGAGCTTTCTATCACAAATAAATTAATTGAGAACAGCTCATCCATGTGAAAGTTTTCTCTCTGCTGTGCAGCCACGAACCATACTGTCTGCAATATAGTGATCAGTCAAATCAGTTCTGTTGAAAATTAAAACTGCCTGAAGGCAGCTTTATTTCATCTAAATAACTTTTTCATATCTTCATATAAAATGATAGGGAAATGATAGAGAGAGACTATAGGCATGCTAGTGGTTTTAAGTGAGTTTATTTAAAGCAGTTTTGTAGCATCATCTGGACATCGGCCCCTTATTTACATGTACAAAGTAAATATTCAAAGTAAGAAAAAATTCACCTTTAAATCCAGAGTTGCTGATCAAAGGAAATTAAAGGCTTAAGCAGGAGCTGAGGCATTTAAAATTCTGGTATTGAAACAGAGAGATACTTTTCTCAGCATTAAATTCTTTGCCCTACATTTTAGCCATCTACAGTAGAGGTCTTTCAATTAATCCTCTTTCCTGGAGCTCCTTCCTAGTTGCAAGGGAGAGAAAGAGAGATGCCCCTAGAAGAAGGTTCATTTGACTTAGCAGCTATGCTACAAAGCACAGCTCCTGCCCTCTGAAATTACTCCTTCTAGAGGCAGGAGAGAGAGACCCACTAGAGGATGCTTCGGACAGGATATTTAACAGTAAAATAGTTAAAAGTTTAGCTTGCTTCCAACTATTGCCTCAAGCTATTTATCAAAAACGTCCACAAAACATCAGCTGGTTAAACCTAGTGGCAAATGTCAGGGTTCCCCACAGCTGCTGGCAGGTGCAGGGGATGGCTGTGCAGTGCAGACCCCGACCCCTCAACACTATCAGATGTGGCTGTGGTCTGGGAGCGAAACTAGTAGCTCTAGGCCTACTGGTTATTGACTTTTCCATTTTTGTGCTCTAAATACTCTCCTAGGAATGCCTCAGTGATACAGTGATACAGAGGTTATTACTGGGTCTTATTAATCCCTTTTGGCAATTCCTTTAGGGCATTTTGTACCTTAGGACAGGTAGAAGAAGCAACTCACAGTCAGTAAATCATGGCAATTTTCAGGGAGCCTGTGACTCCTGAAGTGATCATCGTCAGTTGGTTTAAATTACAGAAATCTTCAGGCTATTCTGTCAGTATCTGGATTTCTTGGGTGATGAGAAAAAAATCAAGGCTATTTTCTCCTCTGCTCAGAAAAAGAAAAGGAAAATTTATCCCTGTAGGTTAGGTTAAGGCAAACAAAAAAAAAAGAAAAGGAATAACACCAAAACGACTTTCTCATTAATATTGTTCATATGAGAAAGACATCAAAATCCTAACAAATGATGTTAGAATCTTTTAGATAAGGTCTCCAGGGCTGTGGAGAAACAGAACAGACAGAGATGTGTATGGGCTCATACAATTCACACCCAGGTCTCAGCTTGCTCTGAACACTATCCCATCAATCCTGATTCACAAAGGCAGTCCAACAGAAGGAATCCAAAAGTCATTACTGATTGTTCAGTGTTTCATCTCAAGTTACATTCCCTGAGAAATAAGTTTTTAACCCACAGGAGGGCTGCAACATTACTGGCATCATGAAGACATGGTGGGGTGACTGCTATGACTGTAGTGTTGGAATGGAAGGATACAGGTATTTAGGAAGGAGAGGCAGGGGTAGTGAGCAGCTGCAGGGCCTTGAGCTCCACATGGGAATGGAAGAGATGATTGAGAGTTTGCGAGGGATGATTAAAGGGGGAGCAGGGACAGGCAACATTGAAGGGGAGTCTGCTACTGGCTGCAGGCTGCCTGACCAGGAAGGCTGAGTGGATGAGACCCTCTATGGACAGGTAGGAGTGGCCCCACATTCACAGGCCCTGGTCCCCATGGGGGACTTCAACGATATTTGTTGAAGGAACAACACAGCAGGACATAACCAATCCTTTCCCAAGTGATAGGGGAGCCTACAAGGAGAGGTGCTATGCTGGACCTTGTTCTCACCAACACGGAGGGAGGGGCTGGTGGGGAAAGTGAAGATCAAGGGCAGACTCGGCTGCAGTGACCGAAATAGCAGAGGTCCATCCTAAGATATTTAGGAAAGCAGGGAGTGCACAACCAAGCTCCCTATCCTGGACTTTAGGAGAGCAGACTTTTGCCTGTTAAGGTAGCTCCTTGGTAGTGTACCATGGGATAAAACCCTGGAGAAATGAAGGATGCAAGAAAACCGGCTGATATTCAAGGATCACCTCCTCCAAATTCAGGAATGATGCATCCCAGCAAAGAGGAAGTTGGGTAAAAGTGCCAGCAGGCCTACACAGACAAACAAGGATCTCCTGGTCAAACTCAAACACCAAAAAGGAAGCCTACAGAGGGTTGAAGCAAGGTCAGGTAGCCTGGGAGGAATAAAGAGAAACTTTTTATTCCTCCAAGCAGCGAGGGATCAGATTAAGTTAAAGCTCTGACAGAATTAAAACAGATCATGGATGACAAGGGCAAAAAGAAAAGCTTCTATAGGCACACTGGGGATTGACGGAAGACTAGGGAAAACACAGGTCCTGTCCGGAAGGAAATGGGAAACCAGGTTACCTGGGATACAGAAAAGGCTGAAGTACCAAATGTTTTTGCTTTGTTCTTCACTGGCAAATGCTCCGGCCATGCTGCCCAAGTCACAGAAGGTAAAAGCAGGGACTGGAAAAATGAAGAACCTTCCACTGCATAAGAAGATTAGATCTGAGACCATGTGAGGAATCTGAAGGTATGCAAGTCCATGAGACCTGATGAGATGCATCCATGAGTTCTGAGGGAATAGATAGAAAAAGTGGCTAAGCCACTCTCCATCATATTTGAGAAGTTGTGGCATTTCAATATAGAAAGAGGGCTTATGAGAAAGACAGAGAGAAACATTTTACCAAGGTCTGTAGTGACAGGACGAGGGGCAACTGTTTAACCCTGAAGGAGGTAGACTTAGATCAAATATAAGGAAGAAATTGTTCACTGTGAGGGTGATGACACACTGCACCAGGCTGCCAGGAGAAGTTGTGCATGTCCCATCCCTGGAAGTGTTCAAAACCAGTTTGGATGGGGACCAGAGCAACCTGATCCAGCGGGTGGCATCCCTGGCCACGGCATGGGGATTGGAACTACATAACTTTTAGTCTGCCTTCCAATTCAAACCATTCTATGATTCTATGATAAGGATGCCATGAAATGACCTCTATAAAAATTAAAAATAAATGTTTGAAATATTTTTAGATTCTGTCATCTGACTTCATTGTATTCTGTAATAATCTCCCAGCAATTTATTTAGCCATAAGCATAAACTATGAACCTGCTCACTGAAGAGCTCTTAATAAGCGCAAGTGACAGAAAGATAGAAAGACTGAGATTAGCTGACCAGTTCTTTTCTCCACAGAACATGTAATTCTAATTTTAAGTCATACCATATTGATTTGTTTTTCCTTCACAATTTATTTTTAATCCCAGCTCTTTTAGCTTGATCTCTACAGATATAAAAAAGGCAGATGCATGAGCTTCCTCCTTATTACTCCTTAGCATTCCATTTGAATATTTACTAGTGGAGAAAGTAAGAGCCAACAATGGAATTTCAATGCAGGATTTCACAGCACTCCTTTGGAAAGATGATTAATAATGGTTGTTGAAAGTACAGGATATGAATCAGCCTCTATGTCCTAATAATTGGCTCTGTAAGAAAAAGAACAAATCACCATACCAGTGGAAAAAAAAGTATTTATAAAGTGATTTAAAGCAATCTACTTGCTGACTTACTTAGCTAAGTAATCACTGCAGCTATGGTCTAGGGAAACAAAGATTTCTGGCCCAGTTTAAAAATATGAATTGATATCTCAGAACACGACTTCTGAACAGAAATAAAAAGATTTTGTCTTTGATTTATCTTAGATCAATAGTGAATCTCTGACTAAACACTGCAAAATAGGTATTATTGTGCCTACTGTGATACAGCAATTCGTGCTTGCTTTTCCTTTGGTAATAGGTATTATCTAGAAAAACGTTGGGATGAACATATTCAATTAGCTTTTAAAAACACAGTGTCATTATTTAATTCTCCTACCTTTTTATCCATGGACTTTTTCCCAGTCATTTTTAGTTACTGCCTCCTGTGGGCTTGTGAAGCAGACATGCTGACTCCTTAATTAAAATTGCATGCCAGGAAGTAAGTAACTGCCAGCTGAATGCTTGCCTCCTACTGCTGCATTCTGTCAGCTCAGGGATGGTTTTCTTTCTCCTCCCCTCTTATTATTTTTTTAAGGAAATGTCAATTTCTGTTTCTGAAAGTAAATTTGGGGAGGTATTGAAAATGCACTTAATCTGGTGTTCAAATCTAGAAAATGTCGTTATTTTTTTTGTAGAAGAAAAACACAAGCACATTAAAAGGGTGAAATCAGTTTGGTAAGTCTGAATGACTTACCCAAAGAGCATGCAATTAATACTGGTATGAAAACATTGATGGACTAATCAGAATGGCTTATGCTGCAGGTTTGTTCCTATCCAGGGACAAATCTGTAGAACACTCCTGGAATTAAGCAAGAACCTTCCTCCAACAATTCTCTGTTTTCCTGGAGGTAGAGTCCTATTCATGGAGGAACGAGAATTCTGGACACCTGCCTGAAGCTCCTCCGGCTTTGAGAAGAGATGCAGGACAGCAGGTGGTCTTCAATAGCACACAGATGAGGTGTGTGCATCTCTGCGAAGCAAAGAGGCTCCCACACCATCCATGCTGCTGCTGGCTACCACCCAAAGGGCCGTGGCCAGCACTCTTATGGAGGCTGATGCGGCTGCTTCTCCGTGCTGGTGCACTGAGCTTCATCTAGAACCTTTCCCTCTGAAGAGCAATCACACTGCCTTTGCTCTCAGCCAAGCCAGAGCAGAGCTCAGGGCAATTTCCAGGGTTGGCATGTTGAAGTCAGAGTTATTAGAGCCCACAGCAACATTTGTTGATTTTCACCATTGCTTCCCATGACAGCACCCTTAGGTAGTTTCAGAAGCCTTCTCCCAAAGAGGGGGAAATAGAAAGAATTTGGCAGAAGTTCCTCCTATCCTTCTAGTCGTACCATTTGTACGTTCCTCATCCTGTGAATAAAACTCACAGTCCCAAAGCTTTCCAGGTATCTGCAGAGGGTTGAAACAGGCTGGTTTGTTTGCCCTGATAAGTGGAATCCACCTTTATGTTGGCTACCAGAGAAGTCCGAGTAACTTCTGCTCTACCAGCTCCTAGGAATGGAGCTCCTGAGCAGCCAGAGGCCTCAGCAGTTTCAGTTTACATGCCTGCTCTGCTCCACAGCTCCCAAGGAGAAACAAGAGCTTAGCAGCTTTGATAGCTGGCTGCTTTAGCATTTCATATCTTCAGGCTATGATTTTAATTTTTTTTTACAATTGTCTTTGTTTTTTCAGTTATAGAGTGAAATTTTGACCCCAGGAAACTCAATAGTAAAGTTCCCTTGATTTTAGCTAAGTTAGGATGTCAACTTAAATGACAAATGACAAAATGGGGAAGCAAAGCAATGGTTTCAGAGACAAGGAACATCTTTTATTGCCGTAACTGACATACTTGGAAAAAAACAGGTAAGCCTTTGGGCTTACAAGCTTTATATTCCTACTGGACTGGGTTAAATATTCATTTGAAGTTAAAATGTACATGAACATAATCTAAATACAGCAGGGCCTATATTTTAACTAGTACCCAAATTATTCACACTTTTCAGAACTAAATTTAGGCTTCCATTTTTGGGTTGAAACTGATAAAGCACAAAGCTCCACCACAACCAAGACACTGAAAAGGAAAATAAATTTAAAAAGCCATCACAGTGCAAACTGAAAAAGAGCTAGTGGATCCTTGTGTAGAATGGATAGAAATGGCTCTCTTGCTTTGGTTTGCATTTTTGTTCTCATATTGCATGTTCATCACAAGCAGGTAGGAGCAAAGATCATAAGTCCAGATGTCTTGTTGCATTCAAACCTTCTTGAGTTTGAATTATAGGGAGGAGAAATGGAGCAGACAAAAGCATGGATAAATACAAGATAAAATTTGAAACAAAACTTAAAAAACCAATCATGGTTGCTAAGTAACAAAAGCATACTTAACCTTTGCTAATGATTAACAAACCACAAAATTTGCACAAGCCAGGAAACAAGTAGCAAAGGAGTTTCATTTTGGGAGTTTTCCAGGTTTTTTACAGTTTTTGGTCTTCTAAAATTTGCAAGGAGTTAAGAGGGAGGAAATTACCAGATTACTGAACTAAAGAAGGCCTTGTTCCCCTGTGAAATACTAGCAAGAGATGTTTGTGTTCAGAAGATTTTCCCCAAATGATACTCACCGTGAAATGAGATCTGAGCCTGAATGTACCAAGCTACCTTTCGGGTAGGTGCCTGGTTTCCCAAGATTTATGTCACCTACTCATCACTGCAAAGACACGGGGTGTGACCTTCACTTTGACTGTTCAGAGTCAATTATGGTAAGAGTCTTCACAGAATATTTTCCCCGTCATGCCTTGATCCTTTTTCTCTCAGCATGGGTGATCACAGATACTGCTTAACAAATACTATTTCAGTCCTTGAAAATCTCTTATTGCATCAGCTAAAGTTTAATCCAGTCCATCTCATCTACATATTTCTAAATTCATTTATAAGGCCTTAATCACTATGTTTTACTAAATTTCTTGCAAACTTACCACAGAGTAGTATGTAAGGGATCAAGTTAATTTCTCTTTAAGGATTGGGCTGTTAGATAACTGAAAGTTGTACAGTGAGGTACCAGAGACAGGACATGAAAATGCATTCTAGATATCCACGAGACCACAATTTAACCCATGGCTACCAATGCTATGAGTGCAAGTTACTGCCCAAGTAGTTTTTGCCTATAAAAATCTCAGGAAAACAGAGACTGTAAGAACATGTCTCCTTGCTTATGTAATCAAGCCTAGCTAGATTTGTTTAGCTTTATCCTTTATGTATGGCTCCTCTAAGTCTCTTTTACGTATCTGCCTGTTTGATTATGGGAGAAGCAATAACCTGAAGTTATGAAAGTAAGATTTTCTGTCTATATATATCTATGTCTGCCTCACAAGGATTGTGAGATCCTTGATCTCTGCACATTTCTGCTGTGTGATACCATTTCTGCACCCAGTGAAAACTTTCACTGTTGTTCTCTTGCCTACTTTTCCTTTCTGCCCTTCATTCGTAGGCAGTACATCCTCACAGGGTACATTATGTCACGAAAAGGGATGGTGTCTGTTCCTGTCACACAGCTTTTGTTTGGAATGTCAAAGACAGGGCCGTAGGACAGAGCTTTCTTATTATCTCTGGCTCAGAAATGGACGTCACACACCTGTGTACTGAAAAACAAAATATTCAGTGAAATTGGTTGGGTATTTTGGGAATCATGTGCTTTATTCTTCAAAAAATAACAATTTATTGAAATTGAAACATAGTAGAGGAACAGTATTGACCTTTTTGGGTCCAATTTCATATAGGAAAATAGAAATTCCAGTTTCCCAGTTTGAAATTATATTTAGCTTCATAATTTAAGATAATGAGATGGATGTTAAAAATTATCTAATATGCAAAACTATTCAAAGTTAATTAGAACAGTATATCTTGATTGATGCAAACAAACTAACAAACACAAATACAATCATTACTGTCCCAAAAACATTGAAAAATGTTTACCCTAAGCTTGGAAAAGAAATTCTTTCTATTGCATAAAAACATCCTTGGGATGACAAAGCTTACTTCCCAGAAAAGGTGCAAGAAAAGCCTGGCAGTACTTTTTCTCAAAAACAAGACAAAGGAAAAACAGACTAGGAATAGGAAGGCCAGACAAAGCACTAATGCCTTTACAATTTAAGACTTCATTGGTTCTAAATTTAAAAGCTTATACTCTGGTAGATGGTGATTTAGAACATTCATAGACTAAGATACTAAAGATGAATTCCCTCAGTGATCTTCAGAAGACCCTTAGAAGATCTAGATTTGGAGGATGTACCGTATATCAGAGACATAGATGCAAAAAGCAGTCTTCATAAATCTGTTCAATAGGGGTAAAGTTTGCTTCATTTATTTGTGACATGTCTACATTAGATGCCTAAGCCTTTACTGATGTTGTGCTCTGTCTCTGACTAAGGGATTAAAAGACACGTTCTGCTGATGATTTATCAGGTTTCTACTAGAGATGTATCTCAGAATATGCTGAATTGCTCTGGTTGCATGTTTGTCATGCAGATTATTAAGGCAGTGTAGGATACCCAGCTTAGAATTCAAACTCTAAGGTTTGGTCAACTAAGTAAAACCAGACTATTTCTCAAGTGTGTTTATTTTGTTTTGAGAACAGATATGACCAAGATGACAATACCTTTCTCCAGTTATTATGATGGTTCAAAGTGTCCCTCTCATGTACATGCTTAACCCATGGTGCTGGTTAAACACAGCTGTGTATACTACTTACTCAGCTCTGCAGGAATAATTAGATCTTCATGTAGCTCTAGATACGATTAATCACAAATGTAAGAGTTTTATTACAACTTCCAGTGTACTAAAATGCTTCCAATATAAGCAAACTGAAATTGCCCCTGGATTATGGATGCTGTCATAATAGCTTTGAAGCATTGCCTTGCTTCATAATACTGTTCTTTTTGAAAGCAATGCTGCTCTCTTTAAGAGCATTAAACATCAAATTGATTTTAAATGTCAAGATCTGAAATCAAGAGGAGAGTTATAACAGATCAACTTTTCATAAATATTTTTGGAGTTCAAAAATTTCAGAGCAAAACTGAACCAAATAAATACACTGTCCTTACTAATATTTACAGTTAAGAGGGGAAAAGAGGAAGGAGAATGAAAAAAATGGCCACATCCTGATTGGGTTAAGAAGGTAGGCAGAATTAACAAGACTGATGAAATTAGGTAAGAGAGTCTGCTACAAACAATAAAAACATTTGTAATGGGTTATCCTTTTACTGGGAAATGTTATGTGAAACTAGCCAATGCACTGGAAAATGAAAGCACTATGGACTGGAGGAAGCATGATGCATCAGATACTGAATGATCCAGACATAATACTTCATATGTTTGCAAACTACAAGGAGACACAACTGAACAGAAATTGCAAGCATCTGAAAATCCATGCAAAATAAGTCAGCAGGCTAAAAGACCTTCTGCAAAAATTTTCTGTAGAAAATTATCAGTGCCATGGATGAGATTAATCCTATAAACTTCTAAATAAAACATGGCTTTCTGTAGATGTCAATCTTCAGGATACTAATGTACAGGAAATGTATAGAAATGCTTACTGGTCTATACTTTAACACAGCTCTTTTTAAAAAGGTCCCCATATTTAAACTACAGTTCCTCATATTTCCAACAGATATATATCAAGTAAACAGTGATGAAGGGACACATGACACTGGAAGCCTACTTGAGCTCCCCTGCACTCTTTCCTCGGCTCAGTCAATATTTTTGATATTTTATAAAAATCTTTTATACAAGAAGCCTTAAATTTATTACACAGTTTAAGATTTTTTTGTGTGCTTGCACTGAGTAAGATGAATTAAAAAAGATGGGGGAGAGTCAGACCCATTAGTGTAACTGGCCTCCTCCAGACCTACATTTCTGAGTGTGAATTGCACCTCGTTGTCCCCTTTCTACCTGCCTCCTACACAGACACACTGACGCACACATCTTGTTGCTGATCAATTCTAAACTCATACCAACTATCTTAAATTAATTTACGTTTTCAAGGGGCAGTTACTCTTATAATTGAAAGACACTTAGTTTTTCAAACAAGCTCCTTCTTTACCCTTGCAGCATCTTCGCAGGAAGGGGAATTCCCTGCCCTGGCACAATTCAAAGTCCAGTTCTGCAGTTAAACTCAGAATTTAAATCGTCTCACATGGCACTCCATAGGTGAAACTCATTCATATTCTTATGAACAATTTCTTTTTCAATATTCTGTTTGAAATTTGGCATCAGCTACCTATGTTCCTAATAATAAAAAAAAAAAAAAAGAGTTTGTTTTCAAGAACTGTTGCCAAAACTCTGGGCATTATGCAAAAGCAAGGAAAGTCTCTTAGAAAGCAGTAGAAAAAGTTCACTATCTTGAGTAAATATCACCTGTGAGCCAAGATGCTGGGTCAGAGTGGACATGTAATGTACACTGAGAAATACATATTCGCAGACCCGATAAAGAAAAGACAGAGTGATATTTTCGTGCCTGACAGAAAAAAACCCACTTTATTTACAGAAGTTTAACCCTTTTATCACAAAAGAATTAATCAGCCACTTAGCTGCCTGCAGTACTCAGAACCAATTCTCTTTGCTACATAAAGATTCACGTGTGTGTCTGTACAAAGGAAAACTCCCCCAAGATCAGATGTCTCCTCTAAAATCACATTTCATTGCCAAAGCATCATGGCTACTGGAAAGCTCAGAGGCTGAAGAGGGATAGACAGGCTGATTTAGTCATTTGCCTATCAGAAAAGAAAATTAATTCTCAGTTCTATTTACATTAGCACTTCAAAGAGAGTGTGACAGGCATATTTAGTTTAAAAAAAAATAATAAATCCATTTCTTCCCAGGTGCAGAATCCAGCTGTTTGAAACTAGGACCAAAAAACCCCCAGAGTGTACCACATATAATCCAAATGGCCTGACACCCCTGATCTCTATTGAAAGACTGGATATGAAAAAAATGCTTGAAGTTCTATTTGATTCTTTAGCTATTAATCATTTCAGTAACTGCAACACCTCAAGAGAATCTGACAAAGCAGTAACAAAACCACAGAGGTTTAAGTTTGAGATGAAAACCCCACACTCCTGCGGGACAGCCTCTAAAATGGCCATAAGGTGCAATTCACTACTTAAGATCAAATGATCCAACATGAGCTGCTACTGAGTCTAAAATTCACCATATGCTTCTGTTTTGGCTCTGAAAGTTCTCTTGCCTTTGGCACCTGACCCTTACCTCATGGAGTGTTTGTATTGGGTGACTCTCTCCACCTGCAGTCAGGAAAGGTCTGCTGCCTTCCCAGAGCTAAGGTCCAAGAGGGTGCCTCAATTTGTCAGGAGTACAAATTACTATCCAGTGTTACTCTTTCAAGCTGGCATGACTCCAACAGAAAAAAAGTCCCCCTTTTAATCTGAATGAATGAAAAATTAGTTCCTTCACTGACTGAAAGGCTACTTACTGTGGGATTTAAGCTCGTTGTTTTCTTCTGTAATTGCCATATCATTAACTGCTATCATATCCTATGTCATATCTATGGATGCTTGGAGTGTACGCTTCATATTTATGCATATGCACATATTCTTTCATCTTGGGAGGAGGGCTGTTTACAGTCTTAAACTGATCAACATTTTCTTTCACAGAAGGAATTTCTTACACAGATTAAATGCAGTTATTATGGGTTTAGAAACCAAATGCCTTTGCACTGCTGGTATTTCCAGAAACTGGATATAGATCAAATTCCTGGAAAATTATTGCAAGCAACACATTTATCTTCCATTTATTTTCTGCAACTGCAGTATATGATCTCCAGTGCTCTCTAGGGCTGACATCTATTTTTTCATATTGATGAGACTTTTGCTTCACATCAACATGTAGAACAACTGACATTTAACAAGACTGGCCAGATTTCTACAAATCTCCCCTTCTTGCTGAGACTAACTCATTGCGTTTCTGTTATCTTGTCAATTTTCTATTGTAATTTTTTTCCTCATTTATACCAAAAAACCCCCAAGTAAATAGAGTTTATTATTTTTATGGGACAGCAGAACATTATCCTAAATTTTCAGTGAGTATTTAGGAATTACTACCCAAAATACTGTTGGAAAGTTGCATGTTTGGGTTTTATAGCATGTCTTTTTTTTGTCATGGACAGTGAAAGATTCAAGCTACATCTCCATGCTATTAACAGTGTGACTGAAACAGGGTAGGGACATCAAACTAGCCCAAGTATATCTATTTAAGTAGGATATCACAAGCAAAAAAGTCATAGAGGTAGAAAGTGAAGCCTTTAGCTCAGGGAACAAATCAAAGCAGTAGAACTGGTAGTTTAGAGGTGTGTAACACATCTCCAATTGTACAGATGTAGCCAAAAAGCAGGGCCGAGTATGTTGTCTGTCTGGCAGGAAATCATGTCACATCTCAAGTAAATTTTACTGGATCACTCAAAAAGCTGTTTGCAAGCATTTTAGTTATTTCTATTAATTCATCCCTGATTAACCTGAGCAGAGTTGAGATTTATCCCTATTTCTGCATTGTGACTTCAGGGAACTGATCTTTGCTTCCCTGGGTATGTCTTTCCTTTCCTGTAAGGTGGAATAATAAGAACTATGTAAAGCATTCCAAAACCTAGGAGGGAAAGAAGTACAGAAAGCAAAATACTGTTATTACTTCACCTTATCTACACTGTATCTCTTCCTCCAAAAAGCATTTTGTTCTAAACAAAAGAAATTCATCAGAAGTTCAACATCATCCTTGGCCCATCATGTTTCTATGGTTACAGAGCCAGTGTTTTTCATCTGTAGGAACTAGCAAGAATTTTCCATTTTACAAGACTGTTGTGCCCTATCTCTCTGACCCTCCATTATCAAGGACAGGTTATTTTCATTTCGCCAGCCTTGTCAAGCCCTGCACTGAAACCATCTCCCAATCAGACTGTAGGACAAAGCATTTAAATATACAGAAGGCATTATTTGCAATAATCTCCAGAAATGCCATCACAAAAAAAAAAAAATAGAAATGTAAGAAGGGGTGTTAAACTTTCTCCCTGAAGGCTTTCCAGCCTCTATTTTTCCACAGATCAGACAGGCCTTGGCCTGATGGAAGGAACATGATCCTTTTCCTGCCAACACACTACGTGCCTTGGCCTCTCTCTCAAGCCTGTTGCATGGCTCATGTCAGAGAGAAGCCACTGTGCTTCACCTCAGATCCAGTCCATCTTGGATATCTTCTCATGGCATTTGATTTTGTATATCAAGTGCAGTACCATGCACACACAAGCATAGATGTATCTCTTTATATGCATATGCTGTCACAGTAGATAAGCAAGAAATGTAAATATACAAATACACACGCACCTGTACTGCACAGACTACCATGAGGCAGTACAGATCCCTTTTCTCACCCCAACCTCTCTACAGTAATAAGGCATGCTTATAGATTAAACTTAAGCTTCCCATAAGCATAATCTTACAATTCCCTTAACATTCTCCTAAAATGTTACTTTTTTTTCTCTTCTCTATGCCCCTATGAAGAAAAAAAACCCTCCCTTCTCAGAAAAGGAGCAAAGCCCACCCCTTCTCCCCTTCTCAGAATGACATCAAAGTATGGCTGCTTCTGAGTCAGGTTCATCTTTACTCCCCTGTCCCAACCAGTGTATTCCTCATTTGCATTCCTCTCCTTCAGTCATGGGTAGGATTTTATCTGTTTCTGTAACATTAGCAAAAATTACCACATAAAACTTCAAAGTTAGTTTGGTGCAATGATATACCATGACTCCTTGTAAAAAAAACCTGTAACAGAATACTGTTTCCCTGATCATTCCCAGTCTTCTTCCTTATTTTTTTCTGGACTCTTTTTAACTCCATAGGGAATGACCAGGGCTTGAGGAACCTGCAAGAGTGCCTGAAAGAAAGAGCCTAGGAAAAAGCATATAGCAGAATATCCTGCCAAACTTCATTAGAGAGAATGGAAATTTTCTGTAGCTCACTAAAGGCAAATTCCCAGTGTCTAATAACTCTCTCTGTGCTTTTCTACCACTAACCAACACACGCTCACCTTGAATCTTTTTCAAATATCCATAATATTCCAGAGCAAGGACTTCAGGTCCAATTAGGCGTGGCGTAAAGCACCCCATACTTTTGTTTGATCTTGTACATATCTCTATCACATGATTTCTGACTGTATGGTTTTTGGACTGTATGTTCAGTGCTACTGTGTGTGAATTCACAGTGAAGAGGAGTACTAAATCATAGCTACCGTGCTGCTCCAAATGATTGGCACAAATGTTCAACTGAGCAGAGGCTGGCACAACGAAGATGTCAATAATTTTAGTGATAGATCAACTAAAATTCACAGGAGAATAAATTGGTATTCACTGCCAATTCCTCCTTAATTATTACATTCACCAAATACTGGGCTAACTTGCCAGCATTTTGAATTTTCCAAGTGGAAAGAAGTAGAGAAAATAGATAAGATGTCAATTACAGTGAACTGCAATTAAGAATATTGGCAGATGAAGACCCTCGGGGATCTAGAGTCCCACATAGCAGTAAGCTTGATAATCAGATGGTCTAATCTTGCACTGAAAAAGAGAATGAGTCATGTTACGCAATATAAATTAATCATTTAAAAACAAAGTTTAAAAGAAAAATAGGATAGAGAGACACACTCAAAATCCTCTCCATTTTTCTTGTCTGAAGCGACAATCACTCATCCAATCACAGGCTTCTTAACTACATCCAGTCAAGACGGATGTAGTCCATCTTGAGACTAGAGAGCCCAGGAGCTCCTGGCACACAGCAACTAGACATAGCTCTGTGACAGAGTGAAAACCAGGGTGCTCCTGCCTTTAAAACAGGCTCAGGCTTCCCTACTGGATGTTTTTCAGGCTCCTCAGTTTAGCTGGAGAGGATTTTCTGGGCAGCCTGTCGGGTTGCTGATGGGATCTGCATGCCAAGAGACACCACAGCACATCCCCAGCAGAAAACAGATGCTGCTTTTTCCTTCTATCATTAGACCACAGCAAAAGCAGCTGGCTGATCTAACATGTAGATTGTCATAACAAAGGAGATATATAAGGATTGATCCTGAAAATCATATCAGAAAAGTAGGGACACTTCCTGGATTACTACCCTCTGTGGCAAATCAATTATGAAATTACAGATGAAAGAGAAAGAGAGAGAGAAAAACTTGCCCTCTGATATTAGAGATAAGAACTGCCATTTAAAGATGATGCCAATCTTTCCACCAGCCAGACCTTGTGGAACAGCACTTGTGTCAAGTTAGAAGCATGAAAACAGGATTGCTTCTGTTCACATTTCCTCCCACCACATCTCTCAAACAATAATGAGGCTGAGGGGAAAGGAAGTCATTGTAGTTTTACCAGTTGCAATAAAACATTTACACCAGGAGATACCAGTCGGTTAGACTAGATAACTCAGTCCTGGAAACACCATTTCTGTCCTTAACTCTTAACCACCTCGGAGGCTTTGTCATGGGTATGCCGCACTGCCTTCGCATTTCTTATTCTGGAAGGGGTGAACAAAAGATGGCTGTACCCATTTTCCTCCCTTTTAGCACTGCCTAGGGGGCCGTATAAGTCAGAAATACTCACAGGACAACCACATTCTCCTTTCCCTTTCAGCTTGGAGCTCTATCAAGCTGTGCTGTAATACCTTTTTATTCACTCTAGTCTCTTCTAAATCTAAATAATCCATTTCTTTCAGTATTCAGAGCCCCATCTGCTTACTCAGGGGACAGGGGAAAACTGACATCCTTTAGACAGCAATAAACCACCAGCACATTTCAGTGAACATCCATGAGGTTTTATTGTGACTTTTGAATTATCCTATGTTATAGTTCCCAATAGTAAAAGAAATCCTGCCCTCAATTTTTTTTCTGCTGGCAACATTGTGTGACAGGGACCATAGAAGCCAGTAGCTTTTATAGACAGCCTGATAGCCTACACAGATAAAATAGTAGAGACGTAAGTTCACTTTGGCTTGTGCATCGGCAAAATTTACCACTGGATTCAACTAGCAGAAAGTGTATTTCTACTGAAATATTAAGTGGAAAGAATAGCCCTTGAGATCCAGAAGGAAGATGCATTGCACAGAGAAAGTGCTGTTTTGGTTCACAGATTGCCCCTGTGTCACTGCTTCAGTGGTTACTTGGAAGAATAGGGAGTTTAACACCCTCCGAATAGACAGAATGAGAAAACTTGACAATTACACCTAATAGCCTTCAAGGATGACAGCTGCTTTAGCATATGTGGCACACTGTGACTGCCAGCATCGACCACAGCTAATGGAATTGTGTAAGGGACATCTGCATCCCCGTGGCTGGTCTTGGGCCACAGGCTTAGAGGGTAACTGGGAGCCACGGAGTCTCAGCTGTAGCTGGCACTTACACTGTACTTTCATATTCTGCTGAAAAGCCCCAGCTCACCAGTGCAGGGGGACATCCCAGGTGCAGTGGTGGGATGTGATCCAGTGTCAGTGCAGAATGGGAGAGCAGGCTCCAAGTTCATGTGGCTGCAGGCAACATCTACTACTTTGAAAGAACTTTTAATTTTCAAAGAATTGTTATAGGTCTATACAAGATTATACTCTATAGATTGCCCCCAATCTATCGAGTAACTTCTTCTTTACTACTAATACTAAGGCTTATGACACTGCTCTATCTTGGGAACTGACATGACTGCCAGACATATGCTGGTGATCTCTTACAAGAATACAGTGTAGGAGTGACAGGCTCACTTAAATACTATTAGAATTAACTAGAACAGCAATGGTTGGGAATTGGTTGGAATTATACATTATATAAGTGGGATTTTTTAAGTAAACTTAACTTTGGAAATAAAGCATATGCAATCAACTGAAAATAAATGCAAGTTTTTGCAGTAATCATTAAGTTACACTTTCAGAGGGACAAGATACATTCCATTTTAGAAAATCACTGTGGTGGGAAAGAAGAAATTGTGCAGCATATGAAGTTATTGTGGTGGATTTTCCATTATTTGATATCTTTAATTTAGAATTATCATTCAAAAAGAGACACTATAGCTTAAAGAGAAAATAGCTGATTTTGTACCAAAATTCATTGCTGAATTTTTACATTTTTATATGCTCTAGTAAGTCAAGTGGTTAAATTACTTGATCACCATGTCTCTCTACAGTTGAAAACCTACAAATTGCCAAACAAGCTTAGTGATATACATAAACTATAAAAGGGTTGAAAATTATCAATAGAATTATTTCACTAATAACCAATTCTACTTTGAAAGTACTCTGATACTGCAGATCAGATCTCATCTTTCCATTAAATAATAACATAAGAACTTAGGAAATAGAAAACAATTTATCTTGGTGAAGGCAAAGTGGATAAAGTGATGCAGACAACAGAAAATTAAGCAATGGTAATATTTAAAGATTTTACTTATTTTAGCTCTGATCAAAAGTTTTAAAGTCCTAAATTGCATAATGCTTCCAGTTATTTTTCATATAACTCCTTTGTGCACAGGACATGAATAAAAATCTGCCTGTAGCCTTTAAATCATGAGCATTAAAAAGGATACTGCAGTTGAAAATTTGCTCCATAACTATTCATAACATTTTTTATTCAGCTAGAAGTCAGGGAGTCACCAGTGTAGAGCACTTACAGAACCAGCTTAGACTTAGGTTGACTAATTAGATTAACCAACTAATTTACAACCTTATGTAGAGGACTGCATTATTCTCTGGAGTTCTCTGCTTTTTCCTCTTGGTGAGACACCTGAACTTCCAGCTTCTAATTTAGATCCCCAAACTGAGTTTTGTATTCCTATCATGTTGACAAGATGAAAAAATACCCTCTGAAAGAGACTTGAGAAAGAAGTGGGGGAGAAAGATGAAAGAAGTCTTGAGGTAAGCTAGGAAAGAGATTTTCTGCAGTTTTTCAGACAAGCAAGATCCAGTTTTGTACTTAACCTCAAAGAGGGAAAAAAAGAAAATTTTGAAGACCATAGATATGTTTGAATGGAGCTATAGAGGATTTGATTGCAAAAGACATTTTAAAGGTATATATATATATATATGCAATTATTTATTTAACAATCTAACGAAATCTCAGGAACGCATGTGGAATGCAGACAGCCTCTCCAAAGTCAATACTGAATATAGAATATTATTATTCAGTACCAGAATATGCTTCTGGTATTGAATACAGCTTTCAGCTTCAGCCCTTTTCTTTCAAATTCTATCAAAAGAGAGAAAATATCATGCAATTTACATAAAATAGCTCATCCCAGACTACCCAAGTTTTGAAAAGTTTTAAAATAAATTATGATTAAGTATTTCTGCTTACTGTTAAAAAACATTTTGAACTTTGTTCTATATTTTTCTGAAAATAACAATAAGAAATTGCATGATAGTGGAAATTTATTTTAATGGTTTAACTAACTGAATAGAATTCATAATGGACTCTACATTTTTCTGAAATTGTGTGATAAATATCTTCTTGGAAATATTAGGAAAGTAGGGACCCATGAGATCAAAAGTAGGAGCTAGCTATTACACTAAAAGTAGCTCAAAGTCAAAGGTGTCTTTTGGCTGTAATGGATATTATTTGATGACTTCAACACAGTCATGAACCAGCCATCCAGTCACACCTGTCAGTGGCTTACCTCCTTTGGTCAACTTAAAAAAGTCCACAGCAGGTATACACCTACCTGTTTAGATGTCCTTCTCTAAAACAAGATGGACAGTGTCCTCTCAATGGTCTGGGGAGGTCCAGACAGTGAGCAGCACAAAAGCAGCAGGCACAACATATGAGCCTTGCTATTACATCCTTCCATTTCTCAAAAATTGGGTTTTTTTCCCTCTGCCACCAGCTATCACCCCTGAAAGCTCCTTTATCTGGGTTATCCCTCTTCCAGTCCCTCAACTGATCCATTTGTCCAACTGAGAGCTAGACAGTGTCTAAAACATCCTTGTATCTTCTTCTGATGGATGAGAGAGAGAGAAGACCACCCCCCTTACTGGGCAGTGCTTTTTTGCTAGTCCTTTCTGGCCCACTTTGACCAGATGTGCCACGAAAAAACACCTCTACTTATCCCTGTATCAGCCCACTTAATCCTTCAGACTCTCTGAGGCAATAAGCCCCTCTCTTCTCCCTGGCTAGAGAGACAAAAACCAGAAACTGTGTGTAGCAGGTTCCCTTCCGTGTGTTTATTCCACATGCAAGGGGCAGACTGTGGGGCTGGCAGCCTCCCCTGTGCTTTTTCTGCAATAACTGCAGCCTGCCAACAACTCATGAGATTTGTGCTGAGAGCTTGTGCTGCCCCAGGACTTGACCAGAACAGTCTGCAGGACTGCCATGGCTTTCGAACAGCCATGACTCACAGTCACAATGGTAGAAAGCCAGTTTTCATGCTAATAAATGCAGTATGGAGGAAGCTTCTAGTGCTGCTGTTGAACTGCTCTCTTCTATGGAGTGTACTCCATCCACATCCTTATCTCAATGGAACTCAGAGAAAATTAAATGCCTCTCAGACTAACTCTTTCCATCCCTCTCTATGTTCACGCTTTCTTTGGTCGTGCTTGTCAGATCCATGTAAAGTGGATAGTCACAGTTTATACATTACAACACCTTTTTCTTCCCCTCTCTCCCCCCCTAAAAAAATGCAATGACCCCCTAATTGGTCTGTCTTATGTATATAGCTGTATATTATACAGCTTTACAGTTCTATACATAGTTGAATTTGTTGTTCTACATCTGCCATTAAACAGTGTTCGTGCAATTCTGTTACCTCAAACATAAATACAAAAGAATTTATTTGAGTAGTTATGCAACATTTAATAAGTGTGTTAGAAACCATTTCTTTATATTTGAGCTATAATTAAATTACATAGCAGACATCATCTTGAAAAAAGGGATAAGCATGTACTTAGATTATTTAAGATAGTTGTTATTAATAAATTAAGCAATCTGATTATAATAAGCACCTTAGAGATACATCAATAATAGTTATTAATAATCATTACACAGTTAAAAGTTTTTGTTGTTTGTGGATATACTTATATATTCATCAATGACCACTGGGTTTAAATGACTTCAAGGTTAATTGCATGTTCACCCTTCATGCAACTTTGTCTTCTTTTTCTTACCATTTATTTATGCAATATACACTTTGTATCATTTATGACAAACTTCCGCAACACTTTACAGCTACTTTTCTGCATTTTTCAAATATTTTTCATTTGATTCCCTCTAGGTCAGACATTGAAAGACAATCCAGAAAAACCAAATCAAGCTGAATATAATTAATTGACCAAAAAAAAAGGCCAGCAGAATCCCATTCACACAAAAATTACTTCCTTCTGGCTCCTGTTTGAATCTTGGTATTTCTGAAAATCACTCACAAATCCAGAAAGTGAAGACACAGAGAGGAGCAATACAGAGAATGGAGAGTTTTGCAAAAGCCCAACCCACTGGCACAACCTGTGGGTGCAGCTCCAGGAGGAAAGCAGTCTTCATACCTGGCAGGGTTGGTGTGACCTGCTGCTGCTGGGAGGCGTCCATCAAGCATTCACGCAAGCCACGTCGGCTTAAGGCACCCTCACCACCACTGGAGAAGCAGGGTTTAATTCAATCCCTTATCTACCCTCAGTAATACAACTGGAAATGCTGCTTTTCATCATGTTTTCCCTCTGACATTTAGCACTAGGGTTTATGTTTGGCCTTCAGCTTGCATCATCTTTTTTCTGCAAATCCATCCTCTCCTTTGCTTTCTCTCCTTTTTTTTTTTTTTAAACTTTTCACTTCAAATTTTAGTAGTTAAACAGAAACCTTACTTAGCAATTCCTCCTTGGGTTCTTCTTTCAAGGAGGATTTGCAAAGCCCTGTGCTTGGCAGCAAGTGCTTATGCCACCCCAGCAAAGTCCCTACTGAACAGCACTGCTTGCTGGTGACAGCACTGTCCTTGCATGAATCAGAGACATGTGGAAAGATGCAGAGTTTAGTGTTAGGATTTATATGAATATTCAGCTTAAATACATATCTCAAACCCTCATTTCTATAATTAAAAAAGGCTTCCAAATATCATAATGAAAAATAAAGGTATGTGTGTGGTTTTCTGTGAATTGTTTGGCAATCTCACTTCAAGCACTACCAGTTCTTTCTTACGCTTGGCAATGTTGTTGCTGCTGACTGTAGCAGATGTCTGGGTTATATCTTTTGCCCTTTGCACAGGAATGTTTTTGCTATTGTTTGATGAAATTAGTGGCTTTCAACAGCAATTTTAATTTAAATAATGTACTCTCTAGGAGACAGGTGAAACTTTAAAAAGTTTGTTGAAGCAAAGTGTCTGGTCACAGACACAGATATTTAAAATGAGGGACATGTACGAGGCAATTTGGGTAGGATGTTCAGAACAATGGCTTGAAAAAAGCTGCTGTTTATAAATGGCTATTTACATAATCTGCCATTTCTGTTATCTGCAACATTCTGCAAAACAAAATTACTGCAAGCAAATGAAATTTAAATGTCACTAGATGAACTAATCTTAGCTAAAGCATAAGAATTTTAAATTAGCCCATCATTAAAGCAGCTTGCATGACACCCTTAGAGGATGAAGAAATGTTTTCAGCAGGACAAGGATGGTGGCTCAGCCTTTATTTTTGCTCAACTGGGAATTTGGCTGTCATCTGAAGACGAGAAGTCTCATCCTTAGAAGGTATCACTGTCCTGCTGAAATGACACACTTCTCACTTGGGTGATCCACCTGCAGGTCACCTTATGTTTCAGTTTGAACTATTGGACAGTGAGGATGTTCTTGTTTAACTGTGCAGTATTTTATATAGCCACATCTGGGACAGCCAACCAGGAATGCAAAAACATTGGGCATTATGGGTTCCCTCCCTACAAGTGTCTTCTGACCCTGATTCAGCAAAACATTTAAAACTAGGTTAAATGGGAACCATGTTAATTGTCTGACACGAAACTTGAGTACTTAATGCTTTTCAAAATAAGCACATGTTTACAATCTTTTGTGAATTAAAGCAAGAATGATCACAATTTTGTGGGAGTGAGACTGTGGTTTGCCCTGTTAATAACAAGACCCTTGTTCAGCACTGTGGGTCCCAGGATGCTTTCTGAATGAGGTCACACAGTACCTGTACAAGTAACAACATTATTTGGGGAGCTGGAATAGACAAGGGAACACAAAGTAAGGCATGTGCTCTGATTAGCCATCAGCAGTCTTTGCAGTAGAAGTGATTTTTACTGAAACAGAGTGAGAAGCCCACTCATGAATAAACGATAACACACACCCATCTATGCAAGTTGTGTATGGCAGAAAGAAATAGGATGATGTTGGGTCCTTCTCCCCACCTTATCAATGCATATCTTCTAGCTGCCACGGGCACTTGACTGCATCACCTGATGTCCCTAGCACATATGTACACCCCTCAAGACCTCCTCTTCCTGTCTTTCTTCATCTCCAGTATGATTAGCCACATGAAGACACTGTGAACCATTGCTCCTGCACCGCTCCAGAGATGTGCACTTGCCCACAAATCCTTAGGGTTGCTACAGGTAATAATGTCTCTTCCTTACATCCACTGTGGCCTGATGGCTTCAAGAGGAAGATCTGGCTCTTAGGCTACAGCATCTGCTTGTGGACACTCAGCACTCATTGTGGCAGCATATGGACCACAGGAGGCTGAAGCACAGCCTTTCTCTCAAAGATCTCACGCAGATCAATCAGCACATCGCAGCAGCTGGGTTCAGCTGCAGCCTAGAATCACACCTGTATGTGTGTGCCCCCACCTCTTTATTTTTGCATCCACACTGCAGTGCAATTTGTGCAAACCCAGCTCAATCCAGGTCACCCAGCGAAACTTCACAATAGGTCAGGGGAAAGGCACAAGAGAGAGAAGAGCGTCCTATTTCCCAGGTCCAAGTACGGACTCCTTTTCTGCAGATGCTGATCACAGTTCTTTTTGCCTCCTATACAGGTCCTTCAATATGCATACGTTGTATTATCCCATACATGTTTTTTTGTAATGGCATCCATATATGACAATGATAACTGTGGAGACTAATGAGGGTACAAAAGATAACACAGACAACCACCACTGTAAGGAGATGCAGAGACACCTTATGGTCCAGGACGAAAAAAATGGCAGAGGAAATTCAGTGTAGGTAACTTAAGAGATGTGATGAAAATAAGCACTCTTTCCTTTACATATCTAAAAAAGATGAGCTTTAAAAAAACTATTCCCATGCCACAAAATGTGGTGGTATACTAGATAGCTCTATGATCTCTCAGTCTTTAGAGGACCACCTCTCTAGGGAGGAATAAATGTATTTGTTACTACACGTAGTCTTAAGGCGCACATTGTAAAATAATTTGTTGCGAGAGCATTACAATTGTATTTTAAGAGTTTTATATTTAAGTTTATATAGTGAGTTAAAACAGATGCAAATTGTTTTATTGGATTGTTTCCTGCCATTTTTTAATTCCTTGTCAGGTTGTTTGTAAAGACAATGGAAAATTCCTGAGGGTACCATAATTACACTTCATAATACAATAATTATATGTGAATAACTTCAAAAAAGGAGAAATCTTTAGGGATATCTTCTTCTTATAGACTGTGGTATTATCACAACAACCTACGGTTATATAGAAAATTAAATAATTAAATCTCAGAATTTGCTCCTTTATTTTATTTTTTCCACTGTGCCAGCATGACTTGTTGGTATGCATTTTTACATGTGCAGAGCATACAGAGAAAATCTCCTGACACATTATTAGTATTTTAGACTAAAATGACAGAAGTTATTCCTTTTAGATAAAAACTTCTAAATATTTCTTTTTCTTTTCTTGTATTGACTCAAGCAGCAGTACTAAAGCAGTATAACTGAATTGTGCTTTGTTTTTCTGCAACTGTACTGTAGGACTAGATGACCTCCCAAGTCCCTGCCAAGCTGAATCACTCAATGGCTCTGTGATCATTGCCCAAGACCAAGGCTGTGGCTAATTTTAAGCTGCTCTGCCACTATTCCCCAAGTGGTTAAATACCCGCTTTTCAAGAGAGAAAGAAAGGACTTAGCCAGTATTTTAAATTTCCATCCTTCTTTGTGGGGAAATGAAGAACAACAGGCTAACCCCAGCACTGTAACAGAAGCCTGGAACCAATATGAAAGTTACTCTGTCTCCATTTACTGTGGCTGCCTTCTACAGTGGCATGAGTGTGAAATTAATCACACCCTCTATTTTTAGTTGTCATGCCTACAGCCAAAGTCCAGTGATACAGATCAGCCAACACAAAGAAGGGCAGCATCTTATAAAGCAAACTGATAAGTTTCTTCCATACCCTGCTCCTAAACCTGAAACTGAACATTTCAACATCAATAAAACCAGGAATGTGACAGTCATAAGGACTCTGGCAGAGGAGGCCCCCTGAATGAAGCGTGTTGTCTGGTCTCTGGGCTTCTTCCAGTCTTGCAATAGAGAAACTGTCATGTTACAGAAAAGAGTGGTAAAATACAGCGGCAGAGGAACTATAGCCTTCCTTTAGTTGAACTATTCCACAAAAACAAAATAATAAAGCTATTAGCCAGCTAAATTATCTAAGACTGTATTTATGGTTATAAGGCTTTAGCGTGACAAAGCTCAGTCAACATAGAGTTTGTCCTGTTTAACATAAACTCTGATAGGAAACACTTATCTACACACTGATTCATTTGACCTGCTTGACCATGGTAAATGGAGACCTGTGCCTGTCCATATGTAATGCATCTCTGCAGTAGAGGTCTTCATACAATGCAAACATTTAATAATGAGTGCATTAAAATGTATTAAAAACTAAGGGAGAAAAGAAGTCTCAGAAGACTACATGGGGACAGTTTATAGACTTATACTAGAGTAGCAAGTTTCAGCATGTGAGCCCATGTAAACATAAGGAATCAGAATGCATAAAATAGATGTGTCTTAGAATACAATATTAATGGGCATTTAGGAGGCATAAACATTTAATTCCAGCAACGTGAATCAAAGGATAGCAGAAGATAAAGTTCTGTCT
This sequence comes from Machaerirhynchus nigripectus, assembly GCA_013397975.1. Classification (NCBI taxonomy): domain Eukaryota; kingdom Metazoa; phylum Chordata; class Aves; order Passeriformes; family Dicruridae; genus Machaerirhynchus; species Machaerirhynchus nigripectus. The sequence goes on along the minus strand of VZRQ01003706.1, from coordinate 653,333 downwards.
CTTCAAGAGGCACCTGATTCACTAAGAAATGAAATGTGAGCTAAATAGAAAGAAAGCCCTCTGGTAAAGAAGAAGGGATCAGGCATCCATTTACCAGACTATTTAAAAAATTTAGAAACTGAAAGCTAATTTTTTTCTTCACTTTTATCTGTGCAAACTCAAAGAAACTCCCTAAATTTCAGTGGAGCTGGTCCAAACTTCTAGCATTTTTAATGATGTCTGTCCTTTGTCAGAAAGATCCATCTTTTTCCTAAAGCCTGAGTGCTATTGTCTGCTTTTCAGTGCTGTAGGAGTTTTAAATAAGATTAGTATTTTATCTCTTGATGTTCTTTTCAATATTCCAGGCGACTAGATAGTTCCTGTAATGTTCTGTGTGTCTGCCTCCATAAACTGTCCTTATTCTGAATTAACTGAACAGGTGTTATTTTTATATACCTGCAGATGGTAAGGCTACTAGAAAGGACATCACAGCAAAGCTAAATAGCATTTTTGACAATATAATGCAGATTCCTCATCCAGCATACAGCTATCATGAGTAAGTTCAAAATGGGCAGGCTCCAAATAACAAAGTGGACTTAGATGGAGTAGTGGAGATGCAAAGTCCTGAGGTGTAGCCCAGGAAGTCTCACACTTTCTACAGAAAGAGATGCTTTTGCTTTATACACAGGAAGGAATATTTACTAGACCCTCAGAAAAAAAACCCCAAAACCAAAACGAATCAACCAAACTCCTTCCCAGAAAAAATACTCTCATACAAAAAGTTGTTTTTAATTTTGGTAAAAGGGCCTCTTGAGGATTTCCTGGATTATTTCCTTGCTACGTTTTTTACATATTGAGTTGTAATATTAAATCAGACCTTTTTTTTATATATGTGGTTTTATAAGAGACAAGACAAGGCTGTGACTTGAGAGGAAAAGGACTCTTGTTATTTTGATTTATCGGCTGTCTGGCTGAAGGTGTCTCTCCAGCACTGGTTCCCATCAAGCATCTGATAACCACCATTTTTCACTACCCGATGTCTTAACTGCTCCCCCTCATAAACTGTTGCACAGAGTCAGCCCAATCCAAAAGCTGCTATGGCATAATCTCTTTACTTTGTTCTAGTGCCTTTTTGCATCAAGAGGGATGATTATGTTCATCATGTCTTATGTGCCCTTCGCCTCCTCCCCACCACAGTTCTGCTGTTGGAGGCGCCTGGGTTCAGGGAGGTTGCCTGCACTACAGAAAATTGAAAACAACATTATCTAAACCTATACTGGCAGCTTTCATGGACTAAGATTCTAAATGTGATGAAGAACAGGACAGAGGTTACGGCTTTCACAAGAGAATACAATAAAGCTTTCTCAATCTGAAGGAAATGGAATTGCATGTAGAACCACAAGATGCATCCTGCACTTCGGATTTAGGAAATTTTTAACAATAATTGCAGCACAGAGTAATCATTTTGAATTAAGCTTTACTAGTAACCTGCATGACACCAGTTGCTGCTTGGTATCTGCCAAACAAAGCAGGTAGGTATTAACAAAGCTTTAAAACATCTAAGCAAATAAAATTACAAAAATCTAATATATAAACCTTAAAGGCAGGATATACAGAAGATCAAGAGCTGTTGATTTTAATTCTTGGGCTCAAGAGCTGAGAAATTTACACATTTTTATTTTTATATGCCACCAACAGATCAGGCCCGTGCTTAATAAAAGAACAACATACTGCATTTTTTATGGACTAATATGTCTTCAATCCTAACTATATGAAAAAGTTTCCTTGTTTTAACGATGAGATACAACAAGCACCTTTTTGTTCCAAAATAAAACTACAGTGGGATTGCATAACCCTGTTTCTCTCACACTCCTTGGCACAAGCTGATAGTTTGTCATTGACACAGCTGATAGGTATGATTTGCCCTAATGGCAATGCTTTGCATCAATCCCTCTATCTACAGCTAAGTTCTAAGATACAGCATAGTTTAGTTCAAATGAACATCTACATGGCTGTTTGGGATTAAAGTACATAAAGAATAAAGTTTTAGCCACTGAGACTGCAGGAAGACTTTGGGGAGAGAATAAGTATATTTACTCAAGTTTGGATTAATACAGATGCATGATAAAGATCTTCATTTCTGGTTTTTTTTTTTTCATAAAGAGATGTAAATAACACTACTACATTTCTCAGTAGTTCCATTATCAACCTTAGATCCAAATGTATTCATTAACTGATAGTGGTATTTGTTATGAGTTTTCCACTAACATAGGCCATAAATCTTTTATTCAGCATTCTAAGGCTGTAAGGAAGTTGTCTGAGAAAAATCATAAAGGGTAGCCTGGCCATTCACAGCTGGTACAGTTTGTCATGAAAAAAACCAGTTAAGAATGCCAAGTTGATCTTTAGTTACATTAAAAATTTATTAACTAAGAGTTCCCAGGAAAGCAAAGAGAGAGGAATGATCTCCAGCATAATGTACTAGAAATCTGGAAGAAATAGACTCTAAGGACTCAAACCAAATAACCTGAGTAATTGAAGTATATGGAGAAATGAACCTTCCTCATTATTTGATAATGAATACTATATAAAGAAAAAACTAGCTTAATTCTGATTGAACTATTAGGTCCTGAAAACTGATACCTTATTTATCAAGTCGAGTTGGAAACGGCTCTGGATCAGTACCCAGACTTGAATATACAAGGCAGACTGTGCAAGTACTCACATTCAAGACAAATTTGCATTTATGAGCAAGTCCTGAATATGCATAGATATAAAGAAAGGGAGTTCTGTATTCATGTACTTATTTACTTAACACACAAATGCAACACCAGCTACATTGAGCAAGAAAGTGTAATATTTTACTAGGCAAGAATAAGAGCATACAAAGGGAAAGGAAGTATTAATATCCCAGTTTTACAGAGCATGAAATAATTAACAAAGAGCTTAGTAGCTTATCTTGAGTTACATAGGAAGTCTGAGGCACAGGCAGGAAATGAAACCAGGACTGCCTACTTTGCCTCCAGTTCTTAACACAAGATCAACCCTCACCTTTAAGTCTGCATATCTGGGATCAAAGGCATAAACTTGCTTTCAGACTAAATCAGAGAAGGTTTGTACAGCACTGTTCTTGCAAGTAGTAAACCTTCAACTTAATCTATAATTGAAGAGGCAGCATTTCCAGGAGGCAAGCCTATGACAGGGCACTGGTTCAGTACAGAATATGGCTACTCATGAAATTTTTAGTACTTTTTCCTCTATCAAGTCAGTGGTCCTTAAATTTTTCCATTTGAATTTACTATATCTAGTAAGATCATGACCATAAATAATACAGCAGCAAGAAAACAAAGCAATGGAATATAGTCACAGATATAGTCTGACCAAGAGACCACTTGCTTTTACAGAGCAGAACAAAAACCACTATGTAATTGGACCTACAGCCACAGGTTTGTAAGATGAAGGGATATTGACAGGTTACTGGTGAATTCAATATCTTGCTGGACATGTGAACTCTCCAAAGTGAACTGTACACCCACATAGGTCCTTGTTACACAGCTACCTAGAGGATAACATCGAAGGAGCCACTGGAGAGCCCTGACTGGTCACTCCCATTCATTTCCAAGAAAACCAGAGTGCTGTGAAGAGTGGTGTGCATCAGGTTTGCTCTTACATAAAATCTGCAGGTGGCCAGACTAGGCACGGCTACCACACTAGAGTGTTACAGTAACACATGGCTGCAAAGCCTCAGATCACCATATCTCCTGAATTTTTATTATGCTTGGCCCATCTCAGAACTAAGAATGCATTTAATCTCTTTGTCTTACTAAATCTTTGTGAGAAATATTTTCAGCCTCTGCAAAAGAACATATTAGAAGAAAATAAATATGTACCTGAAAATACCATTTTTTATTTTTTCCCCCCAGTATAAGGCACCCAAGGTGAAATAAATGAACTTCTGTCTAAATGTAAAACAGAATTACGAATGTAACATCTGTGTTGTTATGGCTTAGAACAATTATGTGAACAACTGTTTGTTCCAAAACATACTTTGAGAGCACACAATATAAAGTATTACAAAACAAATACTACTACATTAAGGAGTGGGAGTGTTTTTTGAATGGTGAATCCACACAGGCAGATTCCATTAGTATTAGTGACTTATCTGTATTTTTCTTTAATTGTTTTCCTGAATGAAATTATAGTCCCTACTAAAAAGAATAGAGCCCTCACCTCAAAATGAGCAACAAAAAACTAAGAACAAGATTCATACACTCTGCATATAATTACACGTTGCTTGATGGATATTAATAGAGTTGCACTAGCTGATGATTTGGTCCCTTATAAGCACAGGACTTCATAATCTCAGGATTCTTATATTATCACAGAGTCACAGAATATGGTGAATTTGAAGGGATGCACAAGGATCATCCAGTCCAACTCCCAGCCCTGCACAGCACCGGCCCCAAGAGTCACACCATGTGCCCGAGAGCATTGTCCAAACACTTATTGAGCTCTGTCAGGCTGGTGCTGTGACCACTTCCCTGGGGAGCCTGTTCCAGTGCCCAAACACCCTCTGGGTGAAGAATGTTTTTCTAATATCCAACCTAAACCCCCCTGACACAACTTCAGGCCCTGACACACTTCCCTCAGGTCCTGCCTGTCGCTGTAGTACCCAGGACGGAGAGATGCAGCACACACAATTCCAGCAAGAAAATGGAATGAGTTTTTATATTTACAACTTCTGCTTACATATGCCATAATTCCATAGGTGATTGGTCAGTGGTCACCCCCCTCCTGGGGTGACTGGCTGAGGTCCTACAACGCCCATTTCCAAACACTCTCTGCCTTATACCCAAACAGAGCAGAAAAACAGCAGGTGTTCAGATACTATTTACAGAAACCATCTTATTGTTTTCATAGCTTGTGTGAGAAAGGAGAGATACTCACAGAATACTGCAAGAAACGGGGAAAACCTTCTGCTAGCAGCTTTACAGTATTCACACCTGTCACTGGTCACCACAACGAGATCAGTGCCTGCCTCTTCCCTTCATGAGGAATTTGGAGATTTTGATGAGTTCTCCCCTCAGTCTCCTCTTCTCCCGGCTGAACAGACCAAGAGACCTCNAGCACCTCATTCCCCAGTCTGTCCCTACATCCAAGGCTGCCCCATCCCAGATGCAGAATCCGGCACTTTCCCTTGTTGGACTTCATATGGTTGGTGATTGCCCGATTCTATAATTTGTGGAGGTCTCTCTGCAGGGCCTCCCCAACGTCGATGGAGTCAAAAGTTTCTCCCAGTTTTGTATCACCTGTGAACTTGCTAATTATCCCTTCCTGTCCTGCATGCAAGTCATTTATGAAGATGTTGAAGAGCACAGGGCCAAGGATGCAGGCCTGTAGAACCCCACTAGTGACAGGTCACCAGTCTGATGTCACCCTGCTCACTCTCTTTTGTGCCCAAACTTAGCTGGATAGATATATGGGTAAAGCTAGTATAGCCATACTTTCTCATTACTGCTATTATTGTCTTGCTGTTTCCTTGCCATGCTCTTTAGCTATCGTATGATCTTCACAGAGAACAGAGCAGACTTTATTTGTTTTCCCCCTTTCCACTTAACCTTAAGAGGTTCTCACCTTTTGGAGACATACAGGGAAAAATGACTTCTAGGAAATTTGCATTTTCATAGCCCAAAAAGCTCTTTGGACAAGAAAGCCCTATTGCAGTCACTGATATTTACCTATCCATCAATCCTGCACAGGGTGCAGGGCTGCAGTTCTGTTTACTTTTATATCTGAGGCCTTCATGGAGGAGTTTCATGTATGTACAGAGACTGTTCAGTCTGTCTGGAGCCTAAGTTGAAATTTCTTTCAAAATCTTTTCTATTCTTTCTGCCATAACATCTCTACTTGAGCAGAAATGTCAGAGCAGCTCATCCCCTGCTTCCACGGTTAAGTGCTCTGCCCTACCTGCCTGCCAAATATTACCTGATACCCAGGGACCTTCCCACCTTGTCCTCCAGTACATTAGAAGGAATACCATGGATTGTCAGCTGGTTTGTTAAAGTTCTCCCCACTTAAATTAAAAAACCAGTCTACACCCTTTACTGGACTTAATGAGCTTACCACAGCCTTGATATTGTTTTGCACCCCCTTTAAAAATATGACAAATTCACCTGGGGGATGACAGGGATTTCTGCTGCTGACCCAACGCCCACATGGTCAGTGCTTTATCTTCAGCTCCTCACTCAGCCCATAGCTTTGATTACAACTTCCTCAGCTGCCATGGAGGCCACACACCTGCCTTTGTCCTCAGGGAGTGACCCTCTCGTGACCAGATTCTTCTCCAGCACCCATATCACCTCAGTGCCACGGCCTGTCCTGGGCTTATGAACTTTTTCTACCTCTCTGCAACTTTAAATCTGTGAGCCTGACTTACCAACAGCTCTCGATTCTCTCCCACTCTGCCTGCCCTTTAATTTGCTTGTGTGCAGTTGGTCCCGCCTGTGTTTATGTCTCCTGCACCTTTGGTCATGACCATGGAAACCACCTCCGTCTAGCCTGTCAGTCAAGTCCACAGCACAGCTGGCACCTTTGGCAAGAACTCCCAATCACCAAGAGTTTTTCTAAATAATATTTCTAAATTATGGTATTTCTTACTATCTTGCAGCTAAATATTTGGCCAGATTTTTATGATTCAGTATGTGATTGCTGTTAGAATTTTTTTTGCTGTTTCTGACATGTGTCTTCTTGCCCAATTGTATCTATCAAAATTTTTGTTCAAGGAGCACCTTCTTGGCTTGTGGCTATAGCAGTGTTGCTCTGTCTCTCCACAGTCTTTCTCTTTTTTTGCTCTCCAGCTACACACCCTGTGTTTTGGATTCCTCGCAGCCTCTGTCTATTCCACCTCTTATTCAGTGTCAGGAGTTGCCTCACAGCTCCCATTCCCATAATATCACCTTCCACTGTGCAGTTTCTAATTTTTCAAGGAGGTCTTTGGGTTGCCTCCCCCCAAGACTAGCATAAACCTCTCACTGACATCTTCAGCAATGGCAGTCAGCACTGCCCTACCTTGTGTCAAATCTGCTGTTTATTATATTGTGTTTGTTGAGATAAACAAGTCTGAACCAGGGCTTCAGGCTCCTGGGCACCATGATGATGGAAGCAATATAAATGCTTCAGGATCTGAGTTCTAACTCCATTGTTGCTGAATTTGATGGTCCCAGTAGATTCTCTGAACTTAAACCAGATGAAAGGAGAGCAGAAGTCACTGTGCAATGTAGGTTTTGCATTAATCTCTATACACAGCTCCAATCTGAATATGGTTTTGCAACATGCAAGGGCCATTTATTGCCTACCATGTCCATCTCTAGCTGACAAAAAATGAAGTGTTGACACTTAATCACAGGGTCACTTCCTCACTACAAATTATATATAAAATTTTGTTACCATGTATTGCACCTTCCGTAATCAAAAATGAATATCTGTACTTGTGTCAACATGAGTGATTCCAGCTATTGGCCTTTTTCACAGAAACTTCTCCTCCAGCCTTTTAGAGTTACCAGTTAAGTTCACTTAGTGCTCTATACTTCTGTAATAATGTATTCCTAATTTCTGTGCTAGGATAATAAATTGATTTGTGGGGAACTGCTAACTAAAGGAATGTAATTTATCCAGTCAGGTGAAAAAAAATTTGGATTTTATATAAGCTCATAGGAGCAAATCTAGTTTGTTATCAGGCAGCAGGACAATGATGATACTTGATTATAACACAAATCACCTATTTAAAACTCTGTGAACTGTTTGTCAGATCTCTTTCCTTTGTGTTCAGGGTATTCCACAAACAGCACAAAAAAAAAAGTCCGAAACAACCTCATTGCTGCTGATATAAGAGCAATTTAGAAAAAGCCCTCCTTAAAACCAAGTCGTAACAGCAATGAAGTGGTCTGTTGGAGAACTACAGCCCACACTTGGACAGGTCACAGCACGGCGCTGGGAATCACTGCCTTGCAGACAACTAGATGGCACTGTTCTGCTTGGCACAGCTGCAAACAGAAACTTGTTTGCTTGGCTACTGAAACACCCACAGACCTGAATGATGTTGCTTTCATAATTAGTATGAACACAAAAGAAAGAAAAGGCAGTCTTAGTATCTTTTTATGGAAGTGAAATATGTTTTATTCTTTTTTTCTTGAGGTCTTTATTTATTTTAAGGGTACTTAAAAAAAAAGCATTAAAAAATATATAATCAGGCATTGCATATTACATTATTCTGGTAACTTTGGACATGCTCTCATTAGCTAAATGCTTTAATCATTATAGACCCCAAGTTAAAATCAAGTTGCAGTGAGCAATGACAGTTATATTAAAACCATATTTTTGATGTGTGTCAATGGTTTTAGGATGAGCTAATTTTAGTATAACTGATGATCTAAGAGGGAAGCAATATTCACTGTCACTCAAGGATATTCAAAACCAATTATATATATGGAAAGTAATTGCATGTGTGAAACAGAGGAACTCAAGGGACAGATCCAAAGGACAAAACTGTTAATAGTTAAATGATGATCTTTCTCAGTGCAGTGTTTGAACAAAGATAATGATCTCTGATTAACAAAATCAGGGTTTTATTCTGCTTTGTTAATGACCTAGGGTGAATTTGTGAACTGCACTTTAAAACTCAGAGCTGACCTTCCCCTGAAGAGCCAGCTGGAGCCTCAGGCCTGCACGGATGCGCCAGCTGGAGCTGAGAGGCTTTTCAGCTCTGGTGGAATAAGAGGTGAATTTTTCATCATCCAATTCAGGCAAAATCAGCCAAATTAACTCAGATCACCTCTTTAAATGCTCCAGAGAGAATGCTTCTGTGATCCCATCTGTTCAGCAGAAGAGCTTGGGAAGCAAGTATCCCCAGAAGAAAAGTTCCAAGAAACACCTCTGGGTTAAGAACTTCTTAAATCATTGCAGCTTTTTGCTAAGTTAAGGTCTGTGCTTGACATTTTTATTCCTTTATAGAGTTTGTCTGCCCAAGGGCTGGAGAAGACCTAAGGTAATTTAGGTTGCAAAGGGGAAGCACAGAAAATCTTGATAAGTAAGCACGTCCTTTCCTGGTTTGCTTCTGTCACTCCATGCAATAATTTCATATATCTCTCACCTCAAAGACTCAGCTTTTCTTTACTGCCAAGCTGTGATGAAGTCTTTGCAGAAATCTTTATATATTTTTGTTTGGCAAAGGGATAATCTGCCACATGCCAAATAGAAAACTTCTATGTGATCATTCTAAAACTTCAATCTTTTAATCTGGAATAGAAAAGCCAAAACTGTGAGAGAGGGCTTCATATCTTCTATTTACCCAGATTTCTGAAGCATTTTTTTCTACTACATGAAATAATGCTGCAGACAGTTATGTGAAAAAGGTTTTGTCTAGTTCATCAAATATTTTGCCTTGGGACTTTTTTTGCCTCCAGTATTTACAATAAGGCACCTTCAATTTCTAGTAGCTACATTGTTCTTTGACAAACCTTTGCCCTCATATTGCTATACGTCTAATGTAAACTATTCAGCTATGCTCACAATTAACCACAGAATGAATTGCCCTGCAGAAAAGAGAGAGAAATTATGTCTCAAAGACCTTTAAAAGAAATTCAATAAAATTGAGAGAACCCTTCCAGCACTTTGCCTGAGAGCAAAGCATTTCTCAGCAGGCCCATCAGGTCTGGCACGGGTAAACCGGGAGACCCACTCACACTGCCTTCCGGCTGGTGCACACACAATTTCGGCAGAGCAGCCTCTTTTCCAATCTCTGATCCCACATGTCAGACCCAGTTAGATGATGGGTCACTCCTGGGTGTTCCAAGGAGCATTCAGTTACTGCTTTTTTTTTCTTTCATTGCAGTTCTGTTATACATAGCTTCAGTTAAGACAAGTCATTATTGTTATCACTGTTTAAGAAGTTTGTGAGGATGATTTTTTAAATCCATAAGGTTTCTGGGACTATTTAACTGTTTTAAAATTAATTAATCTCCTTTTTAATTATGGGGTTTTTTTGGTCTCTCTTTTTTCCCCCAAATGTGGTGTGTTCTAACCCACATCAGAACCTAAATCTTTTGTTTTGCAGCTGAAAGAAGGTTGACTTAGTATGAGGGAACTAATGATGTGAGAATAAGAAGCAGCAGGCATGGGAAACTGTGCAGGCATAGCTTTTCCTATGGCAATGAAAATATTGCATATTTTCATTGATATTGTAGAAAAACTTGATATTGGAGAAAAACACAGCCTTTGACTTACTCAGAACAGAGTCTGTTGCCCAGGGTCCTCCTGAAGCACAGGATGGTCAGGTGTTTCACTCCTGGCAGAGGTGGGGCTTCTAAGGTCAGAAATACAACTGCCACAATGGCGTGAGCTCTGTGGAGCTGTGTCTCGTCAGAAGGGTACTTCTGTGGAGTGCTCCATTTCTGCCCAGGTATTCAAAGATTGCAAGCCAAACATCAAGACTGAGAGTATTTAAAAGAGTAACAGAGGAAGGCATTGTTGACCATCTTAACTCTTACACATGGGATATCTTTCAAATCTATTTTTACTATCTAGAATCTCCTTAATTAAATTTACACCTATTTCTTCTTAGTAACCTAGAAAATCAGGAGATAATAAAAATTCTACTACCAGAAGCTTCAGGATAAAATTCTGTATACTGGCAATGCTGACTGCATGAGACGCTACCTCTTCAATTACCTATTCATTTTGTATTATTTTTTCTGCCTTATTTCCAAAGTAAATCCATCTTGCTGCCTTACCAGCCCCACTCTGCTTTGCTTATGAGCTCTAACAAGATCACAGCGTGAGGTAGCATGATTGCCATCAATGGACAGAACAGGGTTGTGATCATGGTGATTTGCTGAGACATCCAGGCCCATAATTGCTTAAAAATAACCGTATCTGGTCTGTTTGTGCACAGCAATCCTGTGTTAAAGTTGTCTCCAACTCCTAGCTAACTCAAAGTCATGGTGCAAAAAGTACAGCTGCTTGCAAATGGTGTGACAAATATAGAAACCATCAGATATGTAAAATGCTGCAATACAGGAGTAAGAGCAGCTAGCAGAGAAATCCCTGCTGTGGAAAAATCAGGGTTGAGAAGCCCTTGGTTTCCTGAAATAAAATAGTTTGTAGTCATACTTAGGAAATACAGTTCTATATCTCAAATTATAGTTCTATAGGACATCCTGTTTGCTTGTGGTCACTTTTAAATTTTTCTTAATTGTTTTCTGCTCTGACAGTGAATCCTCACTCCTGAACATGATTACTTTAAGCTCTCAAAGCTATGCCTTAAGGACTGCCATTTGGGTGAGGGTTAGGACACAGTCTTGGAAGAAAGACTTTGTGAAATGACTTCTATGTTAAACTATTTTAAGAACCATGATTGATTGGCATGAATTTCTCTGGACCAACCACTATAAACATTAATCTTTGCAAGAGCAAGTCCTGAGGATATTCAGGTGACACTTCTTTTTTAATGCAGAAGGAAATTAATGTCTGGGACAGGTTGTCAAGTAGTAGTTGTACCTGTCACCATCACTTTATGTCTGTGTGATACATGAATTGTATCACAATTGTATAGAACAAAATGACAGTCCAGATGTGAAAGTTAGACAGAAGGATATACAGACTCAGATAAGACACCTGTCTGCCTTTTCTGATTAAATTTTACCATTTTGAGTAACATCCCAAGATAATAATCATGGCAGTTCTATGAATAAAAATGCAGTCCATCTATTTAATTTTTTTTAGTATTTTAATGGTGAGTTTCTCCATATATGTTTTTTTTCAGCATTGAGGAGTATCATTACTGTGTAGAAAATACTATTGAGGAGAAACTAAGAGGCATAAAAAGCAGAGCAGCAGCAATCAATACAAGGATAGGAAATCTGATAAAACCAAAAAATTTAGTTAAAAGTCACAGCATAGATTTATGTAACTAGTCAAAACTTATAAATCAAATGTCCTGATAGCCCACCATTCAGTCAGTTTGCTGCTCAAAAGTACTGGAGAAAAAACAGATATTTGAATCAAAACTGAGTGAGGTCAGTTCCTGTTTGCAGAGAGAGATTATGATCTCTAAGTGTAGATCAAAATAGTTATGTACTATATACTATGGCATAAATATGAAATAAAACAACTCCTCTGTTCTGGTGATGATGGGATGATAGGAGCAGTAGCTGGAGTCACAAGGCTTTGGGATAGATTGGGTAGATGCTGAAGCAAAGGACTGGACAATGCAGAAAGCAGGTTATACCTGGCAGCAGATTTTCCAAGTACTTTTCTGCTTCTGTGACCATACAAGCTGTGCAAAATGATGACGATGTGCTTAAATCAAAGTGTTCTATTAATTTATACTGCTGCCCACGGTATGTTGCTATGTACTTAAGTAACTGTGCAAGTTGCGTGTTACGAGAATCCAGAGACTCACAGTTACAGGAGAGAAAGGAGGAATAAATCAAACCAAACTAGCTGGCTTGGGGGTGCACATAGCTGTTGGACTTCATGGTGTTCTCAAACAGACTTCCAGGCTGTAAATTTCTCAGTCTGCTTAACAGCATTGTATTTTACAAACTTGCTAATAGATTAGTCTAAGGAAAACAGACATAAATCTGTAGCATTTGATTTCATTCACCTGAGAAAGCTTTCTGATCCTCAGTCTAGTCTTTAAAGACTTTTTGGCAATTGTAGCATAAAAAAAAATCCTCCCAAAAATTTCAAGTAGGAATATAAGAAGTAATTGCTAGTTTGATCAGTCTTACACTGCATGAGCTTTCCACAGTTAATTTTTACTCATCAGATCAAAAGACTGACTTCTTCCAGGCTGCATTGAACTTCTTTAAATTCTTGCAAATAAAAAAGCATTAATATCTCAGAAGAACCATGTTGTTCATATCTGAATAGATTTTCTGACTCATGTAATTACATTTAAAAAAAAATTAAAATATGGATTCCCCATGTAGAGCAAATGATTTATCAACCCTTCAGAAGTTTTACCTATAGAAAAGCATCTTCTGCATTCAAAACTGTAAAACCTAAATTTTAAATTGTATGTAAACAAATAAATTCCTATTTTTTTTTTTAACTGAAAGCATGTTCATGTTGGAAACTCTGATGATTCTGCAGTTTTAAAGTCATGCTACATTTCAAGGAGTTTGCAAACCTAATTAAAGGGCAGACTCAAATTAATAAAGGTATTACTGGGCCTACCAAGTCTATGTGTCTTACATCGGTTCAGCTGATGGACTCCAGAGGGAATAAATCTAAGGCCATGATTCTGGAAAATATACACACTTAAACATCTTTTTCTGCAAATGCTAAGATATGAACTCATACCTCTCCTCAGGGCAGTGTCTTTTAACTAGATAGATCTTTCTGAGTTGTCTTTCTTAGGAATATTTTCCCAAACCAAAGCCTAAAATAATATACCTGCTGCAGAATGTGTAAATATATATCTGGTGGGGGTAGAGGATGTTCTTTTGTCCTTTGAGTCTTGGCATTTTCCTACACGATCAAACTGCCACAAATGATATTTTCAAGGACAGCTAATCACACTGCACTTAAGCAAACAACAATATCCAGCTGCACAGTGTCAGAAAGTCCAAGGCTATGGAAACAACATTACACTTTAAAAGAACATCCTAACAGATTTGTAGATTCAAGCTCACTGGCAAAGTTGGGGGTCTTAAAACTTAGAGGCCCTGGCAGTTTCTGACCCATATACTTCTCACACGCAAATGTACATTAAAAGAGAAAAGAAAAAAGAAACAAAACAGCCAACCCAAAACTGGTTGCATACAAGCTATCATTGTATGGCAGAGCATGTTCTTATCTTTGCAATATACATAGTGAAATACAATTACTCACCAGTTCATCACTCAAAAAGCTAAATCTGATTTTACAGTGAAAACGCAATTTTGCCTCATCAGGTTCCACAGTGCTGAAATGCTAAAATTAACAATAGAAACTGATGTGATATGTTTGAAATTAAATTGAATCACTGCAAACAATGGTTTTCTTCAGGGGCCAGCCTTGACTGAATATGTTTTTCCACTTCATTTTGCAAAGAAATCATCAAGTCTAATGGCTTCAAGCAATCCAAGTGACATGTAGGTTGAGCAAATAGAAAAGCATCACTGAAAAAATGCCACACATGAAGAAGGAGAAATTAGTACACACAGCACTGAAGGCCTTATAATTTCCACATTTCATCTGATGTCCTTTTAAGCAAAGCAAGGAGCCCAGTGAAGTCAGTAAAAAGTATTTAGACTTCTTTAATCCCTGAATAAGGCCCAGTGTATGAAGCCCATTGTGCGAACCTAGTGTACGATCATAAAAGGTGGATACAGAGGTATGAGTTTGGTTTTTTTATCAAATGTCAGAAGATTTTTCAAGAACCATCAAGAGGAAGACAGAAGAGCAAGCCCTCAGCCCAAAGGCAACACACCTCAGAGCCAACCTGATGGGCACCAGTGGCCAAGGCCAGCCACCTCAATGGACAGTGCAGGCCATGGGCTGAGTGGAGGTGCTGCTCTTCATGGCTGCTCGCTCCACACAAAAAAGTTGGGAATTTTCCTCAAGAAGAGGAGAGTCTTACAGTGATTTTCATCCACTTTCCTGGGAAGAAGGGGACAGTACAGGCCTGAGAGTACATCCCTGATCTATAATAGAAAGAGGTTTGTTTAGCTCACAAACAATCATGTAAAAAACCACAAATAAAACAGGATGCATCTCAGTCTGAATTTAGTCTTTTTGTGGTCATTTATTTCCTTGAAATACTGTGAGAGACAGATTTCTTCAATATAGTCACCATATACTAATTATTATTTTTTTCTCTGTCTCCAAATAAAAAATAAAAGGTCATAGAGAAATACCCAGTGCCATTTGTTTCTTTTAGAGCTGAACTGCCAGCCAATTCCCCCTTTCATAGCCAGATGGCCGTTAGGTAATTCCAGTATCAACTGTTCAATTCCTAGATGCCTGTTTAACAATATTGTTCATTTTTATTTGTTTACTTTAAGGATAGATCTGCAGGGAGGTTTACAGTTGCTATCCTTACTTAGGGGAAAGCCTATATGAATACAGAAGGGGTTAGGAAAACAAAACCTGTGAGGTTTCCTGGGGAAGACTCCCCTAATACTTCCAGGAAAATACTGAACTGAATGGTTTTTTGAAAGAAAAAGCACTCAGTTGAATACTGCTCCAGTCCTTAGACAATATGGACATCTGAGCCTTCTCTCCAGGACAGCAAATGTGTGTCCATAGCAGTATTTTCTTCTCAGAACTGAGCTCTGATGCCTTCTTGTTGGCCTCTAAAGCCCTCTTGCTCAGTGACATCCTTCTGAGGGCTCACTTCATAAGCTACAGAGACTTCAGAAGAATTTCTAGGGAAACTATGTAAATTCACTGAAACCAGCTCAGTATCTCACATGGAAAGCCTGCATCACTCTCAGTGTATTAATGCCACTGCTGCAGCTTCTACAATAGGAATCCAGAATTTACTTAAAACAACAGATTCCAGGTTCACCGTTTCAAAGAACAGGGGCTTTCAAGGCTCTAGTCTTCTCTCCATGGCTTACAGCTACTGTTTGGCTCATAAATTAACAGCTATATCAAAACAGGGATAATAATAATAATAGTAATAATGATAATAATAATAATATTAAAAATTTTGTCTTCCTTCTAGATTCATGTTTTTGCTCTGGGTAAGTTATACAACAACTAAGGTGAAAAAATGCAGACCTGCTACAGTCAATGATCTTAATTAATTTCTATCAGTGGAGAGTATGACAGATGATATATCAAGAATACCATACACATCAAAGTAAGACATTTTTACATTTTCAAATATAAAGAAAATTTAACAAATAAAATTATTCATAATTTACTTTCTGTATTATTAAAAATTAAACTTTGTTTTTTCTTTCTATGCGTAAAACTTCTGAAAAGTTGGCAAAACCTTTGTTAGCCCTGGCAGCACAGAATTTTTGCTATTTTTTTAATATTATTATCTTAATACCAGAGTCTACTGAAATCATAATGACATAGTTTTCATGATTGCCTTTCATGATTGCCTAGGAAATGAAAGAAGTCTACTGCAGTCTGTAAGAATCCAGTCAAATCAAAAGGGTAAAGCCAGATCAAATGAGTAAAGATTAGATAGGCAAAGCTCACACAGCTAACTACACTTTCAAACATTTTATTCTGGTGAAAATAATTTTGAAATATGACAGCATCTCAGCAGCTCCTACATTACATGTTCCTTTAAAAGGCTAGGCTGCACCTGGCAAGTCAACAGTAAACTGGGAATCACACCATGATCCCTTTGAATTCTTCCAGCCATTTTTCTTGGTGGCAATGTTTCTGCAGGTCAGATTCTGCTTTACTTATGCCTGTGCAGCCACAGTCTTTTAGAAGAGTGTCAGGAGCAGAAAAGGCAAGAGATAACTGACAGCATAAGCAATGGCTTGTGCTATCTTGGGACAAAATTTGTGTAGGGCTCCAAAGGAAAGGTTCAGCTTCGTATAATAAGAGAAAAGATAGTAATTTAGGAATGATGTGATCCGAGAGACTGATGATAGAGATTAATTTTGGAGCACCCTTTTGGTTCTGTTGATGTGGACAGACAGAACAAGGGCGAACAAGTAAGTTGCCTTGGGCAGGAATTTTAGTGGTGAAGGAGAACAGAATTTGGAATGTGAATCAGGAAAAAGAAATTTGAAAGCAAATTGATCTTGGAGAACTGGAGACAGTCATTAGGGAATATGACCCCAAATACATATATTACCTTAGGAATATTTGTACTTAACTCAGACACTATATTTTGAATGTGTGATTCTTTGTCAGCCCTAAGGCTATACAAACAGACTCTGGAAGTTTACCTGATAATTCTATTTTTTTGGTGGGGGTGATCAAAGACCTTCTGAAGGCTGATGAACAGAAGTAATTGGCTTTTACAGAGTAAGTACCAAGGTTTCATCCTGATTTGGTTGAGGATTCATTTAAACTTGAGTTTTCAATGCCTTCTTTCTTAAAATGATACAAAAATATACATTTTCTCCATTCTTATGTTCATTTAATCTAATTAATAAAGGTAAAAGGATTAAGCTTTTCTTATAAGTTGATGAATGTGAGGTTAATGAGCAGTGGAAGGAGCAATTTGAACCATGCAGCCACACTACTTGCTTCTGAATTAACTGTAACCACTCAGAAAATTGACTTAGGTATCATCCTGGACAGTGCAATACAAATCTATGATCTCTCTGTGAGAGTAGTTAAGAAGCAAACAAATTGCTAACATTTAAAAGGAGCAGGTGGGAAAGTAATAGCAAAAGTATAATAATGCCATTCTCTGAATTGACAGAATGCTGTATCTGTCTCTGGACTCCCTATCCCCACAAAAGACAATGTAGAAAAGTAAAGAGCTCAGAGATAGATGAAGAGAATAAGTTAGATGAGGAGAATAACTGGATACAGGAAAGAGAGAATGGTACTATTTTCAGAGAATAATTGAAAGAGGTATGCACAACACTGAATGAAAAATATCTTCTTTTTTTTAAGTTGTTCCTCTTTCTAAAGCATCTGTACTGTGTTGCAACCAGTTCCGATGGTGTCAGTACTACACATACTACAGATGAGTCTTATGTACTTTCAAAGTGATAATAGTAGTATGAAAAACTGCATATTCAAGATTGTCTTGAAGCCAGCCCTGTAAACATCTTCCTCTTTAATCTGTCTTCTACATTTTCCTGTGACCTGTTCCCTGTCCCTAATGAGGCCTATTGATGCAGTTGAAAATAATGCTTACTGAGAATGCATTTCAGCTCCTCCGTGCTAGCAGTAGGTGAGCAATGACACGGGCGTGCATAGCACTGCTATGCAGATCACACACGTCTGGCTATCCTTCCAAATGTTTGATCATGTCAGTGTCACAAATTGGCTCACCTCAGGTGTGTTCTGTCCTGCACAAGGACCAGCAGGTTGGCTCTGAGTCCAGGGGAGGGAGGACAGTGTTAGCAGGTAGATGAAATTACTCTGAAGAGTTTTCTGCGCAGGCATCTGTGGTTAGAGGTACCTATTCATTACGGCCAATTGAGCCCGTTGCTAAGGCATGCTCTCTCATCTCTCCGTGTCACTAAACTCTCACAGCCAGCACCTCCAAATGGTTTCAGTTGCCTGGGAGACCCTGCTCCATTCCGGCAAGCAGCAGCTGGCCTCCCTCTTGAGCACCTTCACGGGGTCTCTGCTGAGCTCCAGTGGCCTGCCCCAGCACAAGGCTGTCAGGTGAGCGGCAGAACGTGCCCTTGCCCATCCCTCCAGCAGCCTCAGGAACTGTGGAACAACCCCGTTGCATACCTGTGCAGGACAGATTTCCCACAGAGTACCATTCAGGTCCACAGGGGCTATGCTTTTCTTAAAGATGCCCCATGGTATATATATAGGCCCAAACCAGCTGGAAAATCAAGGATTAATATCACAGTTTATACCTCAGGAACAAAATAATTTAATTTCTAAATTATTACAGAGAACTCAGATTTTTCAGGCACATGAAAATGTGATATGAATTCACACAGGCAGTAAGCTCAGCTGCAAACTTCACCCTCTTGCTTCAACTTCAAAGAAAACAACTTCAAATTTACCTTCTTTTAAAATAAAAACCAGCTAATATAATAAAAATTAAATAAAAAATATATAAACTTAGACAATAATTCCACCAAAGCCAAGCACTGCTCTTCACACTTTTCTCCTCCTTGGAGAACAGATGAAGAGAATGAACCACACATAATTTGGGCCATTTGGGTCATTTAAAGAACTACTGCCAAAATAAATGGGAGAGCTTGGCTGTGACTCACATTTTTCTGTTAAAATCTCATCAAGAAAAAACACACATTTGTGACAGACCTTGGCTCCTAAGTAATAGCACATCACATAATTGCTTGAATCTTTGTGCCTTGTTTATTTCTAAACCAAATTTCTTCAAGCTCACAGCTTTTCAGGAAGATTATGACTGTATTTTTGAAGAGCCTAATTTGCATGAGTGTTTTTCAAGGAAAAAACCAAACCCCAAAAAATATACAAAGCATCTCTCTTGCAATCACAAGTAAAAATCTCCAAATAGCCTAGATCGTTGTTCTTTACATGCAAATACAGTTATCTGATACACTGTGGAGCATTTTTCAAACTTGTTTAAATCCTGTTGAACATTAGATATTCAAGACATAGAAATTAAATATTGGTTTATTTACGCCTCCACTTAATCAAAATTTATTAAAATTTAGTTAGGTTTTTAAATTACCCATACAAATAGATTTCCTTCAAAGGAGCTTTTTTTTTTTTTTTTTTTTTTTATGGGGACTGTGTNTTTTTTTTTTTTTTTAAGTGGCCCTTTAAACACTAATTGTAATCAGGCTTCAGAAAAAATTTCCAGATGGCAGTTCCATTCTAGAAAATCTGCTCTTTTGAGTGCCTCTCTCTGTAAAGCCCAATGAGCATGAAGTGCATTTATCACACTCTGATGCAGTTCCTAGCACAAGATACATTTACTTTTCACCTAATAGCATATCAAATATTTTACATTGTAATAATTGATGCAGCGATTGCAGAATTGTTGTTCAGCAGTGGAAAAAAATGCCATTACAGAACACAGCCAAGCACCCTGACAGTCTGATGTGAACCCTAATGAATTAGCTGACAAATGAGCACAGTAAGTTCTGCTCAAGTGTGCTCTCTAAGCAGCAAATCACAAAATCTGCTTTTCACTGTATTTTTCCCTTGTAAGGCTAAAATCCATGCAAATTAGTTCTCAGCTGGGGTCATCGGATGAAATATATTGAAAACATTTGATGAGAAGCTTCCAGACTCCCTTCCAGCCCTGCGCTGTGCTCAGCACTTCCTTTCTGTCCTCTAAACCCCTCTGAGCCTCTCAGCACCAGCCATGCTTTAACACTTATTGGCTGTGGCACTGAAACAGACGGAACAAGAACATTTTGACCACAGCCAAAACCAGGATCTGCTCCTTGGAGATGTGTCTCCCTTGGCCTGCTGTACCCCTGCCTCAGAAGAGTGAAAGAGTCCTTCTGTAGCGTCCCAGGCACACATTAAATCTCATAGAGCCTTCACAGCACTGAATCTGCTAAAGAGATTTTGAAATTCTCCAGTGCAATCATCGTGCAAAGCCTGCCTACCAAGTGTTCTGTAAATCTTGTTCTGGCAGATTTTGGTTCAGAAATAGGAAGCAGGCCTTATCTCAGTTGAGGATTGCATTTCATTGAAGATAATGTGGCACGGGAATTAAGCTGCGTATGTTCACCCACCTCCTTAAGGAAGTCTATCCATGCTTTGAAAATCCCCACTGTAGTATTTCTAACCTTAAGCAGGTTTTTCACAACTGATTGATCACCTGCATTTCTTCCACTGTCACAGTACAGGGTAGCCTGGGAGAGCTGGGTAGTTGTTGATTGCTCTCTGTGAACACAGACAGTCTTTGCCACTCCTAGTGAGCCTTCTGTGCACATAAAGACAGGACAATTCTTCACCAGACCATCAACCCACAGCTTGCCAAAAACTTCTGAACTAGTGCATAAAGACTAGCAACGTGAAACTGGAACTGCAGGATCCAGTGGCTTTGGGCTGAGATCACTCTTCATGACACATAGTATCACGGAATCATTTAGGCTGGAAAAGGCCTTTCAAATTTGAAGACCTGACATAACAATGGACATAAAAAAATGTATTTTAGAGAAAGAGATTCATCTCCTCTGCTGTTGGTTGGGAATAAGAAGAACTTCCCCAATCTGAGCAGCCTTGACTGCTAAGACTACAAGGACAAGCAGATCAGTAGTCACCTCTGCTGGATGGTCTTAACTCAGAGTGGAAGGACTTCATCTCAAAGCCTCATCCACATTTGTAGGTGCCACTCAGTTACCTTTTGAAAGGTAAATTCCCTCATCATCCTCACAATCTAGCCACCTGACAAACATACCAGGAATACTCAGGCATGAAAGCATGAGGAAAAGGAGAGAAGGCTCAGGGCTGTTCATCCTGTTGCTTGCCCAGAGTGCTCCTTGGAGATGACAGTGACAGCGACTTCCCATCCAGCTGGAAAAAGTGCTTCTTAGAAAGCATGTTCAGGAAACTGGACCACAAATGTCACATAGGGGACCATCAGTGACCTTGCAGGGAAAGCACTGCAGTTGGATATGATGGTAGGGAAAGATGAAAATAAAACTGGGAAGGCCCATGGTCAGACCATGAACAGAAATTCTCCATTGCAGAGTTCCACTTGCAGAGGAAGCAAATGTACCTCAGGAACTACCTGTACCAGAAGGACTGTGACAGAGCACTCATATATATGTGCATGGAAGGGATGCTGTGAAAGATGTCCCCAGTTCAGCCCTTAGTCCACCTCCAGAGAGAATGAGAGTCCAAGAGCACACATCTTTATGCGGCTTCAAGTCTCTGCTTTCTACAAGCAGCCTGTTAAGGATGCCAAACAGGGGGCAGCAGGCAGACAGTGACCTCCACCAGCACCAAATCACTGAGGCCTACAGAAGAAAGGGCATAACTGGACAAGCTTTATCAGTAAACCAGGACATGATGAATAACAAATGTGAACCAGGAACTTGTTGGGAAAAAGAAGTAATGGTGTGTGAAAGGTGTGTTGTGTACCTGCAGACGCACTGTGTGCACCTCAGTTATGAGACTGTCTCACCTCTCCCAGACAGCTGCTGTCTCTGCTGCTCAGGGCACCCAGCAGAACTGCAGTCTGGCCCAGGGATTGCAGAGCCACAGCAATGAACCTGCAGGAATGGAGCTGCTGGCTCCGTCCCTGCCCACAGGCAGATGAAGTCTGTCTTTAAGGCAGGGCCAGGCATAGACACAACATTGCAGTCCAGCAGGGGAATGGTGTGAGTGATGGAACCTCACAGAAATGCTGAGAGGTGCCTCTCAGATCTGGTCACAGTGGATACCCAGGGATTTACAGAGGCACTGTAAAAGTGTGTGGAATAGATGCAGACTGTATTCCAGCCTGGGATGCCCTCAGGAATCCCTACATCAGGAATGGGGGACAACACCTAAATATTCTTAATGGTATAGAACCTGGTTGCCTGATTCATTACCTCCCTTTTATGTTTTGTCACAGAACCAGAGTTCAGAGAAGTGATTTGTTTGTGCTGTTGCTGTTTCATGGGACTTAGTCTCTCAGGAGGTGACCTTTGCTCAGGGAACCTATTTCTCATGAGGCACTCTGATGTCTTTACCTGTCATAAAGACTGTTAACTGCAAGCATCTACGGCTTTTATGACTTATCTTAGAATTCACTTTAGAAGTTACTTTTTTTTGTATGTCATTTATATACCTACTGGAAACACAGTATTTAGTCATCAGGTCTCCTGGAGATAGCTGCTTTATAAAACCATAAAACAAGTACATTCCAGAAAAAGTTTACTTTTTTTGTTTTCTTATTTTGATGATGGTATATATACAAAATAAACCAAGAATTCTGTCATGTTGAGATTATAATGGATTAGTTCATGAGTTCATATTTTTAAATAGGTCTTCTTTTTCTTGAATTATCTCACAAGTTTCATAAAGTGAAAAGGCCAAGGGGCATTTTGGCACTGCTTCATATCTATAGCTTTTTACCCTGAATTCATGCTTGCCACTGAAATATTCCATCTTTGTAGAAATGATGTGAGCACTTTGCTTTGTTGATGTGGTATGCTACCTAATGTATCAAACGAATGAGGTATCAGGTGGCATTATAATAACACAGCACATCAGCAGAGTTAGCTGTATCTGTGATCAGGTCTTGCATCATTACACCAGAAAGCAATCAAAAAGCTGCTTGAAACATGGAACTATTGGAAGGAAGAAAAAAAATCCTGAAGCATCTTTAGCAAGCATTTACAGAATTAAATGAAACCAGAATATACTGACATCTGTTACATGACACAAGGTAGAAGTTCTAGCCTTACACTGTCATGTAATCTTTTGCAACAAATCCTAGAGCATCCCATGAATAATTAGGCATACACTGCATTTGCTTTATACGGGTATATTTTTAGCCTCCAGTTTATGTCAGCTCTATTAAAGTAGCTTATGCTTCCCTCTTTTCTTTCTCGATCCTCTGAACTGGTTCAACAATCACTTTACCTGAAGAGAGGTGTTATCATAAGACCACACACTATTAAGAATTATATTTCAGGTTTTGCTCAACAGCTAAATAACAAAGACAAACAATGAACAATATCTTTCAAGTTTGTGTTGTACCTTTCACCAAAAGTAGTGATTTTTTTTTCAATCTAGGGACAATGTTAGGAGTATAAGAACACGGGTTTTTCTCCATAACATTTACCTGTGAATTAAATCCATTAACCATCTGAAAAAAGTTTATATCCTTCTTTACTTAGTCCTTCTTAGCTTCATTACCTAATGAGGTAATTGGAGTTTCACCAGGCCTGGAATCAACAGGGTGTGACAGGTTTATCCAAAAAGGCAAAGAAGGATGAAGTCTGCAGGCACTATTATTCAAACCCCTCAAAAACAGAGGGAAGATGTTATGAGTTTCTTATTGGCAAATTCAATCTCCTAGATCATGCTGGGTCAGCTCAGGTACACTGCTGACACTAAGTGCCCTCTTTCTTGACCACTGAAAAATCATTCACCATTTCCTTTTTTCCTTACTGCCCACAGTATTATGCTGCACTCAACCCATCTTTCCTTCTTCCTCTATTTCTGTGTTATACATTTTGCATGTTGTGTTTTCCCTGATTCTTCTTTTCATGGAGAAAAACTGACTCAGACTATGTACAAGTAACTCCAGAAGAAATTGAGTAACTGAAATACACTGTATAGAAAAACAGAGATTTATCAACTGATCAATTGCTCTTGTCATCGCGAATCTTCAGAGAAATGAACAGGGAGAAAAATGTAATGGAAAACCTGCGTGATTCAAGAAGGTAAAATTCCCAGTGCAACAAGGTCTTTGAAGTATAGTAGCCTTCTAGCTGAAACACACATGGAAATGCACAGAACTTGGGAGATGTGACAGCCTATTCCCTCTCTGACAGCCTCTTTTCAAACCTCCCATCAGTAGCTTGGCTGGCCTGGCAGCTCAGCCCTGGCTCTGCATTACTGCAGCCACGAGATGTGGCGAAAGGCTATTACTGAGCTATGATCCCCTGCCCAGGCTCCAGTGGATAATGCTGTAATTGGTTGCTCTCCAGCCAGTCCTCCATTTGACACCATTGTTATCATCAAAATCCCACAAAACTATGTGTTGGCTGCACATGAAATTTCTGGTCTTGTTGCCTGCGTGGGTGGCTATAATGTCTCAGATTCATTTCTCCCACAGTCTTTTCATTTGCTGGACAGATTTGGCCATTATCTTTAATAGCCAACTTACCCCTTTAAGTAGAAACTCCAGTGCACAGGGGTTTTTTGGGTTTTTTGTCCCATTAAAATAATGTCTGGAGGAGTCCTTGCACCATCATTTGGCTTTAGCAAGAAAGGATGGAGTGAAACTCAGCTGTGAAAGCAAGGTACTCACTGCTCATAACCTGAGCAAGACTGATACTACCTTTCAGCTGGTTTTACACTTTTCAGGCTTGAACAAAAATGCTGTGACTAATATTTTAATACATGTAAATTAACATATTGGAGTGACTGGAAACTAACATTTGCAATATGTTTGCCAAGGAAATTGTTACCAACATGCAGTTTACAACAAGCGTTCTAAGCTACAATTGCAGCATAATTTCTATTTTTCAATGCAAATTATCCTGGTCAGATTTAAGATACAGCACCATCTTATGGATCTTTCTTTACAGATTAATTAGTGCAACTGGTTATCTGCTGGCAAAAATGTTTCTTTGAAAACAAAATGTAGCAGGGCAGAATTATCCATCACTGCACTTTCTGTACATGGGAAAAGCCAGAATGAGCTCTGGAAATGGGAAAGGACATTGTTCTGACACACTCACTTTGGCAAATCCTACATTTATCTACCAAGTTTATGCTCAGGATGCCAAGAATTCCCAGTTCTGTGGTATCACAGCTTTCACAAGTACTAAAATTTCATGCAAGAGATATCAAAATACTTGAAGTTAATTTCTCAGTCACGATAATAACACATATATTTAAATCTCATTTTATTTGTCTCTTTGTTTCAGGGCCATTCATATGAAGTAGGGTCAAATTTTCAAGATTTTTCACCTCAATTTTAAACAATACGGACTATGCTTGTAAGTTTTCTTTCCATGAAAGTTTAAATTAATTTCTATTTTGATGATTCTAGAAACTCCAGAAAAAAAACCAACAGAACAAAACCAAACCACATTCAAACAGCAAGGACCAGCAATTCTGTTTTCCAATTTAACAGCCCACTATTTAAGAGATCATTTAATTAAAGGAGGTGTAAATGTTCACTGTCATTTCATGCATTCTTAGTCATAAATGTCAAATAGAATCTTTTGTGAAAGTAAAAGCCAGACCTTACCTTTTTTTCCCTTCCATCAGCTTTGCCAAAAAAAAATTAACCTAATTAAATGTATTTTTGCCATTTGTCACTTAGCCAGCAAAGCATTAGCTGAGTTTAATGCTTTGGTTTTTAAAGTATTAAATTAAGCATGGAACCACTGAATGCTTCAACTCATCAGCAGTGACTGACTACAAAAACCCTGATTCTCTCTACTAATTCAGATTTGATTACAGGAAAGAAACCATATTATCACTTAAAAAAGAACAACCTACAATAAAACTCCACCTCTTTTGGAGCCTGTATGTGTTTAACCATAAATACAGGTTTTATTCTCATCAAACTCAACAGTCTTACAGTTTTGTAGGTATTTCCTTGACTAGGGTTAAGTTTGCAGGTAAAATTAAGTAGCTTCCTGAATGGTGGAAAAAATGTATGTAGAATGGATGGACAGATGGATGTGTGTGTATTGTACACAAGTATTTTAAATTACATGATTGTTATCTAAAATACAGTCTAAAATTCTAGGTACTCTGACAGCAATACAGTGCATACAGTGAAATCCTAGGAGCTTTGAAACATTAAGTGATTTCTAGAATAACTTATGTCTGGGATTTTGACTCTCTAGGAAGCATAGGTTTCAAAAATCACATCCGACTGTATGTTTGCAACCTTTCTGAAACGTCACCACTGAGGGGCATAGAAGGAGAAAGGTTTTCTTTGTCTTCAGTCATTAAGAGTATGTTGCTGCCTTCTCCCACACTGTCCTATCCCAAGCCTTTTATAGATTTCTGATTTAAAATAAATGTCTTAAAATCCTCTAGAAACCAAGGGACAGCCAGTGCAATGTCCTGAGAACAGTGTTGAGGCTTCACATTGAAGCAGTATGATCACACCTTCACCTGTATGATCTTTGTAATCAAAAGATCAGACAGGTGCTGCAGGAGATCAAAAATCCAGTTGCAAAACTTAGTAGGAATGCATGGCAGGTGAATTTGGCATAATTTCTGCCATTCATTTTGTTAACTTTCCCTTTAACACTAACCTCATGCCATGATTTAGTAGTCATTCCCAAAGGGTGTAATCCAAAAAACTGATTGCAAGATGCAGGACAGCAAAAAGAAATTTTATTTGTATTCGTTGTTTGCCTTTGGAATTAGCTTAACACAAATGTTTAAACACATTCTATATGAAGAAAGTGTCACCTTCTACTTGTTTATCTATTGTGAGGACAAATATGTTTCAGTAAACTTGCACTGAAGCACATGCTTTCATCTACTGCATTAAAATAAATTTTTTGTGAGAAAAATAGAATTAAACTTAAAAAACAGCATTAATTTTAAAAATGTACTTAGTAAATGCCCACTTTACTTAAAATTTTTATTAGATATATGAAAAGTTGCAAAAAAAGTAAAATAAAATATTAGTATTGCCCATGGAGTGTCCTGTGCAGGGCCAGGAGTTGGAGTTGATGATCCTGACAGGTCCCTTCCAACGCAGCATATTCTATGATTCTATAAATATGTTCCTACTTTAGAAGCAAATGCAAGAATTACCTCTCTGGCAAAGGTTTCCAACACTCCTTTCAGCTTACTGCCAAGCAGAAATTTGGTAGTTTGAGAAAAATCATGTCAGGGCTTCATTCAAGTCAAATCAAAGTCTTACCTGTCTTGATTTTTTAGTGATTTTATGACAGCCTCCCTGACAGAGTCTCCAGATGACAGAAGATGATAAAATGCTGAAGAGCCAATGTGATATAAAAAGATGCACACAGCCAAAGGTGGCAGTACCAAGCTGAAATTCTTGGGAGTCCAGGATCCCAAATCTTAATACTGCCTTTGAAGTCATCAAATCTGGGCAAAGCCAGGCCCACATTGCACTCTTTTTAACTATGACAAGGCATTAGAGCACAACCACTTCAACTTCCCTCCGCAAGCAGAAGGACAGGAGGTTTTGGGACGGGGTGGGGGAATATTAAAGCTGAATTCTCAGTATACTAACTGCAGATAATGAATTTAAGGATAACACATCCAGATGTTGTTAAGATTGTAGAAAACTACATGAACAATGTAACTTCATGTTGCAACCAAAAATTTCCTGGAAAAAGGATCATCAGGTCACCTGTGAGAGGAATGCACTGAACTGTATTAAAATTACACTGAAACTGTACTAAAACAACTATATTGAAATCACATCTTCAGCTAACCCAAGGTATTCTGGTAGAAGACCAAGAGACTGAGAGCATAAGCAAGCAGAGAATTTTCAAATGGTGATGGAGAGAAAAGAGTGCCATGTTGCTTCCATGTATGTGGTTTAAATTATTGCGCTGGTTCAAAATAAACATAGAGAAATATTTTATCCAAGTCTAGCCACAGAATAGTAACAAAAAAATAAGCGATTAAGAAATGGTTCCAGTTTGCTAGGTCTAAAAATATTCCCCTTCAGAAAGGCTATAAGAAGGTCTTCTAAAGGATAAATCCAGACACTAGCAAGACTTCTCTTATCTCTGGATTAAAAATGATTATATTCTGGCATATCCTACTAGCAACTTCTTTAAAGTTCAAAGGCAGGGCAGAGTTGAGAAGCCTTTGGAAAACAAAAGGACAAAAGTCCACTGAAGAGAAAAAAGGGGCTATTTCTGTCAGCAGTGGACTTTGAATCAAGTCCTAATTTGTCAAGATTTACATTCAAAACATGGACAACTGGTATGATTAGAAGACTTTTCAAAGAGGCATAATCACAGTGACAAGCTTTTTGCCCTTTCCAGAGCACAGCCCTTGGGTATGCTGGGTACAGCTGCCTCTATCTGCATTCTCTGCAACATTTTTCTGTGCAATAAAGTATGTAAGCTGTTTGGAAGGAATTCTTCTGGGAGATATATCAAATTCAAACTCATACATAGGCATCTGAGCAGATTATGACTGTCTGAGCACTCAAAATGCTGATTTCAACCCTGAGAGGAGGGATTCTTTTTGTTTTGACCATATGCCGTGAAAGGTCTGACAATGTGTGCAAACACTCTCCTCATCACCAAACAGAAAATGACCAAATATATCACTCCGTAAGGGTTTGAATCAAGCTGGTTTCTTCACATGTAGTGGAAATATGTGGTCAGAACCACAAGGTTCTCTTGATATAATTTCAAACTCTTGAAGAAATTTCCATACAGTCTCATCATCCTTTCAGAATGGTTTGATTAAACAGTTAGTCTTGCTTTGCCATCTAGGAGTATTTTCTTTACATGAATCACTGAGTTAACGACCCTCTGTACCATTTATTTCATTATTCAGATTCTGAAAAAACAAACATTGACTCTGACTGTTGTTCTAAACATTAGGCCATGATTGTTTAAAGTTAATCTATTTTCTTTTCCAGAAAGATGATTCTCATCTCGTCGGTCAGTGCAGTGCAGAATAGGGCCATATTAAATGACAGGTTATTTCCATAACAAATGGAATGGAAGATATGAAAAGGACATTGTCAATCCACCTGAACTCCAACTCACACCTTAAAGGAAGACAAACTCATTGTAAGTGACTAGACTGAGACTGAATTCCAGAGTTCAGAACAAACAAGAAATAATTTTCCTGAACTATGCAGGCAGTCACGCATCATGATATTCAGTTACAGGCCCAGTTCCAGTTAAGAGTCCATACAATCTGCATTTTTGGATAATTTTGATAAATTATGTACACAGCCAGGGACCTGAGTTCACCCAGGAAACATAATTAACTGGATAATAATACTCTCAAAATATTTTCAAGTAGATGATACGCAGAACTGCAGGCTTGCATAGTGAGAGTGGAAAGAACTAGAAAGGCTGAGCCCCTTCTGCATTCCTGTTATCCCTCTCCCCTCCTCACCCCTATTCCTTTCACAATCACAGAGCTGTTCTCACTGGCAATATCATTGCACCAAACCCCTGCTTTGACTGGAGCAGGGCCACATTTGTAACACATGCAGAATGACACTGGTGGCTGTTCAGTTCATAGTGTTAGGAAAACAAGGCAGCTCTGCCACTGGACACATTAAAGGGACAATCATATATAAGCTCATAAATTCTATCTGTTCCGCATGATGTGGTAAAACTTGCTTACATCTGACAGTGGCAGTTTGGGAAAAGTGTACTTTGAGTGTATCCATTGCCTATGCAGGAAGACTAAGGGGTCAGGTAGCCCACAGAAAGCTGAGCAGGAGGAAAAGAATTGCTTTTTCTAAAAAAACCTCCTTTTATAAATAGAGAAGGAACAAATGGTGTTCCATGTTCGGTGCAGACAGGTGAGACTAATATGTTTAAATTGCTCACAGAAATTGTGTAGGTTTTGGTGGCTCTGAGTTAATTACTGGCAAGAGGCTGAAAACTCCTGCACTTGCTCACAGCATCTCCCAGTCATTGTCCCCTCTTGTTCCTGTTCTCCTCTTTGCAGGACTGGAACCAAGCTCGAAGAAAATGCTGAAGGGAGAAGGAAAAGGAGGTACTTGGTTTCCTCTGCTCAGGTCCAAAAAGCGCCTCAAGTTCTCAGCAGGATCATGCCCTGCAGTGCTTCCTAGAAGAGGGATGGGGCCTGGATGACTTGCCTCCCTGAAAACCCACCCTGTGCTTCCTTCTCCATGCCCAGGTATCAAGTGGAGAACCAGCTCATGACCCCTTTGCAAGTGCTTTTTCTCTTCAGCAAAAAAAGATGGGCACTGTGTTGGTTTTTTTCAGATGAGCCCATTTTGCACCAGACAGATTCCTCTCAGGGTCTTTCCCTCCAACACAGGGAGAGGTCTTAAGGTGTGCCCTTGTCTTGACTGAGCAGAACAGGTCCAATAGGAAAGGGAGTGGAGGCAAAGTGGTTTTGTCCTCCCACATGCCCAGGAACTGAGTAAACACAGTGCAGGGTGAGCAGGGACAGAGTTTGGGATCTTCAGAAAATCAGTAACACAGTCTAGGCTGCATGGCACAAGTTTCAAGAATGGGAGGCTTGGGGTAACATTAAGACAAGCTCTCTGAATTGAAAAAGTTCAATGTTGGAACTATTTGCCTAAAAAGATTAAATACTAGAACGTACTAAGAAAAAGGTTAGACAAGAATCAGTCACAAATTACTTAGGTGTAGCAGATCTTATTTTGGAGCAGAAATACAATCCCAGTAACTTCTTAAGTTCCTTTCCAAGTCTGCTTCCAATTATTGTTTTTAGAACTGAAAGGGGCTTAAGCAAGCACATTCCTCTAGAAATTCTGGAGGATTCTGTGGAACAGGATTCTATGGAACTCACTAGCTATGTCTGGTGGCGTCACATGTGCAGCATGTCCTATAAAAGATACCACATTCCACTATACCACTGGAAAGACCCCACACGACTCACAACAGTGAGTGCTGTGTCATCTGGGCTTGCTAAGAAACCAGGTATTTCAGAAAGTAGTAATAGTCCCTGGTAATGCTACCTGTGTCTTGCTGATAACAGCCACATGAAAGTATGAATGCATTATGGCTACGCAATAGCTACTTAAGGGCTCTGTACATTCCTTGATGTTGCTAATCCAGAAGTTCATCAATCTATAACAAGACTAATTTTTAGATTTTCACTGGCATTATTAAGCTAAGAGGACAATAGACTCTGTGGTGTACATGGTCTAACATCCTTGCCAATAAAGACAGGTTGTGAGGTAGAGAGGTTTCTTGTGGATAGAAGCATTCCTTTAAAAAAATGAATTTGTACATTTCTTTAGGATTTTAAAGGAGATATTTGTGTCATTTTTTCAACCCCACACATAAAAATCTAGTTTGTAAGTATTTGAGCTTAAGATGTAGAGAACACTACCTTTCAGACACAAGGCTATTCTGAAACAAATTAATTCAAAAATCTCCATTTTATAGAATAGCTGTTAGCACTAAGTGATGATGTGACACAAATGTTAATATGTCCTCTTAGAGATAACCTACTCTTAACATTGCTGCTGCACAGCTTGTGAGTAATGCAGTGCCACCAAAATGTCAGAGCAGGGCATATGATTAGCATTTTCTCATATATTTCTGTATATTTACATACATATGCACTAGCTAAACATGAGCTACAGGACTGGGACCTAAGTGTGGAAATACTTGGATCTAATCTAGGTTTTTTTCTTTATATGGATCAGCTCCTGCCATCACTTATGCTGGTCAGCTGCCCCTGGGGACTCAGCTGTGGAGTTTTGGGTTAGATAGTACAAAAAGATTCTTTACACAGAAGGTGGTTGGACACTGGAATGGGTTCCCCAGGGAAGTGGTCACAGCACCAGCCTGACAGAGTTCAGGAAGCATTTGGACAAAGCTCTGAGGCACATGGTGTGACTCTTGGGGGTGGTGCTGTGCTGGTCCAGGAGTTGGATGATCCTTGTGGGTCCCTTCCAGCTCAGCATATTCTGTGATTCAATGATTCTGTGAACAGAGGAGACAACGGGAATTTCTCTTAAGGGCTAGGAAAGCTAGTTAGGAATCAAGCATGTGGATGCTCTTGAATCCTCCCTATGCTCTTATCTGAGACTTACCCTACTCATGAACACCAGCATTAAATTCTGGCATGCCAAAAGGAAATATCAGGACATAAAAGCCATTTTGTTTAATGATTACTCACAGGGAGTCAGATCAAATGGAATAGTTCGGGAGGAATGCTGTCCCAAACTCTGCAATTCTGGTATACATCAGTGGAGCAAAGGTGTTTAAGTAGGAGAAGAAGAATATATTACACGCAAAAGAAAGTTGAGATGAACAAGAAAGACTTTGAAGCACAGTAGCAGTGTGATGGTGGCTGCAAGAGTGCAACCTCTCCATCTTCTAAGCCTGTGAATGCTCTGCCACTTGCTTGTCTCGTTGAGAGGACCAAAGAAATCCACCCCACCTTTTCAGGCAGACAGAAAGAGGCTGTCTGAATGTTTATGCAGAGTCCCACAACCTGTATTGTGCTATAGTGAGACCCACTATGAAGTTAACAGGTGGCAAGCCTGGTTTTCAAGGAAATCTCTGTTTTTTCAACACAAGCTGAAGAGCTCTGTTCATTGCAAGTCAGTCATTACTACTCATTTTATGTGTGGTCAACACCACAATGTCTAGTGATTTCTTTCTACAAATTCCCATGCAAATACTTGAATCTACACCCAACATTAATGGAGAGGTACCATCTAACGCCTTTGGGAGAAATGCATTCCTGAAGTGCAATAAATTTATACTATATTCCAGAAATGAAACCAGCAGAAATTTTAGCCACCTCCTGCAAACTCTTCACAAAGGATGAAATTAATCTTCTATGGAAAATCTGGAGGACTGGAAAATGTATCAGCCATGCACAAACTTTTCATACCCTAGAGGTGAGCACTACAGTGGTAGTAGTACACGAACGCTGATAAATTTATTTTTCTGAAGATCTATTGTACACAGATCATCAGGAAAAGAATGTAAGCTCTTTCGAACTTTCGAACTTGTACTCTTCCAAGCAGATTGAAAATCCACATTAACAATACCATAGGCCCTTAGAGCATCTTTATTATGTGTTTTTGCCTAAGCAAAAACTCATACGTAAAAATGGACAACAGTGTCAACAAATGCCTTCAGAAGCAGTAAGCAAGGCCACAAAAACAACACATGCTCAACTTAACCATCTAATTATTAGAAAAGAAACTGCATAAATATCATAAAAGATATGTTTTTCTACTTTACTTTTAGGTTTTTGAGCTTTTGAGGAAGTGTTCTGTCATGCTTTCCAGTTTTTCTCCACAAGTTTATGGCATAAAAACAAAGGTGGTCACAGTGGGTAAGGGAAAGGGGGAGGCAGTACTTCACCCACCACTCAGTCCTGCCTGCTGTGGTACATTCTCATGAAAACTCAATTACAAAGGACCCTAGAAACATCACTGTCATGTCTGGTTTTGGCTATAACCCACTTTCAAACAAGGTAAGTTGAGACTCATGCTTAGTTACATGGTTTGGTAAGCCAAAACATTAGAGAAACTTAGTACAAGAAGTGTCTAAAATGACAAGGCAATGCATGAAGCTAAAACTCTTTACTGTGAACTAATGAGCCTCAAAATAATAATGAATTTTATGACCAATAGACAGTTACAGGTGAATTACAAGGCACTGATTCTCTACTAGGAAATCTTTACTGAGCATAAATATATTCCTATATACCTTAATTTTAGACACATATTTTCTCAAATGAAGGATTCAAAAACATAGCTATCATTTTTATGTCTTGGAAAAAAAAATCTTAAATTAGTTCAAAACTGATTTTTTCACCACTAGCTATTTTTTGCTTCTTTTATCCCCTAAATAGCAAACCTTACCAACAATATAATCATTTCATTGCCATATAAAAAAGAACAATCCAGTTCTTAACACCATTTTGTTTAGACTAATATATTCTACAAACTAAGTAAGGCAGAATATAATACCTAGGCAGAAAAAATTGCAGTTGAATGAGTGAAACTGTATATAAATCTGTGCTGAGGTTGGACAAATTGAAGAGCAAATACAAAAAGAATGGTTTTGGTTAGATTTTCTTAATGAGAAATAATGATTGACTTTTCATTTTTGTGGTTGGATTTTTTTAAGCTTATAGGTATTTGAATATAAATATTATGCATTGACATTTGTGCACTTTGGGCAAATGTGGTTGAGCAGCATTTGAACACAAGCATCTGTGGAATTCAGGGACAAGTTCTGGCTGATTCCTATAAGACTGATACCACCATTGTTTGATGGTAGTAGCATTATCAGTAAGGTACAAAAAGGGCTCCAGAAAGGTAGCTTTTGTGCTCTGCAGAAATGTTTAAAATATATATTTGAAAAATATGCTCTACATTTAAATGCACCAGATGAAAAGTAGCACCAAGAATCAACAAGAGATGAGAACCAAAAATGCAAATAATGTTAGACAAGAGTAGCTTTACAGAACGGAAATACACAACATCAAATAATGGGTTGTGATACAAGTAACTGCAGAAGGCAAGGGTGTTCATCCTAAGATGTTAGATATGCTGATAGATACTGTCAATTCATTTTACCAATGTACCCAATTCCAAGCTGAGAACATTCTATTTTGAGCCTGGTCTGATGGAAAACAAAATCTAAATTGTTCTTGTTTTCATCTTTTTCCCCAAATAAGGAGATATGGGGGAAAAAGCTGAGGCCTGAAAGCAATGCATGTGACTTCTGCTGAGTTGCTAGAGGTCCTTTGCATGCAGCTCAAGGGGAGACATGGATGTTTTAAGTAGTGGAAGAAAGCAAAGAGCACTCTTATCTTCAGTAAAGACTACAAGAAAAGAATAAAGAGTAAAAGAACTACGAATCAGTCAGCCTCACTTTGATCCCTTGGAAGATGATGGAGCAAATAACTCTGGAAACTGTTTTGAAACATATTCAAAACAGAAAAGGGATGGGATAGCCAACGTGGATCTATGGAGGAGAAATTATGCTTGAGCAACCTGACAGGCTTCCATGACTGAGCAACTAGCTTGGTGGATGAGCAGAGAGCAGTGGACATTGCTTGTCTTGACTTCAACCAGGCTTTCAACACTGCCTCCCCCCACAGCATTCTCGCAGACAGACTGATGAAGTGCAGGCTGGCTAGGTGGGAACACTAAGCTGCCTGGCATAAAGGTTTGTGATCAGTAGCACAAACATCACCTGAAAGCCAGCCAGTAGTGCTGTACCCAGGGACTGATACTGTGACCAATGCCGTTTAACATCTTCATTAACAACCTGGACGATGGGACACAGCACACCCTCTGGCAGTTTGCAGACACCGTGAACTTGGGAGGAGTAGTTGATACAACATATGCTTGTGGGACTGGTCAGGTTGTGTGACTCAACAGGCTGGAGAAAACGGCAAAGAGGAATCTCAAGAAGTTCAACAGAGGGAATTGCGAAGTCCTGCACCTAAAGGATGAAAACCCCCATGCATCAGTGCAGGCTGGGGGCTGGCTTCTGAAAGCAGCTTTTCAGGAAGATTTAAGGTTTTGTGGACACCAAGCCGAACGTGAGCCAGCAATGCACTCTTGCAGCAATGAAGGCCAACAGCCTCCTCAGCTGCACTAGAATGAGTGCCACCAGCAGGTCAAGGGTATGATCCTTCTCCTTAGCACTGGAAAGGCCACATTCAGAATGCTGGGCTGCATTGTGCAAGAGGAACATGGACATACTGGAGCAAGAAAAAGGTCAGGAAGGTGATTAATGATTTGGAGCACGTGAGCTATGTGGAAAGGCTGAGAAAGGTAGGATAGTTCAACCTGGAAAAGAGGAGGCTCAGGGGAATCTTAATAATTTATAAATACCTGATGGACGGGAATAAAGAACACAGAGCCAGACACTTCTCAGTGATGCCCTGGGAAGGATAAGAAGTAACGGCAACAAAATGAAATACAGGAAATTAATTCTGTTTAGAAAAAGGAAAAACCTTTTTTACTGTGAGAGTGGTCAAACATGGGCATGAACTGCCCAGGGAGATCGTGGAGTCTCCATCCTTGAAGATGTTCAAAACCTGATTGAACTCAGCCCTGGACAATCTGCTCGAGGTGACCCTGCTCTGCTAGTTGGACTACATAAGCTCAGAAAGTTCCTGTCCATCTTAACTCTGATTTTGACACATAGTGTGAAAGAAAGTAAGAGAGACAGCTCCCCTCCATATAGGTTCAGGCAGCTAGCAGAGCAATCATAACCTTTTCTAAAGAGTTATGTAATCTTATGTATAACAACATGATCATCCTGGCCTTAATGCAGCAGTAGTTGAAAGATGACACTGCTGGACTCAACCACTACATTTAAAATTTTTTGGGACCTGACTGCTTTAAAGTTTCATAGAATTCATATCCCAATTTGTGCGTTGCATATCTTTAGTGGCAAGGTTTTTGTAGTGTTACTTTGTTTTTACTTGCTATTAGAATGAGAACAAGTTTTTGCAAAAGGCATCCACAAATCTGAGTCGACATTTTATTCCTCTTAGTGAAAAAGTAATTTATAGTAACTGTATTTTTTATGGAACTACCTCTTTTCTACTACAGGACTAGCACTACTTGCAACTGAGACACAAGCACTGGCACATGACTGGTGATGGTGGTCCCACAAAAACTGGCTTTAGCAATTACTGCGCTGAGGAAATGTGACCAGAGATGTTCAATCAGTTGACATTTATGCTTTTCCCTAACTACCTTTCTGCATGTCACAGATTTTTTGCCTACTATTGTCAGTTAATGTTAAGGAAACAAGCCAACAATGTAAATAGCCTACCTATTTCTGTAGGACTGCTACACTTTGCACCCAAACTGTGAAGAAAGCCTGTGTGTTTGTTAGCACAACTGTCCCTCAGTGTTCCCCTCGTTCCCCTGGTAGAGAACCAGAGGCAGAGGAACTCAGGCTCTTAAATGCCTAATGCTGCCATCTAGCTAATAGCTGCTGCCCACAGCAGGAGGAATTTCACCTTCTGAGAGCTGGTTCACTAGGCAGATAACTGGCAGCTTTAAAGATCCTTTCCTAAATTTGCAGTACTGGGCACTTCAAAATATTGATAACGGACTAGAGTACTTCACCACTCTACACCCAGTCCAGCTCATACAGTGAGAATTGGGTTGGCTGCCTGAGTTTGTTGAGTTTTCATGCAGGGCTTTGAAAACTTGCTAAGTGCCACTGCTCATAATTGCCACTACTAATGAACAGGGCCTGGAGCAGTGTGGACACAGCCTCAGCTGCCATTGTTTTAGAGCAGCATACAGAGTCACGGCCTTTCTGTGCACCAGTCC
This sequence comes from Machaerirhynchus nigripectus, assembly GCA_013397975.1. Classification (NCBI taxonomy): domain Eukaryota; kingdom Metazoa; phylum Chordata; class Aves; order Passeriformes; family Dicruridae; genus Machaerirhynchus; species Machaerirhynchus nigripectus. Next base: position 616,093 of record VZRQ01003706.1, on the reverse strand, counting down.
ATCCCTCCAGCCTTTGTCCTCCTAGCCCCTGATACTTACCTGTTCAGTATTTCCCTTGTCTTCCCAGAGTGTGGGTGTGTAGGGAGTGAGAGAAGGATTTGTTGATCCACAGGAAATCTGATGTCCCTTCCCTCCCCAGGCCTCCCTTCTCAGGAGGCCCTGATCAGTCTCTAGAAATTTGGCTCTCACATGGTGAAGTCTTTCTTGTTTAATTTTAAAGAGTGCTAGTAGTAGGCTTTTGTATGGTTTGCACAGCCTTAACTGCAACAACAACCACTGTGACTATGCACCTCTCTCAGATACTCTGGAAAAACGATTTCAGAGAGAGGTGAACTACCTATTTGTGGCTGCAAGCTTTCAACAGAAGTAACCTGCGAGAGCAATGTATACTTCATCATCAGCCTGCCCGCCAACTCATAAACGCACGGTTTCGGTGGCTTCCTTTTCTGGGGCCATTTGAGATGCCTTTCGTTCCCCCAACAACACTTGGCACAGGATGCCAGCGAGGTTCGGGGTCGGCGGCGAGCACAGCCCCCGCTCTGCCCTTCCAGCAGGGAGTTCCGCCGTGTGTCCGAGCCGGCTGGCGAGCGGCGGGCGCGCTTCCCACGCGGGCCGGGAA
>VZRQ01003706.1:582583-614720 GCA_013397975.1 Machaerirhynchus nigripectus | reverse complement strand
AACAGGTTGAGCGGGGCCGCGGCACCGGCCGGGCACGGCGCGGGGAGCGCCGGCGGCACCGCGGGCGCTGCCGGAGCGGCTGCTGCAGGGCTGGGTGTCAGCGCGCCTTGCCCAAAACACACCCTTTATCTAGAAATCCGTCAGTCACCAGGGGTGAAGTCGTTTAAGTTTTTAGAGTTGCGCTCGAAGTCGCCGTGCGAAGGGCACAGGAGCGCAGGGAGCGGGCGCGGGGGCGCTGGGGCCGTTCTGCGGTGGAGGATGTGTTCCTGCTTCTCGGCGCTGCCTGACGGATGGAATTAAACCTTCCAGAGGTGCCTCCTGCGAGTCGCGTTCTGACCGTCTGTACCCAACCCGACCAAATTAAGCCATAAAACACAGGTGAACGACAAAACTATTTTGTTTCATGAATTAAGTGCGCTCTCTGTACATAGAAACAATCAACGTGCATGTTTGTGGTGAGAATGACCTTCTAATGAAGGCTGACCAAAGTTATTCTCTGTGTCTTGTCCATGAAAGACAAGCTTTTGAGAACTGGCAGGTGCATGGTAGGTATTTATACTTATTCTCTCTTATTTTTCAGCTATTGAATAGGTAGGATACTTAAAGTTTGGAATTAAGGCACTACATTTCCAGGTAACTACTTAAAAGCTCCATTTTTGAAATGTTTGGTCTAAAAAATTGTATCTTTTTTACTTTCAGTTTTGTAAACAAACAAACTAATCCAAAACAAAAGAAACAAACAAGACCCCTATTCTTATATCACATTCCAGAAGCGATAGGGCACCAAAATTATTTAGTTCTGCTTGGCTTTTATGATCTTGATACTTCCATATGTCTAAGGGTTTTTAAAATCCAATGCTAAACGTTTTGGGATGTCTGAAGTATGCCTGCTATAGGTAGTTGAGTTTAGTGAATTCTCAGACAAGTTAATGTGACAACATGGCAGTAATAGTAAGATTGTTTCTGGAAGACTGTTTTGTTTATATGAAGTGTGAGGTACTTAAACTCTGGAGCCTGAATAGAGACATCTTCTAAGCAGAAAGCCAAAGAAAATCTGGAATAAAAATTTTCACCCCACTGGAAATTCCCTACCCCAAAACTGAATCATCATAGAAATGATATTTTGAAGAGACATCTGGATCCCTCTAAGTATGACTTCCCACCAGACAAAGCCAAAGCAGACTTGATGTAGTGTTGGTATCGGTCTGGGTTCAAGCAGGAGGCTCAGAAGCCTCCAGGGATAAGATCCCACAACCTGTCTGTGTGACCTGCTCTAGTGCTGCACTGCCCTCCTCTTGATTAAATTTTCCTAATCAGCTTCCAAGTTGCAGCTTGTGGCCATCAATTGCAGAAGATACTGAGCATTTATAAGTTCTCACTGTTCTAAGTCACTAAGTATAGGAACTGTTTTAAAAATAACTACTGTATTAATTATTTTTAATAATAAAATATATGAAAAGCGATTACTGATGTGCAGCAAATGCAGAAATAAGACTGTTGTAGATTTAACATATAAGCATTTAACAGACTGGTTGAAAAAATTGACTTGATACCTAAAATTAAATGTTGCTCCTGCTAATTACTGTTTTAAAGTGAATTCTGGAATTTTCATTAATTGCTGTATGTACAAAGAGACTTTTGTTGTATTTAGGAATTTAGCTGCAGAACAAGGATGACTTGTCTTTTCCTGGTCAGGAAATAGTGTTTTTCAGTAAGACATAACACAAAAAAGAATTCTTTCTAGGAGTTGCACTTTTGTCTAGAAATAATGAAATACACATAACCATCCTTCCTCTTATTTGACAATTTTGTATATATTACCCAGTAAATTATTGCATGTAGGGTAATAGAACTGGTCATGAGTTTTGAGAGTTCAGAAAACCTGCTTTGATAGTTTGGGATTGCCGAGAGCTGTACGAAGGAGCCCTCTATTGTGTCTAATTCTGTACTTCGTGCTGCACGGTGGCCCCATGTCAGCTTTGGGAATGAGCATACAACCACCTCTCTTACTCTGTGTCCTGGGGGAAGACACTTCTGGAGGTGTGACAGCTGGTCTGGAGAAGAGATGACTGAGAGTGGACCTTATCAGTATATGTAAGTATCTGAAGGGAGGATGTCAAGAGGATGCTATTCTTTGTGGTACAGAGTAGTAAGACAAGAGACAACGGGCAGAAACTGATGCACAGGAAGTTCCACCTGAGCATGAGGAAGAACTTCTTTACTGTGTGGGTGGTCACACACAGGAACAGATTGCCTGGAGAGGCTGGGAGTCTGCCCCACTGAGATACTCAAGAACCATCTGGACACAGTCCTGTGCCATGTGCTCTGGGATGACCCTGGTTAAACAGCAAAGTTGGACCAGATGACCCACTGTTGCCCCTTCCAGCCTTACCTTAACATGATTCTGTGACTCATATTCAGTGGGATAAAAGTCTGTCTTATTCCCTGAATTAATTTTCTATCTACCAAGATAGATTTCAGATATGGACTGTTCCTTGATCTCTTGCTCTTTTGCCTCAGTTCTGACTCATGTGACAGCATGTGGCTGGCTGTCCATTGCGAGCTGGACTGAGGTTCCTTACCTGTGGTATGTAACTGGGGCTGTTAGCTGCTGCATGCCCTGTCCATCATCAGTGATCCAAGGTATGGTTTTGAACGAGAACCTGTGATGCTGTGTGGTTTCAGCCCCCTGCCTCTTTCTGCTTGTGAACTCCTTGTAGTGCTTTTGCACCAGCAGTCTTTCAGATAACCTAAGAATAGTATCCACCCTGCTTAAGAGCAGGAGTAATTTCTTCTTTCTGCCAGTTCATTTGGCATATTGCTGAGCAAATATTGAGGCATGCAGTTTGCTTCCTTTTTAATGTGGAACATATTATCCAGTAAGGGAATGAGATGGAATTCATATATCAAATATCTTCCACTGCACTGTAATATCAGTAAGGAAATGGGTTACAGTATGGCTGGCTTCTTATGCTCTTGCTTTAGTATCAGATTAAAATGGTATCTTGAAACCACCATACTTAATGGACTGTGTTATACTAATTAAAGAATTTTGAATGCAGGCAGTGTTTCACTCCTCTGTTGTCCTTTCTTCTTCCTTCTTCCTTCTCGCAAAGTAAAATTAGCTCTGCTGTATTGTGATAGATAAGATTAACTAAAGAAGAAAAGCAAACTTTAAGAAAAAAAAAGTAAAAAAAGTACTATCATAATTCACCAGAGTCCATCAGTTCAGTTCCTCTAACTTGCTTTTAATGACAAATTCAATGTAATTTAGCCCAGGGTTTGCTGAATCACATACTTTTATAATATGGCTNGTTTTGTGAATCCCATTTTTTTTTAAATTTTGTGCCTTTTTTTTTTTTTTTTTTTTTTTTTTTTTGGTCTCAAGGATATGTGATAGAAATATTTCTTTTAACTGTTCAGAGTTAGGTGATGACCTGCTATTATATCCTACCTTACTTTGATTGCTGGTAGATTTTTGATAGAGAAAGGGGAGTAATCTAATACTGGAGATGTGGAACTGAAGCATGGTGTTATTTTTTGAGGTAGAGTAGCAGATCCTGATGAAGATGGACTTACTTCTACAGAGTAGAGCTAGTATGTATTTAGTAACATATTTTCAATAGATATTTGTCAACATTTAGTCATGTATTTTCCAACTTGTAGAGGAATATTGATGCATCTATGCATTACATATTGTTCTTTCATAAAGCAAAGTTCTGTCCCTGGTTTAAAGAGACTGTCACTTTTTTGTAGTTACCACTTTTTTATGAGTCCTCTCGAACATATTTCACCATTTTTCTCTTTCGCCTCTTCACTCTTCCCTGTTTCTAGTCCCAACAAAAGAGAAGACTCTTAATGGGATTAACTAATCCCATTCCTCTTTCTTCTGGTCTCCTACCCCAGCCAAACTGAATTTCAAACCACCAGATTGAATTTTCCATAGAATGAGATTTAGGTGGTGAAAGAAATTCACTTGTGACTGTCTTCCATCAGGGGAAAGTGGTGTATGTGAACATATACTGAGTCAGTGATTAGATGATGACCCTGGTAACTGCTGTTTATACTAATCAGTTCTACACTCATATGTACCTACCCAGTTTTACTCAGGGAGTGTGTGCCAAAGGCAGGTTCTATATCTGGGAGATGAATCAGAGTTAAAGTTCCTGTGGAAGGAAGGGACAGCGAAGTGCTACAGTTAACTAGCAAAAAAAAAAAGGCGTTCTTCCTGTGTTTTTTCTTCCTCAACATTTTAAAATTTACTCTGGTAATCAAGTGGCCACACAGAAATCCAAGACTAAGGGAGAAGTAGCACTCCTAGGCTAAACAAGATTTTGTAATGCATAAAAGGCTTAGTACCTCAAAGCTGATAATTCAGGTCTTGCTTTCATAGGTGATAGGTATTAGAAGTAATTGATCTGGCCATGTAGAATTCAGGAGCGAATTTACTTCCTGAGTACTTGATGACCTGTTTTCCTTCCATTCCTTCTCTCCCGTCCAGCTACTGAATCATGAGTAGATCAAAACAATTGACTTCTAGCTAATTCTTGAAAGTAGGAGCCGTCATAGTAATTTATTTTCATCTGAATTTTGTGCATTCATTTTTTCCTCTTTCTTGGACTTTACCTGTAAAGGAGAGGTTTATAATGATATGTGTCCACTGAATAACACTGTCAGGAAAATGCTGGTTTATGGGGATAGGCTTCATTCTCTGGATTGCAGTTTTATTCCCAATGTTTTTATTTCTCCTGTCTAAAGCCCTGTATTTCCTTACTTTTGAGCTGGTGATGTGTATCTACTTACTTATTGGCTAAGCATGTTTTGGGAAAGAAAAAAGGTCTCTTGGGCTCTGAACATGCTTCATAAGATGTTGCTTTCTGCACTGCTAAAGTAGCAAGGAGAGTACATCCAAAGCCATTGTTTTCAGAAACTCTAGACACATTTCAGAGAAAAAGCATAGCTATAAAACTTGTTAATCTGGTCAAAGTTCTGCTAAAGAGCTTTCTAGGAACACGTCTTCCAATTCTACTTTCACTGTTTCCTTTAGAAATTTCTGTTCTTTTCGTGGTGTTTAGAAAGTAATTTTAAATCAATTTTATTGCCTTATTTTTCCCTGTAATACCTTGTCATCATGCTCTAAGCTGTGTATAGTTTTTATTTTTAGTCAAGTGAGTATAGAGAGTTCTGGTAAATCCTGTCAAAACCCATAATATGGCAGCCTAAAGACCTCTGTGCATGTTGAGACAAGATTATTCACAAATAGATCTTTTTACCCCTGTCAGAAATGGCTGTTTGGGGAAGAAGTTGGTTTTGCCTGCAGTAGGAAGGTTGCCCACCATGGCAATTGAATCAGCCATGGCTGAAGAAATACTGAAGGGTGATGAGAGAAGCAAAGCCTTCCAGTAACCAGCACTGCTTCAGAAATGACAACCCATCAGAGTTTTGTTTTAATCATAAATTCTTCTTCTGGCCTACCAGCTCAGCATTGATCGGGTTGGCTTGGCCAGAAGCTGGCAGTGGTCTTGGGAAGCCAGGTATTTATTAGTAAACGGCTGTGTAATGAGGTGAACATGTTTGGACAGTCTGCACACCTGGTCTACTATGTTAAAAAATTTATCACCCTCTTCTTTTGCCTGCTTTTTTTTTTTGTTTTCACTGCCTATTTTGCCTTTACTTGCCTTTGAAATTTGATTAGTTATTATTATTTGATGGGACAATTTTAATTTTTTTTTTCTGAATGCGTGACCTCAGGTTGTTTCTTTTTTTCTGTCACCCATACAGTTTGAAAAATGTGTTAACTCTGTTGGCAAATACCCCATTTAAAGTGCCTGTGGGAGACTAGTGATTAGTTTTTTTCTACAGGGGAGCTGACAGGAGGAAAGTTTGAAGGATCAGTTGATTGCCACCATCTCTATGGGGACTGTATGGAGGAATTGTCTGGCTGGGCTGCCTTGCATTTCTAAACGTTTGCAGTTGTTACTCTCACGTTGTATTTTGTGTATCTGAACTGCTGTAATTGGTGACTGAGAGGCAGAAATACCAAATCAGCTTGTCTTGTCTTTAATATTTTCTCTGACATCATTTGTGAAATATACTCATTGATGCTGTGGAATAACAAAGCTGGGGAAAACACTTTCTTCCTCTCTGAACCACACTCCTTTACCTGCCTGAGGTACAATATATCAAAATATCAATTACCACATACTGTCTTTAACTGTACAGTATTGCCAGACCAGAAAATACTGTTTGGTTGCTAGTTGGCTATTCATTGAGCAATATATTTCTGTAAAAGTAAATTTTCAATTTTTCCCTCCTGTTCCCCTATGCAAACCTGTTGTCACCAGTTCATGTTTGGGTACACTACTAACCAATTGCTTTTCCATTTTCATGCTGGTTATTAGAGTTGGTTTTTCTCTTTCTGGCTTTGTACCATTTTCATACTAGTTACTGTCATCTTTAAGTTGCTTTCGGTGTGTATGGGTTTTTTTTTTAATGTACCTCTTTATTTGTGTTCTACTCTCCCGTTATCCTTGTTTTTTCCTTGTGTGTAGATGTCTCCTACTTTGCTAGCTTAACATATCTCTGTCTCCTGCTGCTTCCCTTGCTACAAATGAAAAGCTAATAGCTCAGGGACAAGGCTTGCCTTATCGACCCAAGAGATATCCTTAGAGGAACATGGGATGATGTGTTGTCTGCTAGGAAAGTGCTTGGCTCACCTCCTTGCCTCTGCTCATTGTGGGATGTTTTGGGGTGTTTGTCTTTATGCCTCGACTCTGGTTCTACATTTAGCTGTACTGAGCCCCAGTTAGTATGTTACTCGGAACCAGGTGCCAGTTTCTAAGGTTTCTAAGTGTTTAATTTTGAAGTCAGTTTTTATATAGGGTTTTTTTTTGGCACATTACCTGCAAACATGCCTCCTGTATTTCTTCCCAAGTTACTCCCCTTGCTGCCAGCTGATGGCAGTGGCATGCGCAGGTCTGGCACTCAGACTTCTCTGTGACTTCTCACTGTTGCCATTCAGGACGGGAGGCAGGGAGAGGAACAGCATCTGCTGGAGCCCTGCTCTTTTGCCTCGTGCCTGTCTCCAGTGCCCATTTCTGCCTAGAAGTGCTGGCACTGAACTGAAAGCAGCCCTGTTCTTGTTGTTGCAGCTGATTCCCCCAGGTTTCAGAATAGCAGCTGTGAAAAGGCAGTTTTCAATTTGTTGCTGTGTGTGGGAAACTCTGAGCAGCAGGAGAGATGGAGTATTTGCATGTTGGTAACAGGCTGCATCAGTTTAAGCTTGCGTTTTGAAGGTTGTTTTCTCAGCCATAAGCACTGAAGGCTTTTCATTTTGTATTTAAAATTCCCTAGAAGTTGATGGTACTTGCTCAATAGAATTTATTTCTGGTTCTTATTTATTTTGCAGTTAGGAGATAAAGCATATGCTTCTCTTCAAGTATGATAACTTGTATGCATGAGTTCAAGAATGTTCTTGAGTGTTTTTCCTGTCAGGAAGGGGAAAAGCATTAATTAACAACACTGTGAAGAATGAACAGAGCTACAGTGAGTACTTTAAATGTGTGACCTGGTGAATCAAAATTAGAATAAGAGAAGGTGATTATACAAGAATTTTTGTGCAACTCTGTTTCCGTTTTTCTCTCAACCATTAATTATTCATTTATGTTCCACTGTCTTGTCTGTGGGGTTTTAGAAATAGAGGCTGGCAGCTTCTGTGTAATGAAAGTGCTGGAGGGATACTCTGAGTGATAGTATAGACAAAAAGAATCCTTAGGATAATACTTTAAGTAGATTTGTGTGGGCCATAGACAAGGATGTGGAAGAAAGGGCAAATATATTATATGGGTTTAAATGAGATCTCTAAGGAGATGGTGTACATCTACAAAGATTAGAGGATAAATAGTCATCAGTGGTGGAGAGTTGGATGGACTGAGTTGAAAGTGTTGAGAAAGTGTATGGAACTGAATTAATTTTGGAGTAGAGGAACTGTTCAGCAAGGACAATGACAAAGTTAAAGAGTAATGAATTTGTAGCAGAGAAATCCGCTGGTCATGAGAGTTATACTTTTCAGTATTAAACTGAAATGAAGGAGGAATATCTTGGGGGTGAGTTTGCAAGAAAGTTACTGGTCTAGAAAAAAGGATAATGATTAAACTGGTAAATAAGGGAATAGTCTCAAAATCCATGTCAATGTAATAAACAGAATAGCAAGGGCATAGAGCTGGTGAGAAGTTGGACTCCATGAAAATCAAAGCAGAAGCATATAGTGCAGTGGGGAAAACAGTTTTTTCTACAGGAAGTTGGAGTTGTTTTATATGTTTAGGTTTTTCTAGTGGTGAATTCATGAGTTTCCTTTTCTTAAGAAAAAAATTCACCTTCAGGCAGTTTATGCCGAATGTTTATCTTGCTGGCTTTTGCTGGGAAACATCCCCAGTTTGTGCCTATTGCTCATAAATTCCTTGATTTATTTCTAAATTATGTATTCTGAGGCCTTGTAGCAAGGTTATTTCTTATTCAGAAGTGTTCTACAAATGTTTCTTCACTCCAACTCTTTAATACATCAAATACGTATTATTGCTAAACTATCAATATTGACCATTTAAAATTTTTTTATTAGTTTGACCTCCTAATGGATGAAGCATAAGCAAAGAGAAGAAATAAAAATGAATAAGAGGTTTTTTGGTATAGATCTGATACTAAATCATGTTAGGAATCAGTTCCCCTTTTACTTTCTCTTCTTTCCCACAGTGTCATTAAAAGGCAGAGGATTTTTCAGTCTCTTACCAGTGGGGATTTAAGAGTAAATAGTGGTATTATTTGGAGATGGAAGTTAAAAAACTCCATTTGAATTTTTTTGTGTAGTAAGCTTCAGCTAGCTGTTGGAGTATTTGCCTGAATGGACACTTAGATTCAGCTTGTGGTTACTTAACTCCAAATGCAGTATCATTGTCATAGCCACGCGTGCTACGCACAGTAGAGGTTCTGAGCCTACTAGGACATGGTTATGAAGTAGGTAGACGTGTTTTAGCTTAAATATTCTGTGATACAAGTTCTGACATCTTGTTTATATGAGTTTGGGTCCTTTTCAGCATACTTTGTCTCCCAAATTATTTTACTTTAAAAACACCACTTGAGATTAATGCCAGCTTTTAAAGTTGTCTTTCTCTGCCAACCAAGTTTTTAGGTACTTAATGTTTAGGTCCTTAATAGCTTACTTAATGTTCCTGGGCATTTTTCTGTGATATAAACGTTATAAAATGACTAGCTATGTTTCGTGAATATAAGCCTTCTGTTTCACCACCTGGAATATAAAAAACCAAATATCCTGCAATGGTAACCTGAAAGTTACAACATCCAGCAGCGTGTGCAGATATAGATGTATTTTGCTCATGTGTTGCTGAAAAGGAAGTGTCACTCTTAACTGTGTAATGTAAAGGTAATCTGTTTGTTCTGCAGATCAGTCGCCCGCTGATACCAGACTATGTGAGTATTTTTGTGCGTGTGCTCCCTCAGACACCCTGAGCAGGATGTACCTTACGGGACTTCTGTTAGAGCCAGATGAAAATTTTTTTGTCTTCTCTTTGCCCTCCACTACCCATAGCCTGGGGTGGGGAATTTTTAAAACCTCTTTACTTTCTGAGTCACCTGGAAGGTCAGTGGTTTGCTTTGAACAGAGCTGCTCTTGTCTTTGTTTGACTCTTCCTCAAATTTTAATTCGAGCAACTGATTACAGCAATCTTTCTGCTACTTTAATACACCTTGCTGTCTGGAGATGAAAAACACCATGTAAGAAAGAGAAGTATCATTTATTTAAAATAACAATAAAATTATTCAGATTATTACTAAACCCCCAGCTGTTTTATGTGTTCTGGATATTTAAACTCTAATGGTTTATTAAACCATTAATTGCTAACAACAGTTAGTCAGAACTCAGTCCGGAATGGCCTCCGAGAGGTCACAGAGGTGTGATAAAATCAGTAAACTGGTTAAAGCCTCCATATGTGACCCTCTTGCTGTATTACAAGCTGTGTCTGTTACAAGTGCACTAAACTATGCAGAGTAGCACAAAAGGGTAGGAGACTGTACAGACTGGCAGGGTTCTGTTTCACTGTGCAGATGTACTTTCCCGGTGTCACACTGCTTGCCAGTGTAGATGTGACTTCAGAGAGTCAGAGAGATTTAAATACAGCAACCAGCACAGAGTCAAGAAAGAGAGATGAAACCTAAATGAGATAAATAGCACAACAGGGCAGTCTCCGTTCTGAGCTATTAAAGCACGACAGCATATACAAAGCAAACATAAAAACAGCTGAAATAACAAAGTAATAAGGGCCTTTCTATGTCTGAAGTTAATTAGGGGCAACAAACTGCCCCTAATTACTGAAAGTGTGGGATCCTCAGCAAAGCTGCCTGGGATACTAATTAAAAGAACTGATTATAAGAAATAGAATGAATAATTAATGACTAAGAAATCATTTTCAAGAGTATCTTCAGAGAGGAAGTAAAGTGCCCTTGGAAAATATTGTGACACCCTGAGCCATCCACTGAATCTAATCCTGCAGATAGACCTGAAACGATTTGCAAGTTTGCTGTGCTTATGCTTTCTAGTGCTGAGGCAGGGACTAATAGGGGCAGAATGCCAGGTAAAATAGGAATAGTATTTCCATTTCAATATCAACTGCTCTCTTTGACTATTTTTTAATGTATGACTTCAGTAGAACCTGCATATGAAATAGCAATGCTGACATAGTTTATTTTGTTTTAATAGCTGGCTTTGCAATAGTCTGCTGCTCTTAGAGCTGGGAGAGGTCTTTGGTGCTTGCAGAGGGCCTCTGGGTAGCATCCTCTGTGTTGATTAGTAGCATGTGTGTGTGTATCAACTGTTGGCTGTTAAGTGTATGGGCCACCAAATGGACTGTGATTTTTCTATGTTCTTGAAAAAACAGCAGTATGGAAATTACATCTGACAGAATAAAAATTGAAAGTTTAAAGGTTTATCCTATTAAAAAAATCTAGCTCAATTAATAAGGCTTTTTTATCCTAAGCAGTTCTTAAGTCAGTTTTTATATAGGTAAAGTGGCTAATCAGGGGTAAATTTTTATCCAGGCATCTGTTTGGGTGTTCCCGCCTGATTGGCACTCCTTAATATATTAATTTGAGCTGTTTTTAATAGCCTTAATCCTCAATTACGTTGACACGTATATAGAAGCCTGAATTAGGAATAAATAAAAAGAAATGCTCGGAAGCATAGAACCCGAGGAGTAATTTCCTATACTGGTTCTAAGTCTCTGCTGGAGGCTGAGGTGGGAGGCTGCAGGTACCCCAGAGTGCTGGGGTGCACAGGAAGGGAGCATGGGTCTTGAAGTAATTAGGCTGTGAGATCAACCCACTGCTGAGTGATGTCACTCTAAGACAGGCATGACATTTAATTCTCACTGATTGATCGGTGATCATTGTAGTGAGCCCCTCTTTATGTGGGATTCACGTTCACAGAGGAAGCAAACCCAGAACCCATGTCCTTTGTAGTGTCTTTTAGTTGTTTTGAGCTTCAGTAAATTCATCAGCATCTCCTTGGTCCCATAAGGTTGTGTGTTGTAATGAATTGGTCAGTATGTATTTGGTCCCATAAGGCTGTATGCTGTAACTCTGAGTGTGTTCACAGCCTGGAAGAAGGGAAGCAATCAACTCCTGTGTGCTCAAAGTGAGACCATGAGCATGATCCACGGCAGAGGCAGAGTCCCGCTACTGGTGGTGCATTCCTGCTTCCCCGCATGCCGTGGTTCTGCCAGATTCTTTATGGGATGTGAAAAGCATGCATTTGTGTGGAGTATCATGTACATATATATATAAAACGGAGGATAGAGGGCGTGTGTATGCATGAGAGAGGCAGGGAAAAAAGCTGTAGGTACTATAGAAGGGGAGTTGAATGAGTGCTGCACTGGATGTTATGATCTCATTGGTTTTAAAGTTACACATTAAGCATAAAATACTGAAATAAAAGTTACTTAATACTACCACTTTTTCAAAAATGTCATTTTATTTGTTCTCTTTATTTGTAGTAGAAGTTGTAAACTGCCATTTAATTTCCTTTAAAACAAACAGCACACACTCCCAACCCCCCAAACCAAGCCAACAAACCCAGCATCCCAAAGCCTGAAGATCTGTATTTCTACCTTGGCTTTTGTACCTTTATCATGTAAAATGAAATTCAAAACCTTGTGATAAGGAAGCAAAGATGCTCATGTGACTTGTGTTAATACTAAAGATTTTATTTTTTATTAATATTGAGCTTTTAGAATTGATTTGGTTCCTTAGGACTAGGTCAGAGTGTTGAAACGAGTACACTGAATGTCAAGTATTCTAGTTCTGCTCTTTGAGTTTTACAGGCATAAGAGTTAAATAGCTTGCTTGAATTTATATTTAGGATGGATTTATACCTTGGCTGCAGACATTTGCTTTGGAAGCATATGTGTTCTCAGTGTGAAGGATAATTTCCTAATTTGATTGGATTTGTGGTTTTTTTTCCTATAGTGGAAAAATAATTAGTACAACAGGAAAACAGCTATCCTGATGATGTAGTTAAAAAAAAAACCAGTAGAAAAAATTCTCCTGCACAGCACAACTGTGCAGATAATGCTTACCTTTTACTCAGTCTGACTTTAGTGAGGCTACAGAGCAGCCAACACAGCTGTCATAAGTCACTTTTTGGGGAAAAAAAGAACTTGGTCCATTTCATTTTTAATAGTGGTGTGGTGAGGGTGGAGAGCTGCTTCATATCAGTGGTCGGACTAACACTGCCACAGCCAGTGCTAACAAGATGAATGGGGCAATGCATATTGACTATAATAGCTGGACTAATACGTTGTCTTATAGATTGAGTCAAGATGTGTGAAGAGCTGAAGCTCTGAGCAATACAGATGGTCAGTGATGCAAATCCATTTCAATCTATAGTGCTGGAAAGCCTGGAAAATGAACAGGATTGCGTAATAACATCAGAAGAAGATGGGTAGCCTCTAACCTTTCCTTTCTGAAAGACTAAAGGGTTCAGTGAGAAACTTGGTCATTTTGTCAGAGGAGCGAACCCATCCTTGGACAGGATGTGCATTTGTGTGTATAAGGCAGGTGTCAGGTAGTATGTCCTCACCACAGTCATTCATATGAATAAGTAAGAAAAAAATAGTACTTAAGGTACTACCAAAATTGAAAAATGTCTCAAAATTCTTGTAAATTGCTTGCTAATTTTGAGCCTAATAATTTTAAGCCAAATAATTTAAGCACTAAAATAATTTGGTTTGGTTTTTTTTTTCCTGTAGCAGGTAAATAAATTTGTGCAATCAATGCAGAAGAGTGATAAAGATCAGAATGGACTAAACTAATTCAGTTTTGAAGAGGATTTCATAGTCTGAGTTAGGGACACCATTTAGAGACAGTAGCTTTTAAACAGTTTCATGCATATATTTGCAAATTGTGCAACTTTTAGGAAACCAAAATAAGGGCTTTTTCTGAAGCATGGCACAAGTAGGAGAGGTGTAGATTTTCCCTCATTATATTGTGTGAAACCAGGTATTTTATCCCCCCGCCAGTTCACAAGATTCTTTTTGAATCACCGGATAGTTACCAGGGGACACATCTGCTGCCAAACAGCTCTGCTACTGTATTTGTGCCTTTGACAGAACATGTAATAAGCCAGGCTAACAGAGCTGCTGTGCCTCAGGTACACCAAGTAAGCATGCTGGCAAATATCGTGGCTGAATGGAATTGTGGATTTGCTGTGGGATGGAAAGATTATATTGCAAAATTATTGCAAAGCTGATGAATGTATTCAACACACAGACAAGTTACTGTGTATCATATTTGTACTGCAAATGGGAAGGGACCTCCTGGGTTGAGTCAGTTTCATGTCCAAAAATAAGACATCTTGTCTCTTTTATAAGCAGGTGAAGTTTCACTTAGTAGGTATTGCCACTGTTTTTCCTTACTCTAATAGGTGTGAGACTTTTGCTTCCCAGACAAATGTGTTTGCAGGTTTGGTTTATACCCACGTCCTGTTCCCTCAGATCTGCCCTTCAGCTGTAATAACAGCTTTTCCTTCCTGAAGGATTTAGTAGAGGATGGCATCTCATTCTGCTATATGAAACAATCCAAGGTCTGAACCATCCCTCGGGCAGTAGTCTGTCTTCTTCTCTCACTCTCTTAACTGCCTTTATCTGTAGGTTTTGCAGCTGGAATTAATGCACCCTTGTTGCCTTGTCATATGAGCATGGTCCCTGGAGTGTGCTAAGGCAGTGCATCTGAGCCTTCAGCTCAGAGCAGCCAAGGAGAACAAAAATCTTGCAGAAGTTCTTGTGAGTTCTGGCCTGGAGTCTGGGTTTCTGAATTTCACCCCATTTCTGTTACCACAGCCCCTGCACTGTTTTCCAGTACATCATTTTATCAAATAAGTTTTTTTTTTTTCCACTCTGTGTGCTAGTGCTTCCCAGCCCTGAATGTCAGTGTCAGTCTTCAGATTCAGAATATTTATAGTCATGTTCCTGTTCTCTCTGTCATAACAACATGGAAACAATGTATTTATGGTCAATTTGCAGCTACCTCTCCTTCTATTTCTCTTCTGACAGTTGCCCTCACATTTTTTGAGTCTTTTTCCCCTTTGTGGCAGTATCTCTGCTGCATAACTGTTGTCTAGATAAGATCTACAGCATTCTTTTAGCCAGAAAGCAAGAATAAAAAAGAAAACACATTACTTGATTTTTATCATCTTTTAAATAATTATGGTAAATGGGTGACTTTGTAATCCTTCCTCTTCTGGGTCAGATATTGCTCCATTACCCTTACCGTGATTCTAACAGTATTTTTAAAACCTTGTCCTGAGGAGTCTATGCTACTTAGAATATAGAGACCTGCTGCCCTCTTTTGGGAAGGAGGATTCTTTGGTTGATGCTGGACAACTTTCTGACTCTTCTAAAGAGTTTGCACACTGCCTCATTCAGGTCTCTCAGCTCTTCAGATGACTGAATTGACTAACTCTTCTTAATTCCTTGACACAGAGAATAAATTATCACTTCTCAGTTTCCAGGCTAAAAAGATCTTCCTGACAAAATGCAAACTGCAGAGCCCAGATTTGTGTTCAATAACCATGCCTATCAGCAAGCTCTCAAAATAATTAAGTGCTGTGGTGATAAAGAACAAAACGTGATCAATGGCACAATTTGTATGAATTCACTTGCAGCGTTGCTGTGTGCCTTCCTTCTAATTTGTTTTTATCCTGCCATCAGTAGTCTGGAGTTCCTGGTTGTCCAGTAAGCTTCTAAAAAGGCTGTTTCTGGCATTCTGCCCTGGCCACATTTGGCATACTGCAGAGCAGAGTGTACGAAACATCTTTTAGGTCAAGCGTTTTGTTGACCACAGGAGGTTAAATGGTTAGGACATACTTATTTCTCTATAGAATGTGGCCAGACTTGTGAATTTTCACTATACTTTTGCGTATGACTTGAATGCTTGTAGCAGTCATGTATAACATGAATAGCATGTGTAACAGCAGCATTTGGAGTTAATCCTTCCCTCCAAAATACTGAGCCAGTGTTTTTGTTTTGAAGCCCATTGACATGTATATACACAAGTTTTCTGTGCAGCAAAAGACAGACTTGTGCTTCCTTCCTAACTTCCTAACTTTCCTTCCTTTGGCACCACAGCTTTGTGGTTGAATAGAGTACAGGAGTGAGTGACTTATGGCCCTACATCATCTTTTATTCTGCCTGTAGTGTGGTAATTCAGGCATCTCCCAGCATTGGAAAGTTGCAAGGACTGTCTGCCTTACTCCTCAGCACTTCTAAGTAATAATTTTAGGAAAAGCTGTTACAAAGAACATACTGTGAATTATTCTGAAGGTCAGTCATATTTTCTGTGCTTCTTGAGAACGCTGCTTGTGCCTGTGCTGGGGACCAAGTGAATCACTTTGAAAGTCTGGTTCTTGTTCCTTCAAGGTTTAATTGCACAAAGTTAAGCAAACCTCATTCACCACAACTCTTCCACTTCTCACACTCCTCAACTATACTGGATTTTAAGGAATGGCATATATGTCTTTTGGTTTAGGCTTGTGTTGTCTGGTCTTTGCACCAGAAGGAAGAAAAGCTTTAGAAAGGGGAAGAGAGGCATTCTGTCAAATTAAGTTGGTAGTCTCAGTAGAAGAGTGGAGAAGTGGGAGTTAGAGGAAGAAATAAGCTCTCTGTCTGGAAGCTCTGATTTTTGTATGCTTCAGTCCTTAATCATTATGCCTTCTCTGCAGAACAGGAAGAATATCGAAATATTGCTCTTCTACTGTAACTTTGAAAATAATAGAAATACTGAAAGTTGAGTTTTACCTGACATTTTGAAAGGAAATTGCATCTCCAGAGTATCAGACTATCCCATAGCTGACGGTGCAATAGCTATGTAGCGTGTCAGCTCTATTCCTCTGGCAGGTACCTAATCACTGTGCCATTTTTTTTCTGTGGCAATGGGAGAGATGGAGATCAGGAAGCCTTTTGGTTAGATGAATAAATTACCAGCACAGTGTATACCAAAGTTTTCTTAGGCAACTTTTGCAGGCTTAAAGATAAGAATTTGCTCCTGACTTAAATGAGAAAGGCCTGTGCTGAGCATCTAAAGATCTGTTGCTCAGCCCCTCCTGGTGATCTGAGAGGCAAGTGTACTTGATAATTGTATGTGACAGGGTTAGTCCATTTTCTTTTTTCCAAAGCTGAATTGTTACTGTTAGAAAAATTCCCTTTAAAGCAAGTAGATACTTTAAAAAACAACCACCAAACAAAAAAGCCAACCTCTAAATTATATAGTATTCTTGTGAGGAAAAAGAATATACATTTTCCACTCCTACTAGTTGGAGGAAACATTTGGTGTCACTTCAGATGTTGATGAGCTGACTGAGTACTTCACTTGAGTGAACTCAGCAGGGGTTTAAAATGACACCAGGAAACACTTCATTTTCTTCCTACAGCTTATTGCTCCATTCGTAAGCAGAAAGCTACAGCCCAGCTACCTCCTAAACTTGTAAAACCACCTGTAAAGAACTTAAGGGTGAGCTTTTTGCAGGGTAGTGCAGTGTTTTTTCTTATGTATAAACTTAAGTGAAAGACCTGAGGACAGAAGATAAACCCTGAACATAAACTATGGCCAATCAGTGGGTTCTCACTGGACTGAAATGGGTCCTAAGCTGTTGGGAGGAGAAAGCTGCAGCTTCCCTCCTGTGTTTCAATATGATCGAAAGAGAGTCACTGTAACTCACACACTGGAGAGGGAGAATAACTGGTTACTTTATTTTGTCCATAGGCTGGAGATGAACAGGGCATGTTGACTGAGCAGTGAAGCATATTAACCTGCCAATTTGGGATTTTGTCCTTGCTGTCTATGTTTGTACTGCTTTGTTGCGCCAAGATGATTTGCCAGTCTCTTTCCCTGGGCTCCCTCGTAGCACTCCCCGTTACCTGGAGGGATTGCTCTATAAATGCAGACCTGTAGTGGCCACCACTGAGTGTCTATTATCCCTTGGTTTTGAATTTTACAGGTTTCGTCCTGCTCCGGTAATTCTGCTGTTGGCCTGTTTTTCTTACACTTGGAGCGAGGTTGTTGTCATCAGGGAAGGCTGGGAGGCTTTCAGCCAACTTCCTTTCATTGTTTCCTTGAAGCATCTGATGTTATCTGGTCTACCGTCATGTTAGTGAATATGTGTGCTGTCCTGGAGCCACCTAACCTCTTCCCCTTCACCCGTGTGCTATGCCCTGATCAGATCCTGGCCTTCGGGGGACTCAAGGAGGGAAGCTTTTGTGGTTCAGTTGGATTTTGCACAAGTAGATGCTTTGTGAATAAATTGTGAAGTTATAACCAAGCATTTATGGAGAGTAATAGCTTTAAGACTACTTTCTTCTTTTCTTTTTTCTTTTTTTTTTCTTCTTCTTTTTAAGAAGGGAACAAAAAAAATGGTCACACCGCTAAGCTCTAATTAAAGTCGCTTTAGAGAGACCTGCTTGATTTGCTTTTTGAGCTCTGTGCTCTGTCAGGTAGGTGTTGATCAAATGCTTTCCTGCCAGCATTCAGTTGTTAGCATTCAGTCTAAGTTAGTCACCAGTGAATTATGGTCTGTGATATGGTCCAGGTCCCATTGCTCTAGTTCTTTTCTCTTTATTGATTTCCATTCTCATTTTCATTATTGTTCTGGTCTCTCTCTGCGTGCTTTCTAGTGCTTTTATTTTGTAGCTTTTCAGATTGAATGTCCATGAGTCATGATTTGAAATAAAATGCTAATAATGACATTATGCAACACTTTGAAATAAACGTTTCTGAGATTGTGCCTTTTAAGTCATAGACTTTGAGAAAAATCATACCATTCTGCAATGATAAGGCAGTAGGAATTAGAAAAAAAGAACAGGCTGGTAAACTTTAACATTTTAATTTAAATATCTCCTTCTTGAATAGGTTTGCCAGGATCAGGCAGAGTGAGAAAATTTTCTTACCCATTTCCTTTAAGCAGAAGTTGAGAAATTAAATCATAATTGGTGCAGAATTAAAAATATATAATTATATAGTTTTTCCTAATCTACACAGATCTGAATAATGGCTAAATAGTGTTGTGTCTCCTTTCACTGTGGGCTTCTGTCTTTAAGAGTGTGCAAATGTTAAACGCCAGCTCCACCAAGATGTCCAGAAGGATGTAACATTATATGTCCACGGAGCCAAACATTGTATTAAAATAGGGAAATTTGAGAGTGGACTATTGTGACATGAAAACTTGATTTCTAGTCAAAAACTGTTTCTAGTCAGCTGTTGGGTCTCTATTTCTGGGTTTGTTTCTAGACCAAGAGATTTCCATACTCCCCTTTGTTTCAGTGGTTTGCTTCTCCCTGGAAGTAGTACTTTTTAAAGACCTACTGATGAACGTGGGAAGCACTTCTGATAAAAGCTTTTGTCCTTTGTCTTTCTTATCTTTACAGCTCTCTTCAAAGTGAGAGCATGGGATGCAGCTGCAACTAAGAAGTTTCGTGATATGCTTTGCAGAAGTACAACTCCAATCCTCACTTCTGTTTTTTAATGAAATAATTGCGATCATATAATCTGAATACTGTAATTTTTGTAACTATTTTTCAGGAGTGTAAGTATTGGCAGAGGAGTCAATACATGGTGTAAGGATAAGTAGATGAGAGGGGAAATAATTTGTTCTAGGGGAGGCAGTCTGGATTTTCCCTTACTGATGGTGATGAACACCTTTGCTTGAATGTTTTGATTCAGAAGAAAACTTCAGAAGGGTTAGCAAAGGAAAACTCTCATTTGGCAAAATCTTCCAGAACTAAGCATACTTTTAGTTTGGGTAGTATAG
Source organism: Machaerirhynchus nigripectus (assembly GCA_013397975.1). Taxonomy (NCBI): domain Eukaryota; kingdom Metazoa; phylum Chordata; class Aves; order Passeriformes; family Dicruridae; genus Machaerirhynchus; species Machaerirhynchus nigripectus. The sequence continues at coordinate 595,357 of VZRQ01003706.1, read as the reverse complement.
TGTTTCCTAGTAATTGGTATTTTTTCCACAATTAATTTAAATGGATTTACTTGTTTTGACAACAAGTGCCTCTGAAGGTCAGACATGAATAAAATGATCACCTCAAACTGTTCACTCTTTTAGTTCTTCTGCTTTCAAGATACTAATTTAGTAAAATGAATAGGAATTATAAAACTGTTGGTGGTTGGGAGTCTATGGTTTATGACTGTAAAAATAAAATTCATTGTTAGAGAAGGGACAAGCATCTAAAAGACTTGGATGATTTATACAGTGGTATCAAACATTAGTTGTCTGAGGCAGATCTGTTGTTATTTGACTTTAAAATGCCCATTGAGCTAATATGCAGCTCAGCTTAGCAATTACTAATTGGTCTGTGACTTAGGAGCACGTGGAGGTTGGGAAAGGTTTAGTGTTATTTAAGTGAAGTCGTACCAATATGAATGAGTACTACTGCACTGAAAATAAGGTGTGTGGCATAGCAGCCCATACCCATTTTGTAAAATACCTTCTTCTGATATTTCTTTCAGCCTCCTCCTGTTCAGAAAGGGATGTGTTTGTGAATTGGCCTTAGAGGGAATTGTGGATTTTTGCTAGGTGTGTTCATCTTGAAAGAACAATAATGTACTGTTCTTATGTTTATACAAGATTTCTGGGTGGAGGAGAAAAATACTTGGCTTTAAACCAGATGGCTCATGGAGAGTGTAAATTTATTCTTTAGCATGTGACCCTGGGATTTCACCCTCTATAAGCAACATAGTCATTAATCTTTTTTTAATTTATTTTAGATTACTTTGTAGCAGCTGTTTGTAGGAGTGATATGTTATGGGTAAATATGCCCGAAAGTCCTTGTTGTTAGAAGTGAGAAATTTGTGTTAAATGTGCATTATTTGCATAGGTCTGAAATTTAGCAAAAATGGAGATCAAATCCTGGGGGAAATTCTCTAGTCAAAAGATGAGGTAGTGTTTACAAAAGGCTCACAGAATACTGATTTATTTTCCTTATTTTTCTGTTTGATACTGTTTATGACTAAATAATTCATTATATATTGTTATGAAAAAGGTCTGTTTTTTTGCTTACACAGAATATTATTTTCTAAAGTAAGAGAAGCGTTGGTCCTTAAGTGTTATCCCCCTTTTAGTGTGGATTTTCCACAAATTCTGGATTATTGTGGATGTTGTGAGCATGCTGCTGTCTTGTCATGATGCCAGAAACATCTGGTATTTTTGGGTGATAAAATGTTCCACTTTCAGAGTATTTTGTAACCTGTGATGCTGTATCAGGATGGATACTGAGAGATGTAAAGTTTTGTGTCAGCCTTTTTAGTGACTATACAATTTTTGTGTCCTATATGCAATAAATGAATCTGTGTGCTTTACACTCTCATGCACTACAACCACTCTTCATATATTTTACAAATAAAGAATGGAAAATTTGCAGGTAATATACTAATTATTGTAAATTAAAACATCTTCCATATAGTAGGATTATTTCCCTCACTTCATGCACAAAGAGGCTTTATTCTCAAGTGCTGTAACGTCAAAGGGGCAGTGTTGTCATGGATGTAATCAGTGACTCAGAAAAGAGTTAGCTAATTTCAGTTTTGTGTTTAACTGAAGAGACAAGTTTGCACATGAAAGAAGAAAAGCTGGGCAAGGCAACATGTAAATTTGGGCACACTTGTCTGGACTCCCATTTAGTTAGGTAATTTGGTCAGCACAAACTAGTGTGCATCAGATCATTCCTTAGGGCATTCACTCATTTGGGACATTCATGAGGTGCATGCTATAAAGTTACAAGCGACTCCCTCACTTGGGTACATTGACTGCATGGGTGAGATCTCTGCTGAGCACATGGGGAACCTGAACATCTCCAACACTGAGGACTCTGACCTTTCTGAACATCTGTTCAGGGGATTGAGCACTCTTATGAGGGAAAAAAAATTCTGTAGGTCTGGGGAAGAATGTCCCATGAGTTGAGTTCTCCAGCTGTAGGCAGTGTTGGTGTGGGACACAGCTTTTTTGGTCTCTGAGTAGTGGGAAGTGTTGACCTGGGGTGTCACTCAGGTTGTGGTAAGTGTGACTTTCTCATAAGGAAATATATCCTGCATCCTGAAGTGTTGCCAAACTGTTTACAATATAGACTGTATCTAGAGTTGAATGTGGGAGTTGCATTTATTTTTCTGGTGTGCTGCATCGTTATCACATCTTGTTTTTCATGGAGTTTCTTCCTTCAGACCAGAATTATCCAACCCAAAATGCGTAGGACTCACACAACATTATATTGCTTACATGTAGAGGGGAAAGTGAGGGAGAGGCCCTAAGAAACCTCTGCTTTCTCTTATTAAAACAGCATGACTTTCTGTTTACTTTCTGAAATCATGTCCTCATATTCACTGGAACAAGCAACAGGAACAAGCTACCCCATTTAATTTTGGCCCGGTGATGGGAATTAAAAGTTTCTGATCTAATGGGAGTTCAAGGACTTTTCTGTGAAGATGGATCTCTATCAGTGTGAAGTAGGTTGGATATTAAGAAAAGGTTCTCCACCCAGAGGGTGTCTGGGCACTGGAATAGGCTTCCCAGGGAAGTGATCACAGCACCACCCGTGACAGAGTAGAGGAAGCATTTGGATAATGCTGTCAGATACACGGTGTGGGTGTCCTGTGCCAGGCCAGGAGCTGGACGTCGATGATACTTATGAGTCCCTTCCAACTCAGAATATTCTGTGATTCTGTGAATCTTCCTTTCTGTGCGTACTTCATTGTAGCTGTGGTACGGTGCTGTAGACAAAACGCTTCTCACCTGGTGAGCTGGGATGCTCCAGGGTCCTGAAATACAGTTAGGCCTTAAATTTGAAGGCTTACTGTGCTATCAGAAGTCAAGACAATTTTATCCCAGTACACTTGACTAATAAAGTTGAATATTCTATCAATTGGACACATACAATTTTCTGTCATAGTTATAATTGTTAGAATTAGGAAGTGTATTTATTTGATTAAGAACTATGATTATTTCTTTTTGTGTCTTATGTTTAGTGTTGCTAATTACCTGTTCCAGTTATTTTTCCCTATACCTCTTACATGCCTCTTGCAACTTGCTCTGTCATATTTGAAGAAAAATAATACACTATGAAATTTTATTCAACCTTATCTAGCAAAATACCGTTACTTTTTTTCTAAACAATTGTTTGAAAGTTATCTTCCCGTGAAGAAGGGCCTTACTTCATTTAAAGCAACTAGCTTATTGGCTTGGGGTTTTTTTGGTGTGTTGTCTTTTTTTTTTGGTTGGCTGTTCAGTGTTGGTTGCCTGCCTGTTAATACTTTTAGGTTCAGAAACATTGCTTTGAAGGAAGAAACAATCTCTCATTTTGAGTTTCTCTTCCTTTTCTTCCTCTCTGCTGGATTGACTGGTCCTAGAAAAGATGCTTTCCCCTTTAATGTTCTGACTGAAAAGAAGCGGCTGTTGCAGCACTGCTGTTTCAGCTTTGGCATTAGGTATTGGTCTGTCTAGTTCTTAACTTTATGAAGTTACATCTCAGGAGATGATAGCACTTGTTCTGCTTATGGGAGTTTGGAAAATAGAATCTTATGCTTTATACAATTTGTTTGCTTTCTCCTTTCTCAAGAGTATTAATTTTATTTTCAGTCATTCTCTGGAGAGAAAGACCTTTCGAGGTAGCTTGCTGCCTCTGAAACCTTTCGTAGTTACTTCATGCTTCACAACATGCTGTCATATATTTGTCTTTAAAATAAGAACAGAAGTTCTACCTCCCTTGTGCAGTTTTTAAAGGCAAACTTTCTTTGCATATGGGCTTTTAAAATTAAAAGTTCCAAGTTTCAAGTTTTTTTCAAAGGAAGACTTAGTGCCTTTTTGAGACTGCTTTGCTTCCATGCAAGCTCTGACTTCTTATAGATCAGAGAAATGCCTTGGGGAATCAGTGTTCCATTCGAAGTAACAGACATGCAGATTACAGTAAATGCTAATATAAGGAAAGGTCATGATATGGGATTTCTGTATGGCAGTAACATTAGAGCAGAACTGTCATTAAAAACTTACTCATTTTGGGTAGTTTTTGCTCTGTTTTCAGCTGGCTGGCTTGTAAAACCAGGTTGGATTACCAAGGAGTTTCAAATTGCTGAGAGAGGCACATCTGTAAATGTGAATTATTTAATGAATGTAGCTGAAGGTACATAAGAAGTATCTAAGGAACATGAAAACTAAAATAGAAAGTTAAGTAATGCTGCCTTTAGAGATCAGGAGCTTAATCTGCAAGACCAAAAATATAATAGAATATACATTCAGTATTCTTCATACTTCTGATAACTCTTTCAGTGGTCAATTGTATTCTATTATCTTTGTGTTGCCATGGAGTTCACAATCTCTCTTTCCTCTGGGAACTTTGCTCACTTGTATCACCCATGCGACACTCTCATAGGTATGCACCGTTCTGGTGCTGAAATTCCTGGTTAGAAAGGCTCTGGAAAGCTTTTGTATTGAGTTCTTGACTAACTTTTTCTTCTTGCATTGATAGAAGACTGTCTTCCACTGTAGAATCTAAATACAGCTGAGGTCCTGGAGCTTTTGTAATTTATATTACATAGCTTTTTTCCTTTTTCTTCCTTTTTTTTATTCTTAATCTTTGTGTGTTTCTTTCTCTACCACTGTTATTGCAAGTTGGTCAGCTTGATGAGCTTATTTTGGAGCCAAAGTATGTAAGGCTTGTCTTTAAAAAAAATAACAGAAAAGTCAGAACTTCAAGCCTATTTTTGTGCAGTCTTAAACTATATTCATGGGTTATCATATGGCTTTTTGTTTAAAAACCAAAACAAAACCCTAACATTAGTCACAGATCTTTTGGGGGAAAAGCTAGTTTTGTTTAGTATTTTATTCTAAATTTTCTTGACTATGAGGAAAAGCAGTTTTGGCTCTATGTTTAATAGGTCATCCTGCTTGGTTTCTTTGGAGCCTTTTGTTGGGCTGTTAGCTGGAATATGAACTTCAGCAGTTACTCAGAGAAGATTCTTACAAAGTCTGAACAAGAATGCCATGGGCATAATGTAGCATTTGTATTGATTTCTCTTTTTGTTTACTGCAAATCTGTGTTCAAGTGTAACATCCTTCTAAGACCTGGCACTTGAGAATTCTAAGAGCTCTCCCTTGCGTGTAGCTGCTTGTTTCTCAAGGGTAGAGATACTTTCAATGAGCTGCCTAGTAGTTCATATTTGAAGCTCTTTGCTATCAAAGAGTTCACTTTGATAGGGGGTGGAAAAGAATTAACTGTTGCAGAGGGGTAAACAAAAGTATTGTTGAGATGTAGTCTTGCAAATAATTGCTTCTTGTAATATAGTGGTCTGAAGCACTTCAGATGGTGTAGAAAGCTTGGCAGAAGAATAAGTAAATTAATATTTCTTGAAGTCCAGGCTTACATCAGACCTGACTGCCAGTGAAAAAGCAGATGAGAAGCTTTAGGAAGGGTTGCAGCTAAGAAGAGCACGTTGCTGGAGGCCGTGGGTGGTGCCCTCCATGCCGGGAGCACCGTGTGCCCAGCCGCCTGGCAGCCAGCGGCAGCAATGGGGGCAGCAGCAGCCGGGCTGCCGAGCTCTGAGGCTGCTCCGCACCTGCTGGGCCCCCTTCTCGGCCCCTTGCCCGGTCGCTCCCCGTCAGAGGGGATTTGACAGTAATAAGGGCACTGTGCAAAACGTCCTAACTGCCCATGTGCCCGGGAGGGAGGAATTTGCTGCCAGAGAGCACAGGCTGGGATTTGACTTTGATTTAGCCATGATGGACAGCCTTGCTGTTTTTCCTGAACATGGTGAAGGGTATACCATAGGGCAGGCATCACACAGACAGCAGCCGGCCTTATTTCACCAGATTGACTTGTGAGGGCTTTTCAACCCAGTTCTTGCTCATTTTCCTAGCTAATTTTGGTTTTCTGCTAAAAATCATCCTGTGATGGAGCTCTCCTGCCAGTCTTGTCTCCTGGCACTGGCCTTTGTTCGTTTCTCTGTGCTTTCTCTGTTTTTCTGTCCCAGCTCTAGTTTCCTGTTTTTCCCAGTTTTCATCTTCCAGCCATTCACCACCCTCTCACTCTCTGTCTTCATTCATCAAATCACCTTCTATTTTACCATCTTTGCGTATCTACTGTCCAGTACCTAAAGGGTGCTTACAGGAAGGCTGGGGAGAGATTTTCACAAGGGCGTGTAGTGATAGTACAAGAGGGAGTGACCTTAAGCTGAAGGAGGGTAGATTTAAATTAGACATTAGGAAGAAATTCTTCACTCTGAGGTTGATGAGGCACTTGAACAGATTGCCCAGAGAAGCTTTGGATTTCCCATCCCTGGAGGTGTTCAAGGCCAGGTCAGAGGGGACTTTGAGTAATCTGGTTTAGCAAAAAGTTCACTGCCCATGGCAGGGGGTTGGAACTAGATCATCTTTAAGGTCACTTCCAACCCAGACTATTCTATGATTCTGTGATACCCTAAGCTGTGTAGGGTGGTCTCATTGATTTAGGGGGAAACACACAGTGTGATGACACTGGCAAAGGCAGCATGGCTGTTTGTAGTTTTCTTTTGTAACCTGTGTTTGCTTGTTAGCTGTGTCAGAGGGCAGGCCAGCACCTTGTGGTTTTGGCTGCAGAGGGAGGTTTTAGCTTCTGGAGGTTTTTCAGGGTACACAGCTGCAGAAGACTTGATTGACTAGACAGAAATTAGAGTTTTATAGCTCTGCTGGGTTGACCTTGGCCAGCTGCCAAACATACAACCAGCTGCTCTCTCATTCCCTTTCTTAATAGGACAGGCAAAGAAAATAAGATGGAAAAGTTCTTGTGTCGAGGTAGACAGGGACATCACTTAACAGTTGCCATCACAGGCAAAACACACTTGACATGGGGAGAATTATATTAATTTATGGTCAATCATGAGAGTTGGATGGGGAGAAACAGTGGTCAAAACTAAAATGCCTTCCACTCCAATTGCACCTCACCCTTTTCCCAGGCTCATTATCACTTCTTCATTTCCAGCTCATCTACCTCTTCCCCCCACCCTGAGTGGCACAGTGGGAAGGGTAATGGGGGCTGTGATCAATACAGGACAGCTTCTCCCTGCTGCTCTTTCCTCCTCACACTTTTTCCCTGTTCCAGCAGTCCTTCATAAAATATCACATGCTCCAGAGTGGTCTCCATGGGTTGTTGGGGCACAGCCTGCTGCACTGTGGTGTCTCTGCTCAGTGCCTGAAGCACCTCCTCCACTTCTCTCACCAGAGTGTCACAGGGCTGGTTCTCACACTTCTTCCCTCCCTCCTCACTGCTGTGCAACATTTGGCCCTTTCTCAAGTGTCTTTCCCCAGAGGTGCTGTTGCAGTTCCCGAGGACTTCAGATGTGCCCTGTGGATGGTGGTTTGGAGCTGTCTGGAACTGGCTGTGTCCATATCAGGCCAGCCCCGGCCTCCCCTCACAGAGTCCACCTCTGCACCCTCTCACGGTCAGTGCCTGGGCAATGACACCCAGTGCAATAACTTGTCTAAAACAAGAGGTTGTTTTCATGTAGATGGCAAAATACCTTTTCTTCTTTTGTCATGCTTTTGAATCCTCCCTTGGCCTAGAGAGGCATTTCCAGGAGCTTTTCCAAGGTACACCCCTGTACTGGTCACCATGGTCATTGCCCGGGCTGCCCCTGTGGGCCACTGGGGTGGGCTGTGGTGAAAGGAGGGATCACTGCAGGCACATAAAAACAAAGATACAGCCTAAAACTGAAACTTCTGCTGTGTGCTCCAATTATGGGGTTTCCAATTGAGTGCTGTCAGTCTTGCTTACCCAAGCAAAGCATCTAAGTATGTTAAATCATGCATAGGAAGAGTGAGATTAATTTAGAAGTGAACTGTGTGTTTGCACAACACAGTGATTGCTTATTTATTTGTGGGTTTTGTTCTTCTCTATGCATTTTGGATATTTTCTATCAGAAAAACAATCTTGATTATTTTCTTCTGGCAACATTTAAATCCATCTTTCATCCCCCTTTCTTTTTGGAAAAGATATAATTAACTTCTTGTTTCTTTTTTTTAGGTCTAGGTGGACTGGGTATTATGCTCTTTTATTTATCTGCCACAGCAGCCAGAGAAGGGATAGTCTGGAGTCAAGAGCTGCAGAGTCCATTGTCACAGTGCTCCTTTTTATTTAAAACAAAATGATTTGTTTAAATAATGCAGGAGGAAAAAACAGTCAACTTTACAAATATTTCATTTTTATTCTCTCTAGTGATAAAAGGACATGTTGGAGTCACTTGAACCCCCGTGTATTAATGTTACTGCTTCATGGTGATTATTGCTGTTCTCTGTGATTTGTCTTTAAAACGCGGGAGGGAAGGCAAGTCAAACTTGGCCTCCCTTTGTGTGAGGGTGAACCCTCAGAGGTGCAAAGCAGCCTCTGCTCCCTTTGCTCACCAGTGGCATTGGTGGATTTTTTTTAACATTGCAGTATTTTTGCCATATGTATTCATGCCCAAACTGGATGTAATTTTAAGGCTGGAACATGAAAGAGCTGTTTTAGTTGGAAGTGTCTTGGGAGGCTTACTTATTTTCTCTTTTTGTGTCTCTCAGATTTTCTCTATTACTTGAAGGAGACAAACAGAGAAAACATGAATATATAGGTTTCTGTCCATTGTGACTTTGATCTGTTCCAGGAAGGAAATAGAGGCTGTGTTGATGCACCCTGTCTCTAAAGGTGACCCTATACCACTGTTGAAGATCAGAGATTGACTTTCATCCCTCCTAGCTTTTAATGTGCCGGAGAAGGAAGAACAAGGGACCAAACCTCTTTGCAAAAGCTTTTGCATTTTATTGCACAGCAGAAGTTCTTGCTTTTTCACTTCTTTCCTCTCCCACCTGATGCACTTGAAGGAATGTTTAGTTTTGAGCTGGCATTGAGAACTAATAGATAAGCTGGTTTGGAGAAGGCTGGCTATTTGGACTTCAGCAGGTAGGGGAGAGCTCAGCACTTGACGCGTGTGAGAATTGGGGAAAGACGGAGAGCTAACCTCAATGTTACTTTTACAAGGTTGCAGGTAACATGAAGTCCTACATCCCATGACTGTTGTGGGGTATACTGGCAACTAGGCTGTATATCTGGTTTCTAAAAAACACTTTTTTATCGTTCAGAATAGCAGAGAACATCATCTAGGTGTATCTGATAGTTTGTTATTTAAGTTTGTTATTTAAATACAGAAATATTTGCATGTGAGCCTAATTCTGTTCACATTTACACAAATTCTTCTCCTTTCCTGCAGATAAGAGGAATTAAATTCCTTTGATGAAAATCATGCTGAAATGCTGACGAAGAATGGAATTAGTGTTTTACTCTGTTACCTGAATAGTCCAGTTGACTTTGAGACTGCTGATATTCTTGAAGGAAAAGCTATTCTGAAGTACATGTAATTTTGCTCTAAAGTCAGCTTTATTGTCTCTTAATAGCTCACTTTTTAAGCACTGAGAGATCTTGTTCTGAAACAACACAAATCCTAAGAATTATTTTAACTTACTTCATATTATTGAGTCCTAATGCTTTAGGTTTGCAGAATAAAACCACAAATCCTACAAATGCCAAAGTCTTTTGGCAAGTTAAACTGTGGTTACTATATGTAAGTGTCTAGTAGAGGGGACTTGAGAATTCATGTGATGTAGAAGCACAGGACTTAATACTTTCCAGCAGTAACCTCTTCTACTCTTCTAGTAACCCCTCACTGCTACTCAGAAGCTCCTGGGCTTTAACTGTGGTAGTGCAATGCATAAGTGCATGAACAGGGTTTACATTGTTCCTCTTGCTGAAGAAGTCACGTTGACTTTTTAGTCTAGGTGATCACTTGAAATACAAAAAAACTGAAAAATTTATCTGTGAGAAGCCTCTGTAAGACAAGACAAAACTTCTTCAGAAATAATCAGGAAGCCAAAGAAATGCAGTTAGAAACACACTAGTAGCCTGCAGATAAAAACTGAGTAGTATCCAGTTACATACAGTAGTTCAACTTGATGTTAAGTTAAAATTTTTGATGAATTTTAACCAAAAAAACCCTTTTAATTTAGGTTTGTCTTTCTAAATCAGGAGTTGAATCATATTTCCATTATTGGTTACTGATGCAAATGATATCACAGATTCCTTTTTGAATGCACTAATTTCAGTTGTACCTTTTTTAAGTGTGTGGGGAAAAGTGCTCTTTATAATTTGGGTAAGACTTTATTTGGTACTTACAGTATGGCCATTTTAATGGCCTCTTTAAGCAAAATAATTTTTAATGCATTTCTGATAGTTTGTGAGCAGGAGGATTTTTTTTATGTACAAATTATGTTTGCTTCTAAAAGAACAGATTTATTTTACTTTATTTTCATTTTTAAGTTTTAGTTGTTGTGGCAAGGATGAGGAAATTGGACCCTATAGGTCAGAACAAGTGGAATTCATCACAGAGCCACAGAATCACAGGATGGGCCAGGTTGGAAGGGATCACAGTGGATCATCAGGTCTACCCTCCCTGCTCAAGCAGGGCCATACCAGTGCACACGGCACAGGATCATGTCCAGACAGTTCTTGAGTATTTCCAGTGAGGGAGACTCCACAGCCTCTCTGGGCAACCTGTTACGGTGCTTGGTCACCTGCACAGTAAAGAAGTTCTTCCTCATGTTCAGGAACTTCCTGTGCATCAGTTTCTGCCTGTTGCCTCTTGTCCTGTTGCTCGGAACCACTGAGAAGAGCCTGGCTAGTGGAAATGTCTGGCTGTGTCTTGCAGGTCACTTGCCATCATTGCAGAGGTAAGGCAGGTGTTCCAGGGCTGCAGTCTCATCTCTGCATTAGGTATTTGTATTAGGATGAGCAGATTGTGCTATGCTTGTTTGTCTGCACTGTCTGGAAGGGGCCTAAGCTGATGGTTCAGCTGTCAGCATAAATATATATTATATATAATATGTATTCAAAGACATCTCATGTGAGGGTATAAAGAAGAAGCTGTTCTGACAGGACTAGAGTATTTTGGACTTTTTGTTGTAGAAGCTTAGGCTGCATTTATTGAAAAAATAGTACCTTGCTAATAATGATTCTTGTGCTCCTAGTTTGTCATACAATGTTTTTGTCAATGCATTTGCTCTATTACAATTTTTTTCCTACAATGCTTGTAAAAGTGTACAAAATCTTTTTGCAGTCTAACGAAGACTAACAACATTTTTAAACTCACCAATCTAAACACTTGTTACTGTCTCCTTTTCCTATTAATGAGTTGTCTTATTTTGCTTTACTTGAGTGGGTCAGAGGCTTTCTACTTGCGAATATAAATGAGTTCCTTCATTTGTCCAGTCCAACACCAATATATTGTATTTTTCCTCCTACCTTTCTAGTTGAAATTAAAAGACTGAGCCTAGAAAATTTGTAGGATGTAGGATGTCTGTTTGAATCCCTGAAAGCTCTTCCAGAACTTTATAAACTCAGAAATCTGTGTCTTGACATAACATATGCTCCTGAATCTGTGGAGGGAAATTGTCACTGGAAAGTGTCTTTGAGCTTTAAGATTTCTGTCACAGGGATTTTATTGCCAGACAAGTTGCTGTGTAATTAACTGATGACTCGAAATCACAAGTTCTTGTTAAAAAATGAAGTACTACATAATTCTGAATTGAGATCTGTTTGTTTGAAAACAGTTAATTGTCCTATGCTTCTTAATACTTAAACTTCTTTTGTGGTCCTCTTTCTTTAGAAAATGTATTATCTTAAAAGTTCTGAGTATTTGGCTTATCTTCATTAATTTGCATTTAAATTATGACTTTGGTCTTTTCTGCAGCTAGATTATAAAGAAATGCTGATAAAGACATAATCAAGTAGCACTTTCCTTTAAGGGTTTAAAACTGCTTACCTCTAAGATACGTGAGGGGAAAGGAAAAGAAATTGATAGTGTTGTGCTGATTCTCCAATACACTTTTCTTCCATAATGCATCCATTGCATACCCCGAAGTTCAGACCAGGAATCTTTTCTAGTGGCATGCAAGAGTTTTATGGGATAATTGACCTTCATACTCTTTAGTCTATAAGAGAGATAGCAGAAATCTGTGAGATTGTGAATATATACATATAGAATGCATAGAGAATGTATTGTTTAAGCAAGATAGCATTTAGAAAATTGCTGGGTTTCCCCTTCCTCTATTTCCTTTGCTTTTCCATTATGTTAACACTTGGATTAGAACTCAAGCTACATGGTCACCCTCTCAAGTGCATTTTGTAAGAACAAGCAAAGGAGGGTGGAAATGACTGTTATATTCACTTACATGCACTTGTGGAGTCACCTCAGCAATATGAATAGTTTTGGCACATACAGTAAAAGTGCATCTGTATGTGTATGAATGAAATGGCAAAGAGTGTAGCTCTGAATAGTAAAAATAGTGTACATTCTATAAAATACGTTAGTAACGTACACTACAGGAGCTCTGCTATGAAGCGTGTGGTTTTACAAGAGATGTAAGGGGGGAAAGGAGGAGACAAAAAAATAGAAGTGTAAGAAGACAAGAAAACCACACACTGTCCTCTGTCTCTGGGGAATCATCTATAAACTGGGAGTTCATGAGTTTCTCACGTTGTTCATAGTCCTTCAATTCAAGAAGTTGAGAAAGATGAAAGAAGTAATAAATTGCTACCTTAGACTATCTTCTGATTCTCCCTGCCCCAAAGATTCTAACTTCAGTTTTAATTTCTGCTCATAGAAAATCATAGACTTCCTTGAAAAACTTTGAATGTCTAGTCAAAGCAGAATA